>JAYKAV010001577.1:990049-1010638 GCA_035582835.1 Phoebastria nigripes
GTGGCGGCGGGCGCGGGCGGGGGTCCCGGCCCTGCTCCGGGAGGGCCGCGGGGGCCTGCGGAGCGTCCTGCGGGGGGGGCGAGGGCAGCGGGGAAACTTTTCCTGCCTTTCCCCTACCTGTCCCCGCGTGAGTTGGCTCCGTGGGCTCCCGCCCGTGGGGGCGGTGGAGCAGGAGAAATAACGAACCCGGGGCGGGGGGCGATGATTTGGGAGGTCTGTCGATTTCTACAGATCTTTCGTGACCTGCAGCAAAAGTTTGCTGTGGTGCCGGGCCGGATCGTTCAGTGACAGGTAGATGCGCTCCCTGTCGCAGGGGAAACTCTTCCCCTGCCCCTGTTGTGAATGAGTAGCGAAACGTGAACGTCCCCGAGCTGTTCTTCTTCTTCTGTGACTGCCCCCAGGGCTCAGCGGGGGGAGGCCCTGCTGGTCCTGCTCCTGAAAACCGTAACAGCGGCTGATTTTCCGACAGGATAGTAGTTGGGGATAACCACTGTCTCTGTAGGGATAAGAGTTTTTTAGCGCTGTGTCAGTAATGGTTTTTTTCCAGACCAGAACAGTTTTGGTATGGCTGCAACTAGGTAGAAATAAGGGAGTTCCTCCAGCTTGATTTGCAGTCCTATGAGCTCACCTTCCCTCCCTTCTGGGTAATCTTTCTGTGACACCTACAGCAACTGTTGTGTTGTCTTATGTTCAGCTGGAAGCTGCTCAAATGCCATGGTAACAAATGAGGTGTAAGTACCTGCACAGAACAGGAGGTGTGGATAAGTAATATTAAGAAAATATTATCCGTTAATGCATTTCAATCACTGGAAATTAGAACACGTAGCACTAGTTCTCTGACCACATTTTGAGTCTACTGATAGAGGGACAGTAAGATTGACAACTAGCTTCGGGTAACTGTGTTTGCGTTACTTAGCTTATTTTGGATAAGCTTTCCTACCACCACCATTTTAAAGTGAACTTTTTGTGTTTTAAAAGAGTGGAGGTGTATAGTGTAGCATCAGTGTCTGCTGGCAGAGAGAAAATGCAGCTTGTTTGCTTGGGAATACTCAGGCTCAAATGCTAGAATATTTAATAGCAATCAATAGGGAGCTATCTGGCTTGAAATTAAAATTCTATATGAGATTATATGAACTAGCCTGATTCTTGTCATTATTTTCTTTCACCCTAATACATATCGTAGAAATCAATGTCCCTGTCAAAGGATTTTGGTTTTTTGTTGGGTTTTTTTTGCCCCCTCCTGTGTCCGAGTTCTGTCTCCAGGGAATGTAACCTGTTACTTCTACTTTGTTTTTCCTTCATTGTAGAGAATGGGGGGAGACTGGAGACAGGAGCAGTCTATTCACTGTCATTTTTCGGGGGGGGGCGGGAGGGAGGGGGGAAGTGGGATCTTTGCTCACCTCGTTGAGCTCATACGTGATGCTGATATGACAAAAAGTCAGTGTGCCTTATTTATACTAGACTTAAGGAGGGAAGGATGCTCTGTCGCATGCATATGTATGACTTCTCTGGACTACAGTTAAAAAATATACATTGGAGAAGCTCTTTTAGCATGAAAGGAGGTGGTTTTACATAATATTAACTATAAATATTGATACAGAGAAAGAAGTAGGACTTCAGTTTCGGGACTCTTACATAAGATAGTATCTTTGAAGTCAAGGCTTGACGCACTTCTGACTCGCTAAGATGGAAGACCCAGTGTTCTCACGAAGACTTGCTTGGCTGTGCAAAGTGTCGCCTGGGCCCAGTTCATGGGCAGGCTGTGAAAAC
This sequence comes from Phoebastria nigripes, assembly GCA_035582835.1. NCBI lineage: Eukaryota > Metazoa > Chordata > Aves > Procellariiformes > Diomedeidae > Phoebastria > Phoebastria nigripes. The sequence continues at coordinate 991,820 of JAYKAV010001577.1, forward strand.
TTAACAGAATGGACTGTCTCCTGTGTAAGTGCCTGCCTGGAAAGTAATGCCGTGGCCTCTGTGAGAAACTCCATTCTTGCTATGATGATAGCATTGGTGGAGTGTGACTTCAGCATGCCTTTTCTTTTTCTCTTGTGATAGTCTACTCTTTCGTTCACATGGTTCTCTCTTACTCCTTAGATTTCTTTGCTGCAACCCATATCCTCCTTTCTTTTTCCTCCAGAGTTGAATTGCTGTGATCAGTTTTACTCCAGCCATCCTAGGAAGGCTGACAGTTGACAGGAGGGAAGGGAAAAAAAGCAACAGGAAGGTTGTGCTCATAAAAACTAGTGTCATACTTTTCCTTAGGACATGTTGGGGACAGATGGTTGTCCTGTTGTGATTAGTGGGGCTCTGCCTACATCAAGAAGTAGAGCAAAGTCTCTAAAGTCGCCATCTGTGGAAGGAACTTACTCTCCAAAAGGAGCAATCAAGCATGTTTATTTGCAGATGTTTGATCACATGTAGGGGTGGCTTTTTGTGCATTGGTCTGCAGTTGTGGTATTTGTTGAAGCTGTACATCACCACAAATTATACATAGTGTAAGCTGAGACCACTAAGCAGAATATTTCTGTATCTTACTTCAGCTGTGTTTGTTGTTTTATAACGATGTCTGTATTATTTGACCGTTAGAGAAACAGATTTCCTTTAAACTGGAAAGAAAAACTGAGGTTCCCACGGCGTCTGAAAGACACTGTCAGCGTACATCCTGCCTCCAACTCTTTCTCTAAACGATGTCTCAGTCCATTTTAAACTTGTTTGAAGCAGGAGCTTAAACTGAAGCCTCACTTTCATGTTGCATAGCAGTTACATTACTGTGTGTAGACAGCCTGCTGAAATCAATGATACTGCGTTGTTTGGGGGCACTTATAGTGGGGGGGAGAAGGGAAGAGTCTTTCGTAATAGCTATTTTGAAGTTCTGTTTATTCATCAAATCCTGCCAACTGTGTATTGAGGCACTAGCAGGTTACTGTTTGCTTCTGACATTTCGTGTTACTTGGAAGTAGGTTTGGGTTTTTTTGTAGTTTAGGTTTGGGATTGGGGATTTTTGTTTCTTTTGGAACAAGAGACCACCGTTTGTCACCTGGTTGACAGAATTAACACTACTGTAATTGCAACAGTCACATGAACAGCTTTATTTTAACCTGAGTGCTAACTGTGGCTTCATTTCCCAGACAGCTGCTTAGGTGTGCAGGGGAATACTAGGTGACCTTGCTACTGCTGAAACTCCTTACAGGACCGAGTCAGTTGGTTTTGGACCATATACACTTCCATTGTCCTTAGCACTTGAAAAAGTTAAAATCTTTGATAAAACCAAAGGGCGAGGAGGGGTGCATGTGTTGTACAAGAAAGTGGACTTTCAAGTACTGGTAACTTTCCAGAGGGAGAGAAGCTTAAGGGCATGTTTATGTGCTGCAGTTCATGCCTTTGAAAATCTTTTATGATCATTAAAAGGGTAGGGTGAAGACTTTGTGTTTTGAGAACTGGAGTACTTTATAGTTTCATTTTAACTAACTGCTATTTTTAGGAGTCTAGCTTTCTTGTGCCCAAAGTAGCATCCTATTTTTTCCCTTGTCAAATAAGGCTATAACAATCTAAAGTATTAACATAAATGAAAGCTCTGAAGAAAGTAATGAAGATATTTTTGAAGTACTGGCATTAGTGTTTTTCTTTCATTTCAGTGACATGACTTTATTGTGCGCATAGAAAAATACTTCTCTAATATTTTCGTTCTGATAGTTGCATTAAACATGAATTCCTGTTTTACAAGAGTGACTTATTGCAAAATACTGAGGATATGGGATTGTGCTTCTTCTATACATTCTACTATGGCAAGATTCATATCAGACTAAATGAAGGGAATCCAGTTTGTGTAATGGAAGCAAGGATATTGCTTTTTTGGATCAGTTTGGGATTCCAGAACTTATGGCATGTTACTGAACCAGCAAGCTATATATATGTCATTTAATTTACAGTCTTTATTTTGTAAGCTGTATATAATCATTTCAGCCATAGCCAAATTCAGTGTACTTTAAGTTGCATTTGTCCTGCATTTCTTTCTTCAGTGAGATAAGGCATTTTGTTGAACGAGAAAATGTGACCGACCTTCCAATAGCTGATCCAGATTAAGTAATAATTAGATATAATTACTGTTCCTAGGGGGAAAGTAATTCTGCCTTATTGAAATTCTTTTATCTTCAATTAACCTACTCTGTTCTTACTGGAAATATTAAGTGAAGTGTCAGCTTGCTTTAGGCACTTCTTCCAAAGCTGCTAACATTTGTTTAATTTGCCAGCACTGCTCAGTTTTTGTAGTCTAGTGGGCCCTGTGTATTTAGGTGGCACCAGTAAGAAGGAGCACATACTTGAATAGCACTGGACTTGCTGAACACCTTGTTAGAGCAGCTTTCCATCCCCTTCATCTGCTTCTGTATGGATCGATGAGGAGGGTTGGTGACCCACTTTTCTGCCCTCTCCCTATACCTTGCATTAGGTTTCCCAGGGTTGTGGGAGGGGAGGAGTGTGAATAATTTTTCTCTTTTTCTGCCTAGTGACAAACTAGGCTTTATTACTTCCACTGCTTATGTGATATCTTGTGTAACTTCTGTTCCATTTTCAGAGAGCAGCGATAACCTTGCCTTGGCATTAACAGGTCCGATGTGTATGTGATGTATAAGTTATTTGAAATTCAGAGGCCGGACCCAGAGTTTTCTGGCAGAATGGGTGTCCAGGAGAGGAAAGGCTAGAGCACCAGGGACCCCTGTCTAGCTCAGTTCTAGATTAGGTTCATTTGGATACACCTTCTCATTAGGCAAACGTACTCTCTTCCTGCGCTGACAAACTGTATGTTGAATGTGCCAACGATTTTGACTATAAATATAAACCTAAAACTATTTTGAAATGGTCAGCTGGTAAAGTGTGGGATAGGACTGGCTTCAGAACTGAAATAGGTTTATGTTTAAGTAGCTCTTCCATTTTCCTGGGGGCTTTGATTTCACTTTAATGAACAGAATCCATTTCTTTATGCTCACAAACCCATTAAGTTAGTTGGGTAGTTTTAACATCGTTCTCCTTCCTTCCCCTCTTCTTGTTTTCTCCGTGTTCTATGTCTTTCTATACAGACTAAATCTAACCCAGTATATTTCTGGATGTAGCTTGATCTGAAAAGTCTGGTTAGATACTTATGGACTAGCTCTGCTCTTTTCTGGGGGGAGGAAGGAAAGAACTTTAAATAGTCCTTTAAATGGACTAAGGTGATGATTTAGTATAATCATCCATACCCCGCTAGCTAACATCGCAATGCATTAACAAAGCCAGAAATTAAATCAAAGTGTAAAGTTTAATCTTAAGTAAAATTTATCCACAGATTTCAATGATCCTTAGCTTTAAATAAATATAAGGATCAAAATCTGTCTTCTGTTAATTCATGTTGACAAAATTTCCCACAACTGGCTTGTCTAAAGAAGAGAACATCAAATCCTCGGCATCTTGTTATCCAGATAGTCATTCGTGTCCTGCGTCTGCTAGCACAGCTGTGAATTTTCGGCTGGAAAAGTGATGTGCTGATATTTGGCAACTGCTAGTAACTGAATTTGAGGGACCATTCATTTTAGGTTTGATGATACTTAGAATAAGAATGACTGTAAAAGCCAAATACATACAAATTTTCAGGCACTAGATATATAACTTTTGGCCTGACTTGCTCTTTTTGCCATTTAACTTGTTTTGATTTTCATAAATAGCTTCTCAGCCCAAGGTTTAGTATATCATTTTTATTGGGAGAAAATGGCTTTCAGAAATGCACATTATATGCCATAATGTTTGTAATGGCCCTGTAAATTATGTACTAACTCCAGCTAGCACATCTTAACAAAGTGCGACACCTGTAACCTTTTACATTTTTATCATCAGTTGTGCTGTTTTAATAGTGACTTCACATCAGAAAGCACTTACTATGTCAACAGGTTGCGTAAAGAAGATTCTTTTTCTTCCTGTTTGCTAAACAAATATTAATTTTCTGGGGGTACTGCCTCAGTCTGTATCCTGCCTGCCAGCTGACTTTTTGAAGTCTGCTTTGTAGAAGCTCGCAGGGGTGCCCTTTGGGACCAGATAACCTGGGAGGAAAAATCCCACTACTGGAGCAATTGACAAAATAATGTTTTCCTTGTATTTTCAAGAGGTTTTTCTTGCTAGCCAATTTCAGTTTTAAGGACACAGCTGAGGCTTTTTTTTTTGCTTTTTTTTTTTTTTTTTTTTTTTTTTTTTTTTTTTTTTTTTTTTAAAGCCTTTGTTTGAGGTTCCTTTTTAAATTATGTGTCACTTGAAAATTTTTACTGCTTGGAGACTGGTATTTTGAGGGTGGTGATGTAGCCAAGGAAAGACAGTAATTCTGAGGTTTTCCCTTTCCAGAGCTCTGTGCATCTTTAAGGTCTTGAGGGTAATAGTTAGCTCCTGATAGGCACTCGCTGCTGCTGCTGCTTTTGAAAAAGAAAAGAGAAAGCACTAAGGGAAGGTTTTTTCCTTTCCTTTTTTTCTTTTCCTCCTTTTTTTNAAATTATCACTTGCTGGTTTCCATTTGAAATACAGCTATTATCTGTTGGCTACAATAGAAGTGATATATTGGAAACAAGTGTTAGACCTATGCAAAAGACTTACACCTGCTGTATGGAGACACATACATCAGGAATCTGGAGAGAGCTTAGTCTCTTGTATGGTGACCACCAATTGAGTATTCAAAGACAAAATATACTAAGGTAATTTCAGTCCGTCTTACATATCTCTGAGTGTGTCTCGTGCTCATCTGGTCATAAGCAAAAGTGTGGTCATTGCTATAAATGACAGTTGGTGTGTGTATATTACAATCCTACATTCTGATGTTATTTAAAAAAAAAAAAATGTGCTTCTGCAAAATTACTGCAGTTGATTCTAGAATGTATTCCACCTAATGGAAAACTTTACAGCCTGTAACTTGTTTACAAATCAAAAGTTGATCTGGATTTCTCCCAGGTTGACAAACATTGACAGCACTAAAACACTGGAGTAGAACCTAATGGAATTAATTCACTGTGTACAGTTGGGGAATTTTACCGGCATGTTCTGTACCTATAAAATGGGTTGTGCAGTTTCACTTTGTGGTAGGGTTTTATGCTTTTGATGTGGGGGACAAATACATGTCAGCCTGCTACCAGAAGACAAATCTGTATTGGAAACTAACTAGTCTCTCTTTTGTTTTCTTCTTTTCTTTTAGTATTGGATGAATGAATATACTTCTTCCCTTGGAATTGGAGTGTTCCATTCGGGTATAGAGGTGTATGGCCGAGGTACGTACAAGAAAACCATAACTTACTCTTTGTTTTGGTAATGCTGTTATTTAAAAAACATTTTTCAGGTAGTGAGGGAATTCTGGCTCCTGAAACCTGTTCACCAGTTTTCTCTTAAAGTTCTCATCTCTTCTGCCTCTGGAAAAGACCTTGGATACGAGTAATCCGGTAGTCATCTTGCATTCTTGTATAAAGCTATGCAACTATGAAAAAGTGTGCAATTTATTCAGCTAGGCATAGAAATCTTTATTTTAGGTTTTGAAATACTTACTGTTAAAACAAATGTATGCTTCATGTAAGCATGGTTGAATCATGTGTCCTCAGTATTCTGCCAGCACTTAGTGCAAGGAGTTAATTTTTAACTATAGAAATTATAGTCTGTTGCAGATAGGCACCGAAAAGTGYGAGATGCTCAGGAAAAACTGTCTATTCCGTTTTGGTAGGTTGGTTTGTTTTAAAGAGACAGTTTCTTTAAAAGGCATCTCGTGCATACTGTTTACAAAAGATACGCCTCTGATAAATACAGCAATACATTCTGATTTTGCTAAATAGGTGGTACTTTAGGGATGCAGCCCCCTGATCTGGGCCACTTTGAATCCCCATTGCTGCCAGAAGGTGTTTCTGAGCATGCTGTAGCACAGGCTCAGGTCTGAGGTGTTCCTGCCTAGCAGTATAATGATGCTCCAAGGTGATGGTGTTGCTAAAAGTAGTCCATTTAAAGAGGAAAAATCTACTTCAGTTCTTTTTTTGGAATGTGTTTGGAGGTGAGGGGAAACAGCAAAAGGTGTGGCACGCGATCCCAAGACCACATTGTGTAAAGTTATCTTAAACTATAGATGTTTCAGCTACTATAATGGTCACATTGTAACTGGGTTTGCAAGTGTTATCAAAGCAACGAATTGACAAAATACAATGCTTACTGTTAAAACTTTTTTGGATTTCTTTTAATCTAAACCAGAAAGACCTGACTCTTAATAGTGCTGTGCCTGAAACCCAGTTCTTGAGCTGTGCCAAATACATGTGCCTCCTGTCCTGTTCAGATTATAACAGCTTTCTCATATAGCAGGTCATATGCCTGCTAGAACAATGACTTGCATTTTTCAAAGTACATCGAACTTAATCTTTTTTACAACAGGTTAATAAATAATCCACAAAACTGAATGCTAGACTTGGGTGATGTGTTACGAGTTTTGAGGAAAGGAAGCATGAAGTCATGCTTAAAGCTTTTTATTGTGCTCTGGGTGTGGCATGCTGTGTTATCTTACAGACACAGAAGGAAGCTAAAGCACGCCATGATGTTTTCATGTACTGTAAGTGCTTATGCCAGCAGATGCTATGTGCAGACTTCAGATGCATGCACTGGTTTACTTTCTTGTTATAGTAAAGAACTCGGGACAGTTGAACTCTTGCAAATCAAGAAATTAAAAAACCTATTAGGCCACTATTCGCTGCCACACTTACAGCTGAAGCACCATCAGACATCTGAGGATGCAGTACTTTGAATCCCTAATCTATAAATATGTAAGTGGACTTTTAAAGACAAGCATGTATAAAGAACATTGGTAAGATTTACAATTTAACTCGTAAATCCTCACTTATACAATCAAAACAATATATACTTACTGTAAAGTTATTCAAGTTAAACCTGTACACTGATGTAGGAAATTTTCTGTCAGTTTTTACTTAGGTTGACTAGTAACTAACATAACTATTCATTTCCAGCTCTTTGCATTTGTTACCCATGTAAATAAGATGTCTGGTTTCTAGCTTTAGATCCTTGTGAAGTGATCTTCCAGTCAGTGAGGTCTGCTGTTCTTTACTGTCGTTGTATGCCGGTTTTGTTAAATCTGAGCTTTCTCTTTCAGAATTTGCCTATGGTGGTCATCCATACCCTTTTTCTGGAATATTCGAAATTTCACCAGGAAATGCTTCTGAGCTAGGAGAAACATTTAAATTTAAGTAAGAAAGATACCTATTTTCTTGCTTTTGAGAAGGCATATTAAAAAGACAACTTGTTGTATTTATTTTTGAGGATAGATGTATTGAATGATACTACAGGATTTCTGACTGTCTGAGAAATTAGTGTGTTTTCTTTACTTAGAAATGAAAGATGGACAGAGGCGATGAGACAGTGAAGTGTCTACAGCAAAGAACATTATTTTTAGCATACCACTGCATTCCTTAAACGTGTACAAATTATGTGGACTTGTGGCTAGCTTTTGTTATTCATACAGTATATACAAAGGGGTAACTTTTTCAAGGTAGTGAAATTTTTATTCAAAGAAAAAGCTGAAAAATGTTGCTCTTCAAGGTTTGCCCATGTCTCTTTTCCACTTTCTCAGTGTGATTGCCTTGACCCCCTTCCCTGCATTACAAGCTCTTATCTGTTCTCAGCTGTCTCTTAGAAACAATATCCTTTGGAGATGAGGGGAAAATTGCATCCAGCGTTTGTCGGAGTTAAGTTGCAAAGAACTTAAGTGAGCTACAGGTGGACAATGGGCAAGGAAATAATCTCTCGTGATAAAGATGAAAGTGGTGCTGTAAAATGGAATAGAAAGAACCTATGTTATTCTAGGAGGGCAGAAAGATCTTGCCACCCACAGTGGGGTGATTTTTGAGCAATGTATGAACAGTAATCCACCTATATCATGGAAGCCTGATCACCTTCTACTCTGTTTCTCTTCTAGAGAGGCTGTGGTTCTAGGCAGTACTGACTTTATGGAAGATGACATAGAAAAAATAGTAGAAGAGCTTGGAAAAGAATTCAAAGGAAATGCTTATCACCTGATGCACAAAAACTGCAATCACTTTTCTTCAGCTTTATCTGAGGTAAACAAACATGAAGGTCTATAGAAGGGTGCTTCCCAGGTGGCTACAGAGCATCATCTCCTTCCTGTCCTTCGGAATGTTTGGCCTAATTTCCAACTTCCTACCTCTGTTACCTTGGGCGAATGTCACCGTTTTTCAGGTTTTATTTGTGCTTATGTCCAAAGCACAAGATTTTGCTGCCAAAAATGCTAAATATTGTTGTCGTACATAGTTTGTGTTCGAGCGGGGGTGCATTCCTAATTGAGAGACCTAGTAAATAAAGTATTAACAGGATTTCAAAATAATTTCAGATGCTTCAGAGATCACTACTGAAGATAGAACCACGTGTTATTTTTATCAGTATTTCCCCGCAGAGCCATCACACTGAACATAATTTTTAAAGCTATGACCTACTGTTAAAGACTAACAAAGGCATTGAAGTTTCACAGACAATGTTAATCTTCTGCTTGAGGCTTTTGTCAAGTTACTGCTCTGCCAGCACCTGCGTCCTGGTCATGTAGATACCTGAGTGGTCGTGCAAAGTATCTAACTGTGGAGTTGAATGGGCTTTGCTTTTTTTCCCCTCAGCTTTATTTTAACGTGATTGGTTTGCCAATATGATTGAATGCCTGATCACTCACATGTGTATCAACACAAGGGAAAGGGTCAGTAACCCAGGACAAAGAGGGGAATGGCAGTTGTGATTTTTATCAGTAGTTAGCAATCTGTGCTTGTCAGAATTTATTCTAATGTTTCATTGAAGCACTCCAAAAAAGGGATGGCTATTTTTTCCATGGTGAACTTCCGTAAAATTTAATTGTTCTTTTTTTCAAAATAGTTAATGGCACACTTACTGTRTAGCCTGTGTTTTGTGTAGACTGTTTGATCTTCCAGTGGTACTGGAAAATTTTATTGAGATGATGATTCATGTGCAATGCTGGTACAACTAAGTAGGGTGAGACACTGACAAAGCTGCAGTTGGCATGAAATCTGGCCTATATGGCCAGGTTTTTGCCATGCTCTTCAACCACATGGTCATGTTGTTTCTATGTTTTGTCTTGTCCTATTTAGTGTTCAAATTGACTATAAAAACAGAGATACAATTACAAGTTAAATGCTGCTCAGTTACAGCAGAGTAATGCTCCCATTAGCTATGATTTTCTCCAGATTTGCACTGGAGTAAGTAATACCAGAAGTGAACATGGAGGTGGTTAAGTAAAATAGTTCACTCCTTGAGTAGTGACAAGAAGACCATTTAATGACTGATGTACTGTAAAAACAAGTATTTAATGCAGCTTTATATATGTTTGAGGAGTTGAAACCAGCTTTGCATTGTATAGCTTCTCTTGTTCCAGTGAACCTACGTGTGTGTGCTGTAAGACAGTGACGTCTTGTGCAAAGTCATCAGAGGCTGTCACAGTGAATAGCCTCAGCTGTATGCGTAATTCCACGTAACTGTGGTATTGACACTGTCTTTTTGACCGCTTGATTTCAGGGGTTTTGTAATAGTGAGATTTCTCCTGCAATTTCTGTTTCTGAGGAATTAGCGGTGAATAGAAAGCATACTTTAACTCATTTCTGTGCCTTTTATAGAAGTTACTCAGAAAGAGTGAGGTGGTTAGGCTTTTCAGGACTTCCAAAAAAAGTGTAGAACCATGTGTCAAACTCTCACAGTGGAAAACAAGTCTCCTTGTGTGACTTGGGATGCTGCTTTTACTGATGGAGAAAGTTGTCTTAGTGCCGCTAACTTGAGTGCTTCTTGACTGGCGTTTGTGATACATAAATCATAAGGCTGCTCCAGCCTTTACTTTTTATTTACAATACTGTAGTTTTGTTACTGCTGAATCCAGAAGACAAATTAATCCTTTCTTTTCCCTTCCCCCTAGATTCTGTGTGGAAAAGAGATTCCACGATGGGTGAATCGCCTTGCCTACTTCAGCTCTTGTATACCGTTTCTCCAGAGCTGTCTGCCAAAGGAGTGGCTAACTCCGGCAGCCCTCCAGTCTAGTGTTAGCCAGGAGCTACATGATGAGCTGGAGGAAGCTGAGGATGCAGCAGCATCAGCTTCCTTGGCAAGCTCAGCATCTGGGTCTAGAACTGGACGCCACACCAAATTATAAGTCCCCCTCCAAAGTAACAAATGKTTTGAAATACTTCAGTTTAATCTCTCCAGCAATTGACTTCCTGACAGAACATGAGAGCTGACTCTAGAACATTGTTTTTATATGCAAAAAAGGCTCTCATCAACCCCTGTTTCAGCTCAGGATTATTTATGTAGTGAAAAGAATTGCTGGGAGAAAAGGGAAGGATTTTGTGTGAAGCCACCCTTTTCATTTTCACCTGTTTGGTAGACCTGGGTTAAATTAACATCTTGTATAAAGCAGAACTTAAATTATTTGTTTACAGTATTGTGTACTGCTGTTTACAAGTCCTGTAAGGACTCCTGCCACCATGGAAGAAGAGAGAATTTGAGTTTGATTTAACTGTTGGTATAACTCAACAGCAGTGGTATGATGCCCTGGATGAACTCTCCCCTTTGTTTTCAAGATTTAAGGCAGGTGAACGTTAAATTTCTGAGAAATGCCAGAAACTGCTGAATACTATATATGTGAACAGGGTACTGTGCACTTAAAGTGGCTGATGTAAACCGGTAGATTCCAGGATGTAGGGAGACTGGTTTTGTCTAAGATCTGTTACTAGAAGTATGACCTCTACATTAATGAAACTGTGGATTTTTGCACATATGAAGGGAAATTTCTATTTCATTACAATGCACATTGATCCCTTTTGGTTTTGTTTTTTTTTAACTCAGCCATGTAGTTTGCATCCTATCTTCTGTCTGTATTTACAGTCTACTTCAACCAGGATTTAGACAGGTGAATATCATCTGTTAGAAGCGTCAACAAATTTTTCACTGTTTGCTTTACTTGATTTCAAACTTGTATATAAAAGTTAGTACTTGTATTCTTTTTTTGTTTCATATAGTTTGGAATAGTGTAATACAAGCCATTTATGGTTGGGGAATGGCCTTGCTTTCTGCTGCTGATTTTGCTTCGTTTGAGTTTGTAAACATTTGTGTCCTTTTTTTTTTGAGCTATAAATTACGGCCCGGTTGTGCATATCCGCACAAATTATAGAGAAATCCTAATTTATTTTCCCACAGTCTCTGTCTGTGGCATTAACTTTCTTGTCAGATGTAATGAAGAAAAACCTGAAAATTGCTTATGCACCTGCGTGTTTACACAGCAGAACCCACTAATCTGCACACATAATTATATCTGAAGGTAAGAGATATTATTTTCTAAAACACAGAATTATGTTTGCTGGTAGATTATAATTAGAGCTAAATTATAATTAGTGATCAGAATATATAATGGAATGCCTTATTCTTGTTCACTTACCAAGAGAATTAATGGTTCTTCCAGTCATTAGTGTAAATTAGTGAGGTTCTCTTGTGCACATAAGGATACAGTAGCACAAACATGAGGGAGGTGAGCTTGTGTATTTTGAAAGACTTGCTGCCTTAAACTAACAAAAAACATACCATCCGTAAACTGATCAGCTCAGAGAAGTGTGCATTACTAGAAGTGTAAGTGATTCTTACAAGCTTTATTTTCAGTCTGTTGCTGGGTTTAGTTTTTCCATTAAGCGAAATACTGACTCTACAGTTTCTGCTGTTTAAAAGGAAAAAAAATCCTCTTAGGAGGCAAGAATGCTTCATGTTATGAATGCTCCTAGCCATGGGTACTCGGTGCCATTGAGCCCTAGAGGAAGGTGCAGTAGGCTGTATCGTAGCAGGAATTCTTCTGATGGCCAACTCTGACTCGTGTTAGAAAAGAGCGGAAGTTTTTCTGATAGCAGTTGGGTTGAATCCTTTGTCAGACAGTCTTTAAGTTTTCCGTCATCTTCTGTGATGCAGTGTAGGTACAGAGAGTGAGAGACGCTCAGTTCTGGGGGAAAAAATCAAGTGAGACTCTTTCCAGAAAGAGTGGGATAATAGTAGAAGTCTCTTTAACTGTAGTTTGGTACGTGTTTTAATAATCTTTTCTACCAAGTGGGAAACGCTCAAGACTGACAAGTCTACCACTAACTACATTCTCTGTTTGGTCTCCAGAAGCTGGACATACTGACTGTCCCTGTTGAGTGCTTTTTCACTTGAATCTCTGAATTTGAGTTCTCCTTTCTTTTTTTTTTTCTGTAGTGAAAATGAATATGGTGGTCTCCAGTCAACTCTCAAGCATTACAGAACTGAATCTCACACTACTTCCAGCTGAGACAACAGGCCACAGACAGGTTATTTTGTCTCTGCTGTGCAGCTGTGGTAGTAATGTGACTAAGTCTCTTGGCCAAGGCAGGTCCTTTATTTCAGCTCAGGGTTGAGGCCACTGATCTAGCAATGTACTGTAGCTTTTCCTAGGTTTTAGGAAAAATAAATAGAATGAATTTTCATTGCTACCTAACTTTTATGTACCAAAATCAGCTTTTTAGGCTTCTGATATATCCAGAGCGCTAGGTCACAAATCTCTACACCTTCATTAACACACACAACTACAGCATGTACAATGCAAGAACGTGACAGATCACAGCACAGTTTTTATTTAGTAGTAAAACTAAGACTATTTTTTATAAAGCAGACTGGAAAGTTTGTAACAAAAACATTCATTTTATCGGTAGCTGTACAGGTGAAAATACTGTCTTATGCTCCATTTTTTTTGTTGTTATTTCAAAACCATCCATTTGTAAATCCTGTGAGGAAACTGACACCCGAAYCCTGAAGGCCGTTGGGTATTGTATCAAAGCAAGCGGTACTGCAACTGCAATCGCATGCTGTCAACTCAGCCTCCACTGGATGCCTCCAAGAAGTCACCCTGCCAGTGGTTACTCCGGTTTGTTAGCAATAGAGCAAGTTACCTTTCACCAGCATTACTGCCAAGCAGGGATTACTTTAGTCTACTAATGACCACACTGTGCTAGGACTAGAACACTCCAAAATGCTGTGAGAAGGCTGGACACCTGTGGAGTCTTTTCCATCAAAACGGGTAGAAAAATATCACTACTTCAGGGTTCTGCTCTGTTTACTTTCTCATTCTTGTTTAATTTTCTGTAAGCTAGTACTTTTGATACGTATTATATTCTTTAACTCGATCATTTTATTTAAATGCCATTTTCTGTTCAGCAAGCCAAAAAAATCCGATGTACTGTCAGTGTGCACCAGTAACTTCAGAGTCACTTGGTAAAAACATAGTTGCATTACTTCTAAAATTTGCAATGCAATCCTGATCACTATTGATACATGATAATTTTCACTGTTGGAAGTTGGTTACAAGCTGAATATTCACTGATGCATTTTTTGTAAACTTGTATTCAAGTTTACTGTACTACATAGTATTTGTATAAAATTCAAAGAATTTTGACTTTTGTTACCTGTACATGGCAACAAGTTGTCTAGCATCTTAAACTTAAATCCATCAGTTTATTAAAAATACTTTTATAAAAAAAGACAGTTGGCTGTGTGTGTTATTCCCCCGGTACCTAGAGCTTGTTTTGTCAGTGCCACCCAAGCTYGTCTTTGGTTTTGAAAGATGCTTTCAAAGGATAGCAAAACTATCCAAGGGTTTCCTATAGTTAAGCTATAGGCTATGTTCTGACGTGGGCATCAGGAGATGCAGTTTGGTTTGTTTGAGGCATTATTAAGAGCCACTAGTTTTTAATAGACTAAATTAAAAATGTTTCCAGATTTGGTGTGCTAACTGCAGCTATTGGGGTATAAAACACTTAGGATATGCTTGGTATATGTTGCAGATACTATGTGCCATATTTTACAAATTTGCTCGAAAGCCCAGGTCTGTAGTCTGGATTTGCACCAGACTAAGCAGCCACGAGGCGCGTGGGGCCTGTAACGTCTGCACCTTGACAGTTCTTCTGAGCAGAGCAGAAGGACCGAGACGATGGTCAGGTACCAACAGCAACACCCGCCTAAGCCACTGCTACCTGTGCTATGCCCCCTCCTGCAGTGGCAGTGCCGCTGGTGGCACAGCCCAGCGCTGACCCAGACTGGAGAAACTCCCCTGTCTGTTTAATTAAAAGTTGCCAAGGTATTTCCCGGTCACGGCAGTTCAGCAGTTGGGCGGCAGCCTGACCACCTGCACAGTTCTGTGGGGTGGTGGCACCTCTGCTCGAAGCCGTGGTTGCTCTGGTCAGCAGAGCTGGCTGCTCCTCACGGCCATGCTGGCCGTGGGGTGCCGTGGGGCAGCTGCACGGTGAGCCAGCCAGCAAAGCGAGTTCCCCAAACATCTCAGGCACAGAGGTGGCAGCAGCCCTTGAGGATGGGCTCTGCCAGCACCCCGTGGTGCTGGCTCTGGACTCTGCAAAACGCAGATGGGTGCACATGTTTTAACAGGATAGATACTCCTCTGCACATCCAGGGCACTGATAAACTGGAGCACCGTCCTGTGGCTGTCGAAGCCGGTGCTGCTCTGCCCCTCTTGCCTCACAGCTGGGAAGAGGATGGGTTTTGCCATGCTTTGCGTGCTGAGCCTGGCATCTCTGCGTGCACTGCTAATGAAGATTGGCTAGGACATGATTTGCTGGAGAAGCTGCCAAGATACAGGTGTGTTCCCTTTTCTGACTGCTGCTGGACSCCAATCACTAGCAAAGCTGCTAAAACTCGTAACCTATTGAAAGGAAACTTGGTGACTTTGGCAGATGTCATCAGTCTGAAACTGTGAATTCCAGATAAATTCACTTGTGGCATCTGATGGCCAAGAATGCTTATCCGCTTCTAGGAAGGCGATCAATACACAAAAAAATATATATTGCATTGTATGTTAATGGGTGAGTAGCTGAGTTTAACTGAACTGTTCTTGAAGAAAATAGGAATGTTTCAAATGAAATTTCATTTTCTAAAACAGTTTCTTCAGGCATGCACAGTTTATGTTGCAAATTTGTCATCAGAACAGCTTCTCAACAGGCAAAGCTTTTTTACGGCTAAAGGCACCTTAGTCATATCACTCCCCCAAAAGAAATGTTTTCTTTCACAGTGCTTCATATAATGCAATGAAAATGGTTATTGGACAGTTCTTAACTTTCTCTGATACCCTTTGGTTTGATCTAAATCAGATCATAAAAAAACTTCAACAAGCTTTTCAATGTAACAACTTGTCAGGGAAGCCCATGGCATTGCTTTGAGAAAGCAGCTGTACTCCACCAGTAACTGATTCTTACTGGGCTAGAGTAGGAATCCTGTATTTCGCACATGATCTGTCCACTAAAATCAGCATATCGCAAACTAAACCAGGATCTAGCCATAAAGAAATGCAAGATTCCTGCACTGGTGCAGTTCTAGCTTGCTTTGGGGATGGTAAAGGGCTACACGTGTCTCCGGGTCTCCTTAGAGAGGGACGTTATTCACGCCAGACCGGCTCTCCGTCCCTGTCCATTTCTGAGCAGCAGCCCAGGACAAGCAGAGCTAAGGTAGCACCGTTCCTTCTGCAGGTGGAAGATGGGTGGCCAGCAGTTCTCGTATTCTCTTCAAAGCRGTGCGTCAATCCTGTAATCCTCAAAGCAGAAAGCCTGCTGCGCTTGCTGATTACCCGCTGTGTTGCTTCTAGCCCGTGCGGTTGTGTGAAAGGAGAGAAATCACTGTTAGTGTCTTCTGAACGAAGCCAACGAAAGTGAGAGAGGGGCTTCACGTGTGCCCCATGGGGGCTGTTCAAACTAAGCTCATGGATTTCAACTCTTAAGGTTTCCTTTCAGGGAGCCTTTTTTTTTACCTCCTTATTCCCTTTCACCTTTACACAGCCTGAAACAAGGTGCCCAGATACTGGACCTCAAGAAGCCACGACGGTGTTGCTAAACCGTTCCTGCAAGGGCTCACCACCGCTTGGGAAGAGGGTTAGGAAGGGGTTCAAGCCATCTCAGACGAGAAAAGCCTTTTCTGCAGCCTTGATGCCGGCCCCGTCTTCTGCCCCAGGCGACTGCGGGGCAGCAGCGTGGGGGGTTCAAACGCGCCTTTTGTGGGGTTTGGGTCTGGTCCCAGTGTGGCTGCTGGCACGGTCCATACAGCTCTTCCTTTACAGTGAGATAAATGACGTGATCTGGACCCCCCCGCCAAGCAGGGCACAGGCAAGTTTTTATTGGGCTCTAGCGAAACGCGGCCAACCTCCCCGGCCAGCAAGGGACGGGGGGGAGGAGGGGACCCTCTGTTCCCAGTGCGCGCCTGAGTGACATGGCGAACACGGTTTCGGCTGGCTCCCTCACGTTTCCCAGGTCTGAACGGTCATTACTGTTAGCTCAAGCAAAGCCAGGGCTTTCCTCCCAGAATAAGAATAAAGCCCCATTAAACCCACCTAATGACAACACAAATCATGTCGAACAGAAAATGGCTTGTGTTCCCTACTCGGGCTTTTGAGGCTTGCGGGTTTTGTTCTGGTTTTCCCATTCCTAATTTGCCTGTGGGAAACGCTGCCTCCCCCCAGCCCTCCCAGCGCAAGCACACAATAGCTGCTTGTTTTTTGCCTGGAAGGAATTGCTGAGCCTTTAAATAGTTGGAATTGAGTTTATTTTTCTTCTGTACTTCAGCTCATTCATTACCCCAGTCATAGCATCCTAAAAGTGAGGATTTCCAAGAGCACTGGAATTTCTCTTTTTTTTTTTCCCCTAAAAGATGCTCTGCATCTTAAATTTCATGCACCAGCCCCATGTTAGAGTCACTAACTAATCCTGTGGTGAAGTGTCAGCTTCCAACAAATGAATTCACATGCCATTAAGCAAATATGATCTGAGCAGCGAGGACTAGCAAGAGCTGATGGCAATGCAGCCRGCTCAAATGCAACTGTAAAGGTCAATTATTTTTTATGTCAGAGAGACTTGGAAAGTTTAGTAAAAGCACTGAACGAGAACCGACGATAGTCGAGGTGACCGGCTGAGCGGAGGCTGCTCAGGTTAGCTCTTACCTCCAGCCCTCTGGAGTCAAGGGCAGAGAAAAGCCTCAGGGAGTTCCCCAGCTTTTGAGGATGCTCTCATCTCTGCAATTGCTTTCTTTAAGCTGCTTTGCTCTTCCAGGAGCCTTATGGCTTCTGTGTGCGTTAAGAGGTTTAAAGGAAGGACAGTTTCCGTKGCCCAGATTGCTGCCTGTGCCCCGCGGCTCCCCACACAAATGCTCCTCCGGTGAAACGGCCACACCGCGGCACGCACGCAGGGATGCCACGTGCTTTCGGAGAGTATGGATGAGCGTGGCGTGAGAACCTGCAATGCATCCTTCAGAGAGACAGGCAGCCTCTAGCGCCTCTCCCAGTTGCACTGAGCTTCAAAGGTGTAATGATTGGTGCTAATATTGCTGAGATTGTCTTCAAATGAGAAAAAAAAGGCTTTTATACTAAATATACTGACATGTAATTATTTGTTGATAATATACTGATACTGCAAAATTAAACCAGGTACAAAGAGGAATCTGTTCAGAGCTAGACTATGCACCTTCCCCATCCTAGCCTGTGGCATAACCTGGCACATCCAGAGCAATCAGCTCCTCAGCGTCATCTTTTTCTCCCTCACTCTGCCGTCTACAGATGTTCAACTTCCTAAATGGTCTCTGAGGACCTGCCTTTTACCTGCAGACCAGGTAACCCTATAGGTCATGACACTCTTCCCTGACTGTGTCATGAGCTAATCTATACTTCTTCTTCCTTATCTTCTGGGAAGGTTTACTGAGAATGTCTTGAAGTAGCAGCAACCCCCCAGAAACAGGCTCTTGTTTAATGTCCAGTGGTGGCCTTTGCAGCGTATACCTGGTAGCCTGGAAAAGCTCAATTCTGTCCCTCCTTGCAGACTCCAAGGTGACTTTCTGCCATCTTTCTGAGCCAGCTGTTGCCTTTAAGCCGTGACTGCAAGCTGGAGAAAAGTGCTGAAGTAGGTTAATTTTCAGCTGATCACCTTCATAAATTTCAATCTTTCAGTTTTATAGGAAAAAACCCACCCTAAAAGCACACTTCTAGTGACTGTCAGCTTGATTTTGAGAAGCTAGTCTTCAAGAAACATTAGAAACCCCATGTCCCTAGGCAGGTGGAGAGGCCAAAGTACTCGATTAACAGCTCTTCTAGTTTTTCAACTGTGGAAGCCTGTGCTGATGACATCATCCTTCCATGATGACCTCAGAATAAGGAAACCTTTGCCCTCCTGTCTGGGCAGCCCACGAAATGCTCCTTTCCCAACAGCAACTTGCTTTTGGGACAAGAGCCACGGGGTAACATTGGGGCACTGCAGCGGGTGCAGAGCATGCCCTGTGAGGGGACCCGAGCCAGCACCGTGCTGCGCCATGCCACTCAGATGAGCAGGACGGACTCTTGGAGACCCAGCAAGAGATTTCAAGGGCTCCATCTCGGTTCCCCCCTCCCCATAGCATCACCTTACTCTCACTTCAGAATCATAGAATCATAGAATCATTAAGGTTGGAAAAGACCTCTAAGATCATCGATGCCAACYGTCAACCCAACACCACCATGCCCGCTAAACCATGTCCCTAAGTGCCTCATCTACATGTCTTTTAAATACTTCCAGGGATGGTGACTCCACCACTTCCCTGGGCAGCCTGTTCCAATGCTTAACCACTCTTTCAGTAAAGAAATTTTTCCTAATGTCCAATCTAAACCTCCCC
>JAYKAV010001577.1:1011869-1058559 GCA_035582835.1 Phoebastria nigripes
GCTGATAAATGATGGAGAATGGCTTGGCAAGCTCCTCCGCCAGCTCCCTCAGCACTCTTGGGTGGATCCCATCCGGCCCCATGGACTTGGGAGCCCCCGACGCAATTGTTCTAGCATTAAGTGACCTTTCAGCGTGAGGCGGGGCTGCCACTCAGACCCAAGGGCTAAAGCTGCTTTTAAATTTAAAACTGTGTTTTTAAGTAAAAGTAACACGCTCCATGCTGGTGCCTGCAGTGTTTGAAGAAATGCAACCACAAGCCGCAGCTGAGCCTGGGTCAGACACGTCTCCTCTCTCTGCCCAAATGCACAGACAAACCTCTAGTTATGGAAGAGAGTGATGCAGATTTGTGGCTCCTTAAGAAACACCACCTGTCTTGGGAGGGAGACGGATGTAGGGAGGCTTGAAAAAGCCCAGCCATCGCTCCCCTCTGCAATCCCTGGTGCCAGGTCCCACCCGCAGGGCCACATTGCAAGAGAAACACTAGGCAGAAGCGCTCCTGGAGTCTTCTCCAGCGGCTCCGTCCCTCCCCGCGGGGGCAAGGCCATGGGAGGGAAGGGTCCGTCCTGGCACTGCCCTTCTTGCCCAGGCAGCGGGCAGGGGGTGAACACCCCACTCTCTCCCACCTCCCTGGCAGCAGGCGTAGGAACTGCCTGCCTTCAGGGGGGCTCCCCTCCATTCCCGTGCTGCGAGACTGATAAGCAAGCCTGAAAAATAACAAAGCTGGGCTCTAAAACTGGGCAGGGAATGAAACGCTGTCCCACCAAACTGCACGGCAAGCCTGGCTGCTGGAACACAGTCCCACGCAGGGGATGGGGTGGGATGGGATAGGGTGGGATGGGGTGGGATGGGGTGCGATGGGTAAGGCTCTACTGCAGGTTTTACTACAGGGACATGCTTGAGGCACTCAGTCAATAACCTGGTTCACTTGGACAAGCAGCAAAGAAATAAATAGCCTGGCTTTTGTACTTTGTGAGGAAAGTAAGGGCTTTTCTAATGTTTGCACAACACAATATTCCCATTTAAACAAAAAGCTGGGATTCTGCTTGCCTCGCCATGCTTATATGAGGCTTGGAACAAGAGTAAGGGTGGAAACTGCTTTTTCTGTGGTAAACTCCTGGCTGTGGGGACCAAACAGCTCTGCTGCCATGGGGCTAAAGGACAGACTCAAGTCACTCCTCCCTCCTGTGAGCACAGGGATTGGGCTTGGGAGAATGCAGACACGCTTCTCTTTGCTGGCTGGAAGAGCTCACCTTCAAGGCTAGTTTAAGTCCAAAAAGCACCCAGAGAAAGAAGCTCTCATCAATGCCCCACTGGTGAAAGCTCAAGCTCTAATTAAAAAAAAAGTTGCCTGGTGCCAGGCACTAATTGTCCTGATACAAGTCTTGACTATGGAAATGCTACAAGTCATCCAAACATGGCTGGCCCCAAGCAAGCATCTGCCCGGCACCACCACATTTTGTGCCAGAGTAACAGTGCCGGGATACCTCGGGCATCACCGCCACAAGACAGCAGCTCTCTGCTCCCTCTTCTTGCTGATCCCTTCAAGGTTTGTGGCTGGAAAAGAGCACTTTCCAGGCAGGACGATTCAGTGAGGACACAGCACAGGCACAAACTGATGCTAACGCTGCTTGTACAGCTTCGCCCTTCAAAGCTGGCCTCAAAAGGCACAACGGTGTGTTTGCACCTAGTGCCCTTTAGCCATTTAAAGAGAAGTAGGTAACAACCTTAACCACAAATCCTCCCATCTGTGCTGGGGCCTGGGACTGCCACAGCGGTGGGAGGCAGGGGTGAAGACATCTTGAGACCCTTCCTCCCCCTGCCCTCCTCCCCGGCTGCAGGACAAGCTGCCCGGAGAGGCAGGATGAGGCGGGATGCGGAGGACGGGCGGCAGCCAGGGGACGCACTGCACTCAGGCTGCAGCCGGTGGAACAAGCTGAAGCCTTTGGGCCTGGGCTTGCCCTCCTCATGGCAATGAGCAATGCGTGTGCATGTGCAAATAGAGGGAAGCCCAGCGGCACGGGCCGGGGGAAGGACAAGAAGGTCGTCGGTCTTTCCTGTACGCGCTGCCAGTCGTTTCTTCRTTTCCATGGAAACCAGCTGCTGCAGAATGATGCTATGAAAACGACTTCCAAGATTAAAGCTAACAGATTTGCTTTGCTCTAACGAGAGTAGAGGGACTCATCACTGTATTGCCCTGCGTGTGGCGTAAAAATGGTTTCAGAGAAGTTGCAGGTACCCCCGAGACAACCTGCCGGCAGCTAGCACTGCATCACCTGCCCCGTGTCGCTGAGAGCCGGCGCAGCCACAAACGCCAGGCAGGGGAGAGGAGGAGGAGGAGGAGGAAGGAACAGGGACTTCCAGGTCCTGTTAGCTCCTTGCAGGTGGGTACAGCTCACACCAGTACAAGAGGCAGTTCTATTGCCATCTCTGAGGGATGAAATCTATTGTTTGCCCTGCAAGAGCCAAGCCAGCAGAAGCAGCAGCAACGTATGATCACGTGGCGAGATTGCCGGGAGGCTGCAAGGAGACTGTGCTGCAGCCCCTTGAGTGGAAAGGGTAAAGGCAGCAATGGCAGGTTAGAGACAAGTGCAGCTACTGCGAGGCTGCCTGTCCCTCTTACCCAAACACTGAACGGGGGACACTTTACTCAGTGTCTGCTTTCATATTTGACATGGCCACCAAGTGGTCAAAAATCAGCCTTGTATGAAGACGAAGTTTGGATAGGCCAACTCTCATGTACGTTGCTCTCAGAAATAGATGTGTTATTGAATAAACCGAAGTCATGCCTCGCAGAGAAGCTCCGTAGCAACAAAGCGAGCCAGTCTTTGACGGAATAATTGGCAGAAACACATGCAAAACTTAAAAAGCTTAACTCTCCCTACATATTATTAATTACTCGATCAAGTTTCATTTGGAAAGAGTCCATGAAAATACAAAGAGGCATTTAGCCTAACAAGAGAAATGCCGCAGCTCAGGTTAGGTAGCACGGCGGAGGCCTGTGGTTAATGCTCAGAACCGGTGGTGTGAAGACAAGCTGTGCCCACCACCGCAACAGCGACTTACATCTCCCGTGAAAGGTGGCAGAACAGATGCGTGGACTGTGCCCTGTGCCTGTTCAACTTAATGCAGTGCTAGCACCTGCAGGTAATCACTTCAGTGGAAGAACAGCCTTCCTAATGGGTAATAATCAGGCAAATCTGAAAAAACATCTGGAAGCAGATGCTAGCAGGGTGGAATTAATTTTTAGCATGAATTTTGATGTTTCTAGAAATTGCTCCAACATCTTACAAAAACGTAGTCAAGAATATAGAAATGCTGAAGGCAGCCAAATCAGACATCAAATATTTTTGTTCAAGTCCTGCAAATGACAGCTGATCATAGCACTAACAAACAAATGTTCATTATTGAAAAGTCCCCATGTTCCTCAGTGCAGTGAAAGCTACATGATCTTGAAAGCTTCCCATAAATATTTTTCTGCATCTCTGCTGCGAAATCTACTCAAAATGACTATACCGGATTACCCATGACCCCGTTTCTGGAGAGACTCCCACAGCAAGGCTCTACAAAACTTCAGGATGTAAAATTAGAAATCCTGGGAGCAATTCGTACTCTGTTGTGGAGTGTTTCATCTCCTTATGCAGTGTTAAAGCGCTGCTACACAGGCCTCGGGAATATAAACACTAATTACTGTAGCCATGTAACTGAAGTCGTAAAGAACTTTACAGTACAACTAATAAGCAATTAGATGCTAAATTAAGAAGCAGAACGTGATGGTCTATAGTCCATCAAAGGAGGAACAAAGCCCCTCAGAAGACAGATATGGTATTTTATGGAAGAAATGTGTAGCTCAGAAGTCTAACTGTGGCATTTGAAGATACACAGTGTGAACAGACACATGGTATTGCCAATGACTTGATTTTACATGTATGCTTAGCCTATCAATGAAGTGATTCATTAGCTGAAAATAACATGATGGTCACTCCATAGATGAGGGCCGCAAAAGAAGAATGCGTTATACAACGTATAAGGCAGTGATTAGATGCACAGAGAGGGGACCTGTGGCTTGGGTTCTTCAGACTCAAGCTGCCGGATGGTCAGGGCATGATTCAGTTGCCTACACACTAGCATTGGGTCCCTATTGGTTTAGCCAGCCAAACATAACGTACTTTTCCAGCTGATCTATTACTGTCCTGGGCGTAACGAAACTCACACATACTTGAAAGGAACTTTGTTTGGCATGGGCAGGATTTGCAGGATTGAGTAAGCTCTCCATCATGTAGCCTTTCCCAGATTTCCTTCTGAACCTTCCTCCCAGCTCATGTCAGAAGAGGCTCAGATGCTCTTTGGAGCCTTGCCAGGGAAGGTAGAGGCTGATGTGAGAGGATCAGCTTTCCAGCCTACTACCTTTTTTACTGAATGAGCAATTTGTCTCAAAGTACTCCACCTCCTCTGAAACCATCTCACCCACATGGTTGGTGTTCCCCGAGAGAACAGCTCGGTCACTCTCCTGATGAGCTTGCAAAGTGCATGGCTTCATGCTCCAGCTGGTCCAGCCATGGCTTAGCACTTCGGAGCTGCTAGGAAAAACATAGCGCCAGGGTGCTGTCTGAACTGTTAGGGCCAGAACAGAGTCAGGAGATGGGTCCCATAGTAAATAAAGGCCTTGGACAGCAATCAGAGAAGCCAGGGTTTGCATCAAACCAAGGATTTAGGGAGGAAGCTTGGTCAGAAGTTAAGCTGATGTTGACAAGACAAGGCAGGAGCCTGGACAGAAGAAGAGAGGGACTCAAGGAAACCCTAGAGGAAAGGATATCTGCCTTGTGAGGACCCACTGAGTAGAGGATAGATTTGTTTCAAAAATCTTCTTTATTCTGTCTTACAATGTAGTTTAGAGAGTTGTGTTGTCAGATTTAATTGCTTTTCTATTCTAATAAAACAGCCTTGGACAGCCATGTGAGGAAAAGCAGAGAACAGCAGGGTAAGGTCAGCTCAGCGCGCTGGCTGACTCATCCCAGCACAGGCAGCAATACCGGCTGCTCAGGGACGCAAGTCCTTACATTCTTCTTGGCTGTCAAAGCCTCTAGTTGCCCCTGAGACAGTCAAACCCTCAGATCAGCATATGAATGCTCGTGTCTGACTCCCAGATAGTTCAGCTGGTCTTTCTTACCTCTGTTCAGCCGAACGCACCAACTTTCAAACCAATTTTCAGTCTAGAATTTGCTTGACCCACAGTCTCTATGGGAGTGGAGACAGTGAGTTTCAAAATTGGTTCCCAGTGTTCCTTTTCAATTGCAGCACACAAAGCACCGGAAAATCACCCATCAGCCTTGTAAAGAACATCTTGTGCAATTTGTTAACTGAAAATTGTCTGAGACATTGACAGATTCAATTTGATCACACAGTGGTAACTGAACTCTAAGCTGTATCACAATAGCAGGGACTTTTGATGGTGGCACTGAACATTTTCTCTATAGCTTTCTCTTGCAACACCAAGGTGTTCTTTCAGTTCACTGATGCTGCCATGCAGCAGCAGTAAGACTTGAGTATCCTCAGCAATGTGAGAAGAAACTGGGGCTGGCAGATACACACCCAGAATTGCTGCAGGCAAGTCGAGCAAATGACACATATGAAGTCTGTGTATCCTGATGAGTGATAAAACAATAAAGGCTTTTTTTTTTTTTAATCTGACTCATGCATTCACTTCCTCTGTCTGAGGGTGACACGTAGGTGAGAACAACTTGGTTTCCAATAACTGGAAGAATTTCCCCCAGATGGAACTTTCTTGGTCAGCACCTGCTGGCAAATAGCCTGGGGAATTTCAAATACGGTTTTAAAATAGTTTCTGAAGCAGGATGGGACCTTCAAAAAGGCAATGGAATTGAGCATTTCTGAACTGATCAACGAAGCCTGGAATAAGAGAATAAGAGTGTTACCTTCTAACCACGGAAGATCAGCGACAAGATCTGTAGGAGGGGCTCAGCACTGCTGGGATGGAGTGAGAATGGTACAGTGGTACCAAGAAATCTCTGTGGTGTTCAAACGCTTTCGCTGACCCACTTCTGTAACTACATGTCTGATCTTTGCCTAGAGCTGCATGCTTTCCAAGTATTTGTATTCTTTGGGGGCCCGGAAAGGGGGCAGAGAACATGGTCCAAGTGTTCCCGATGGCCTCTCCTGACCCTGGATTACATGGCTACTGTTTGAATAGCTATCCCGAACCTTCCCATGGAAGACAGAGGCGAAGATATCTGCATGCCCCAGTGCTTTTTCCTGCAGGAAACAAAGTTTCTGGGACAGAAGGTCTGTCTATCAGGACCCTACTGGGGAGGGAGCACAGGGTATGTACCATAGTGAAGCTGGCAGTGGAAGGATAGGTGATCTCTCTTGAGAGCTGAAATGGGGCAAAGAGAGCGAAAGCTTTTGATCATGGAGGGGAGGAGGTTTCTTTGCTGAGAAGGTTCCTGAAAAGGTTCTGTCAAACCCCCCAGGGCAGGAGCCACCAGCTCCACCCCCTACCTCTCTAACCTTCATCAAATTTCCCATCTGTGGCTGTTGCTTGCAGAGCCTTTATCAAGTTTCCCTGCAACCGCCCCATTTCCCACCAACTCCTTTTAATGGAGCATTCATAGAATCATAGAATCATAGAATCATTAAGGTTGGAAAAGACCTCTAAGATCATCGAGTCCAACCATCAACCCAACACCACCATGTCCACCACTAAACCATGTCCCTAAGCACCACATCTACACGTCTTTTAAATACTTCCAGGGATGGTGACTCCACCACTTCCCTGGGCAGCCTGTTCCAACGTTTAACCACTCTTTCAGTAAAGAAATTTTTCCTAATGTCCAATCTAAACCTCCCCTGGCGCAACTTGAGGCCATTTCCTCTCRTCCTATCGCTAGTTACTTGGCAGAAGAGACCAACACCCACCTCGCTGCAACCTCCTTTCAGGTAGTTGTAGAGCACGATAAGGTCTCCCCTCAGCCTCCTCTTCTCCATGCTAAACAGTCCCAGTTCCCTCAGCCGCTCCCCATAAGACTTGTTCTCCAGACCCTTCACCAGCTTCGTTGCCCTCCTCTGGACACGCTCCAGCACCTCAATGTCCTTCTTGTAGTGAGGGGCCCAAAACTCATTGCATAAATTGCCCATTTAAGCAAACCATGCACCAGTTCCTTCCCCTTGCCTGTCAGCTCTTCACAAAGCAGCATACGAGCAGTCTTCCACCACCACTTCCTCCCGGGCAGAACATACAAGCCATCCTGGCCACCTCCTTCTCTCTAACAGGCCAGTCTACCCAAGGCTGGGTAGAGGGCAGGTTACCCAGAGCTCTGGAGAAACATGGGGTGTTCCTCACAGCTCTCGAGATGGTAGTCAAAGCCCCCAGTCAGGTGGTCACACAAGGAAAGTCAAAAAGGACACAGCCAGCCAGTGAGGACGGGATGGTGGATCGCAAGCCAACAGGGGAAGTGCCTTGCTTCCTGGCAAAGGTCATGCAGGGTACAGCAATCATCGGCAATTATGGGGCTGTTGGGAAGACTGGCACTCTGCTTGTTGTCCAGGTCCRCCCTTTCGCAGGGAGAGGGCTAAATGCATGTTCAGCTTCCACACTGCACGTGGTAAATGCAGCATAGGCTTTTCTACTGTGCACAGGGGCATGGTCCTGTGACCCAGGGCTGCAAAGCGGTGTGTGGCATCTGCCGTGATGTAAAGGGGCACCAAAACACCACAAATGATCCAGCCTCTGCTTGGAGATGTGGCACTTGTGTCCTCGCTGATTCACAGCTGGAGTTAAGGAAGATGTGAAAGTCATGAATTCTTCTAGTGAAGCCTATTGAGTTTCATAATTCACATGAAGTGGATCACCCGTTCGAACGTGAGATACTTCAACCTACTGATCCGGTCCCGCTGCACTGAATTACTTTCTAATGCAGACATGGCTCCACTAGCACAAAGATCCCCAGGAATAAGCAAATCTGTAGCAAATACTGGGCTCGGAAGGTGGAGGGAAGACCAACAAAGCAGCCAGCAGCAGCTCCCCGTGAAAGACGGGAACACAGCCACAGCTGCTCTTCTGTGGATTTACACACCAAAAGACACCTCACTTCTTGGGGCTCCTCCAGCCATTCTGCTTCGACTGCTCAGGCTCGCGCTCCATGCGGGCAGCCCCAACCAGCCTGACTCACAACAGGACACATACAAGGTATGGTACTTGTCCTCCAAATCACAGCTTTCCCAGATGTTTGATTTACTCTGATCAGACATGTTAGCTGAATGGGAAAGCAGGCTGCACCAACAGGATAATATATTGATACTAAGAACCAAATATATGAAATTTAATGTTCCTTTCACATCAGTATGTTCTGGAAGCATTCATTTGTAATGATGACTTGAAAGTGTACATACGCAAGAATGATGCTAGAAGCAGAAAGGATTTGTGTGTGGTTTTTGTCTAGTCCATGCTTCCTACACAATTTTGGACAAAATGACATCTCGGGATCCCTTCCAGCCCTGTTTTTCCTGAGTTTATAGTGCCATTAAATATGGTAACTTCGTTGTTATTGGGAGAGAGGTCCAATAACAACTTCTTATCTTTCTGGACAAGAAAATAGGTTTTATTGTTTTATTTAATGATGCTATTCTGCACTGATTACATGATATTTTAGCACTTGTCAAAATTCACAGTGTCTGCACTCTGACCTCTTTTTTCCCCCAAAATCATACTAATAACCTCAATAAATTTGAAGTTATCAGTAAGCTTTAGGGATCTGGAGAGCTCAGTGTTTTGGTGAAATATCAGTGTATGCGTGTTAAAATGGATTCTAGAAACTTTCCAGAAACCGAGATGTATTAATTACGAAAAAATTAGATTTAACCAGCATTTATATAACTTCAAAGATTCTGGACAGTTTGTAGCCAATACACCTTCACAAATGAGCTAAAATCAGTCCATATGTCATTCTTCGTAACTATAAATTGAAATTGTATAAGAATGTGAAATTAACTGAAAAAGCAGCACTCTTGTGGATAATGATAATATCAAAAATGAGCACTTTTCTCAACTGAAGTCTGCACGATTTTGTTAATTACCTGTCTTAGCTCTGGATCTGAAATCACAGTCACTTAAAAGCCCAGTGACAGGTGACAGATTGTTCTCAGCAGACACACCCCTAGTAACTAAGGAGCTGATGGTTACTGAGGTTTAAATAAAATCAGAATGCTTAAATTCTACTCCTCTGAGTGCATAGCAGCTCTGCATCTTTTGGAGAAAGACCTAATAATGAAATGGTGAGGGTTTGGGGACTGTTCCATGATTTGACTGAAAAATAACAGCGTAACGCCTGAAGTTCTTAGGGATTGGTCTTTCGCCACAACTCATCTGAGCAGATAATTTTGCCAGTTATAGATAAGATTTTAAAGATACCCCTAATATGTTCCAAATAAATCTGAGGCTTGCCTGTAGTTGTTAGGTTGGGRAAAAAAAAAACAAAACCCAGAACTTTGAACAGCATTAGTTTTTTAATATTCATTACAAGCATTTGAAAAAGATGGGGAATTTAACACAAACTGCTGTATCGCAATGATCATCTTGATCAACGAGTTTGAAGTACCCTCACAGGAGGTAAACAAATGTAAAAAGGAAACCATAAAATACGGGAACGTACGTATCGCTCCCAGGCGCAAGGACAAGGTGGGAATCGGATGGAACCGACACTATTATTCAGAATTACACTATCGTAAGCCCAAGTTAGCACTCTGAAGGACCATTCATCAAAATAAGCGCTCCTTTCCCTTCCTCACCTTAGAAATGGCCCCTCTCTGCAGCACAGGGTTTGTTGAAGCTTGTTGTTGAAGCTTCCTGCCAACACAGACTTCCCCGGCACTGGAAGAATAACTCACCAGCTACCTCTGGCTGGTGTTAGGCTATTTTAGCTTTAGCAGACCAGAAAAATAATCTATTAGACACCAATTATATCCAGCTCTCTAAGAATTTTAAAGTTTATAAGTGAGGTAATTAAGCACATGGTCAGCTTCTGCTCTCATTCCTGCGGAGAATGTACTGAGAAGGCACCAGCCTGACGTGCTGGGAAAATAAAACTATCAGCATGGGAAAATGTATGGGAAAATAAAACTACCAGCATAAATAAAGAAAACCTTTTGCATAGATCAGTAGCCACTGAACAGATGCCCACACCCTGCAACTGAATTTAGGGGGCAGCTAGCTATTTCACTGGTGAGGATAATGGCACTGGGCCTTACACTAAGGTTTGTGAAACTCCTGAAGGCTTCCCCAGGAACACCACCGTGCACGTGCAGGGGGACGACAACTAACAGCCCAGCGCAGAGGGTGCACACGAATCCCCCCAGTCCACCCAGCGAGCTCCAGTTGCTCTACTATTTTCCAAAACCTCAGAGCGCAGCACCAAATTCTGCTGGCTGTCTTGCATCAGGTGCTCTGCAGAGTTAATTCGTAGATATAAGTGACTTTAGCCCAGCACCTGCTTTAGGCAAAAAAAGGCTTTTAGGCAAAATCCGACAGAAGGTCGCAGCCCTTGGTAGCCAGTCACCAACAGACTGAGTCAGCCTCGAGGCCAGGTCACAGCGTGGCATCAGGAAAAGAGCAAAAAATACTGGATCTGAAAAGAGCAGAAACAAGATATGAAGTATTTTTAATCTCTGATCCTTCTCAGAAAGCAACAGAAACTGCATCAGATACAGAAATATTTACATGCTAAATTAACACTCTCAGTGTGCAAGATGTGAAGTCATTCCTGTCACTGAATGAGAAAAACCTTGAATTCTTGCCAGGGAACCTGGACACCATAGTGGGACACCTGAGGTGCCTGCAAATCTGGAACAACTGTTTGGAAATAGTATGTTGTGCTTGACTTTGATCTCTCAAATCGCAGCCTTGCAGACTGCCTGTTTCTTATGAGATCCTTCTGAAGCCATAAGCCTTCTTTCCTTTGCCCTTTGCCAAAGGTGCGCTATTTTGTATAGGAGATCCTGCCCTAGCATAGTGAAACCAGCCTTTGTAGCATGACGAAAAAACATATCCTGACTTCTCTGAATCTCTTGATGTATTTTGGATGGCGGCTGTCTTAGGAGTATACTGTTACTTCCAGTGGAACAAAATACCTTGCATCTGGCAGGGTACTAGCAGACAGTCATGTCACCAGACAAGGTGGCATGGGGATAAGTCAGTGAAACCTACTCTAAAATGTTCGGTACTTGATTAAAAAATTAAAATCAAAAACCCCAAACCTTTCCCCCCCCCAAAAAANAAAAAAAAAAAAAAGAAGAAAAAAAAAGAAGAAAAAAAGAAAAAAACCCCCCAAGATATAATGAGATCTACCTGATGCACCATATTGTTTTTCTAGTTGATATATCACACCGTTTCTGGACATCCTTCCCAGTTGTCTGATTTCAGTGTCTACTTTGATGTGCTCTGCTCCTTGAATGTGACTCCTCTTTACCTGTATGCAGCTAATTATACATCTACTTCAATGGCACATTGCATGCAAAACACATCATCGAAGTGGCTCCTGGCACACCACTACTCTCCTCTCTTACCCTTCAGTTCAGTGATATCATTATGTTATATCACTGTCTGTGTTAAAAATGAACCAGTTGTCCAGACCATAGTACATTAATGCAATAAGAAGGTTCCTTCCCTTCTCTGGGCTTTAACCTAATCTTGGCAAAAATGCAAGAGCCACAGTAAGTAATGCAAAAAGTTAATTTAGCTAGTGTTGGATACATAGGGAAAAGTGTAAGGACAGGAGAAGCACACCATCATACTTCCTCAGAACACCCTTGCAGCCTCCAGTGACTTGTGCACAGGGAATTCTTATGCCTGAGAGGGTGCCTGAGCATTTAATAGCCTTCAATAGATTTTTTTTTTTCCTCCTATGAATGTTCTAGTTCTGTTGTGCTGTTTAAATAGCTTATTTCTAAATAGATTTCTTACTGGCACAACCCTCTTCAGTTTGTTATGAATTCTCAGAAACCACATCCCAAAAGAAACAATTACCATACAAATATCTTATTAGTTCTAGTCTCCAGCTTTCCCTCAGGAATTAATAAAGATTAAGCCTGACACATTCATATGACAGACGTGGAACATGAGGCTCAGAGTTCATAATAACCCCCCTCCACACTGTTCGTGATAGAAACCTCAGGACAGCTACTGTATTTTGAAAATTAAGATGTGAAATGGAAGGGGAAGTTTTAAAAGAAAGTCAGATAAACATGTCAGGAATGAAATGGGCCTAAGTAAAGCAGCTCTGAGGCAAGAGAAGAGTTCCCTTCCACACTCCTGTTTCTATAACCCTATGGTTACTAGGTCATTATTCAGATGTTTCAGAAATAGCATATATCCCTTAATGTCTTCAATTTCAGAAAACAAGTTCTACATCTTACAAAGTTGCAACTTAAAAAAATGGACCAAAAAATGGCAGAAATAAATACTACCATCATCTGCTTGAAGTGGATTACAGTGACGTATGGGAAAGCTTAGTGTCTGTCAGTATTTGCCACTAATACATTTAAGACATGCTTTATAGACAAAATAAAAGTCATTTACATTATATGAAAAATTTTGGTTAATTAAGAAAAACTCTGTTTTATTTTTAGTCAGAAGCTAAAATAAATTGCTACTAATAGCAATTGCTACTAATAAGTCAGGAAATTCTACATGTAGCTCTACATCTAACAGTATAGCTGCAATTATAACTTATGTTTTATGTAAGCCTTCTTTTTTAATATAAACCCCTCTTTCTTTTTTAATCAGGTGCCTGAATAAGATGATAAACAGATTAAAAGATCTGGCAAAAGAAATAAAGCCATTAGAAGCCTGCCCTTGTTTCCTTGGCTTTTAGAGGAGTACATTGAATTAACATCTCTTACATGTTGAAAAGATCATTTGTACAGGCAGTTAGGAATAAGTTAGGCAAAGTCCAACCTACAGAAACGATCAGTGAAGCCAAGCCAGAATAAAATTGTGTTGCAGTTGAAATTTAATTTGCATTAGCATTAATGCTTGGGGGAAAAAAAGTAATTTTTTTCATTCAATTGCGTGAGCGTGGTTGCTGACTGCCTTGGCAACAGCTGCCTGCACACACTCTTTGTGCCTGTCCCGTCCCCACAAGGGTGGTTACTGCAACATAACCTACTGCACGTTATCTCTACAGCCGTCATAATAAATATTTACCACCACAGAGCTATCAAAATACATAACTCCTACACACTTGCATCCAATAACATACTGTCCTCCTCCTGAAGGACAAACACCCTCATGACAACTGAGGACATGGGTGGAATAACCATCCTCTTCCCGACTTCTGGCAATTCTAAGTACCCCTTGCTTTCAGGGCTTACAAAATGGCATGTGGTCACCACAAGCAATTGCTTGACTGCTATTTAAGTAGCTTCAGGGTGACCACGAAGACAGATAAATAGTCCCGCTGGACATCTCCAAAATTTGTCTTGAGGCATGCCTCAACTACTAGCCCAGGAACCTGATGGCCTGCTACCTACCAAACAACATCTGCAACAGAGTGACTTCTTGAGGCACTTGACCTAAATCTGCACTGCTCTCAAAAGACCAGCGTGTTTCTCCCCTCACAAAAGCCAGCTTTTTGTGTAGTGTTAACTTTCAACTGCATCAGGTGGCAGAGCTGGTCGTACAAAGGAGAAGGCAGGATTGCACAGCAAAGAAGAGGAAGGCCTGGACCACCTCTGGTGTCAGCAGCCCRCCTTGGAACAGTTTAAGCTACGTGTGGAGCCGAACGGCAAAGCAGAGAGTAGTTTGATACCAACAAACAGAGCAGCCCCCACTAGCCAGTAACAACTGCTACAGACAGACCGGAAAGAGAGCCTTTGCAAGCTACCTGGGCAGAGCATGCAACCCTTAGGGAGGTGCTGAATTCATCTCACTGAAGGTTAGTTATCTGAAAGGTCTATGGTAGCCATCAACCTAAAGTGGTTATCACTCATACCGCCTATTAAATGTATTTCTTAAGACAGGCTGTCACACCTTTTGCAGGTGCTTGCTTCTCCACAAGGCTACAAAAACAGCTTACGGTATAGGAATAACTTACATGACCAAGAGGTGCTAAAGGCAGGAAATTCCACGTTTGTGTGATGGCTTCCTTCTTCTAGGGACTACAGCCCAAATCGCTTCAGAAGTGATGAGACCCTTGCATGTACGTTCAGCCCCTCGAGAAAGTGCTCTGTGTGATGAAGGAAATAAGCACTGGAGAAGTCACTAAGCCAGGTTCCTGTCTGCACTGTGTGACGTGAGTGCCTTTGGTCCGCTGCCCCACGTCCTGTACATGGTGGCCTCTTTCCTCCTGCAGGACTGACAAGAGTTTTGCCTGGCCTGACCTTTAAACGTGGAGGTGAAGGGTGATGGGACAGAACAAGGATTGCTGCCAAAGACCAATCCAAACCATTCCCAAGCTGGCAACTTCAGGGTGGAGTGGACAGGCATGCAGCTTCACAGCAAAGGATGCTACACCTTACTGATGAACACTAATAAAAATAAGGACTGCATAAATATAGGAAAAGTTCAAACTGCTGAGAAGGAGTGTCAGCCAGCACGCTATGATGGATAAAATCGAGCATGCATAGGCAGCTTCCATGAAGGGTCTCCAGCTCCAGATCATGTCATTAAGGAAAGAAGTATCTTTCTATATCAGTCGTGTCCTTTAGGGTCAGAAAGCCAAGGCAGCAATCTCAAACATACACACAAGGTGCCCGGCTTCCAGAAACRGCGCAGTGTCCCTGTCAATGGAGGAAGGCGTGTAGGGCAGGGCTCTTGCTCAACCACCCTCCCCACAGGACACACTGGCAGGATACAACGGAAGATACTCTGGGATGTGCCTCTGTGGGGCCAGCTGTACCAAGGGTTTAATCAAAGGTCGGTCCAGCCCCTGTAGCAAATCAAGTTGGCAAGGCAGCAGGCATATCTCAGCAGCTCTCTCATTCCCTGTACTATCACMCTCATAAATGTAACAGTACCGCGTGCCTGCAGAACCTCATCCCGCTTTATCAACTAACAGACTAAAACTTGCATTTTAGCTAGCTAGAACAAGTTACCTGCATTTTTATTTGAACCCAGGATGTGAAAAAGAACATCCTACTTCCAGAGCCTTCAAAACACGTCAGGAGAAATGCAGCAGAAGTATGAGGCCCGTGCTTCAAGAGCCCTGCCCTCCCCGAGAGCCGGAGAACATCGCCCCGCACCCCCCATGCCCTGGCATCTCAGGTCCCTATGGGCCACGAAGGAAAGCCAGCCGCATGCTCCAGGCTATCCCAAAGCGTCGTGTCAGCAGCCCCTCCGCTTTTAAGCTAAGGCGGCTCCAGCTCAAGCGTCTTCACTGATTCCAAGCACTGTCAAGCAGCCCTCTGTGTACTTCTAACTCTACAAAGGGTAACAGTTACTAATTTYAGAGCAACTTCTAAAACAGATGAGGCAGAACTGTGATGTGCAGCAGTAAAGCAGATTAATGACAGAGTATCAAAGAGAGGGAAAACAATTAGAATGTTATGTTTAGTGCCAAAGGATATTAATTTGTGTGATTTGGATATGTGGAAAAGGGACAAGTTACAYGCAGCACTAAGGGGAAAACCATGCGCTTCTTGTTAGCCTGTTCTTGACTATCAGACAGACAGCGCTCTGTTTGTGTACTCTGCTCTCCAGCACCTTAATTCTAAAACCAATCTCCTGTTTCAAAGCAAGAAAGATCCTTCCGTTCGTCTCCTTCAAAAAAGGAACTTCTGCAGGCCAGGCCACCTCATCGGCAGTAAAAGCAGTGTCTATTTTTCACCATCGTGGCCTTGTTAACCTCAGACATATTAGCATGCTCTTGTGAATTCTTACTATATTCCTCAATGTTTGTCATTGCTTAATAAAATGCAATTACATTTTTTAAACCAACTAAGATAAAAACATACATTACAAACTCTTCCAAGGAAGGATTATGCCAATAATTTTGTTTTTCACATACTGTGGCAAATGTCCTATGTTTGCAGCACTACATTCATAGTATACATCAGCTTTAAAAAGGCTAAACTACTCACAATTCAAGTGACATTTATTGTTCTTTTTAAAACAGAGAGTAAATGGATTGAATCAGTGTGTTCCACGAATTCTGTGCATTGCCTGCAAAGTCTACAAAGATGATAAAACAATGACAGATTTGGGACTCCTAGGAAGGATTGAGACTTTGTTTCTATTTCATCAGAGATTTAAAATAGTTTATGCAAACATACAATAGCACTTTTCAACTAGTGATACATGAAAATTGATTATGTGTAAATGTACTTTGTTTYCAAAATCCTAAAAACACATAACAGAAAACTCAAATTGGCTTAGATTTCAGTGTATGAAAAAGACATTTTTATTCAGCCTAGGATTGAAAAAACCACATCAAAAATAATAATTAAACACGGTCTGAAGATATCTCATTCCTCCTCGGAAAGTGATGTGTTTCAAGACACGCTATTTTTTAAATCAAAGAGCAATACTACAGATCTCCCAGCCTCGTTATACTTCATTGCTAAGATGGAAAAGGTCCTAAACTGAACCTACCCTGTAATTCACTAGTCAGCAGGTAGAGACTTGCTTTTTTGCTGCAAAATATATTTTTACAGTATCTTGCAGAACTATAAAACTCTGTCCTACATTACTGAGCGCTATTTACCTCTTTGGATATTACTACAGGTACAATTATATATCTAAGGCATCATTTCCAGTATGTCTACCTGATTTAGCACAGGACTTACCCCTACTGAACCCACTAGCGTTTTGTCGAATTTAGTTGTAATTTTTTTTCTCGATCATTTTCAAGAGCACTTCTTTTGAAACAATTCTTCCTAAAAGAAACAATTCTTCCTCCACCCCCTTCCCCCTGGGTGCTTTTCTCCCAGTTACACCTCATCTTTTCCTCATCCCATTCCACTACTCTGGGTTGTATCCTGTGGACACTGAAAACAACCTCTCCCCCCATCCGCCATGTCGGTATTGTTCAGGCTATCTACACGGCGTCAAGGCTCCCATAACCTCCTTCTCCCACTAGGTGCTACTCACTGAGCGTGTTTACGTCTCCTAGTCCTGTTATTACTCTTTTGGCTTTTAATAACTCAGCTCAGACAGGCTGGGGCCTAAGCCATCAGGCTGCTGGGCTGAGGCAGGGCCTCTCTTCGAGGATTTATGGTACACCGCCGAGCAAGGAGCTGTTTTTAAACCCCTGCTCAACACCCTGTTCTGCGGCAAGGAGCGCCGCGACCCAGAAAGCAACAGGGAGGCACGCGGAGGACTTGTTTCAGCCTCCCCATGCACAAAGGGCCGAGGACACGAGTGACACGGCACCGGCCCCTGAGGGTGCCGGAGCCGCCTCCCTCAAAACGGCACCCTGAAAGCCCCAGCGGACCGGCGGCGGGAGACGGGCGGCACAGGCAGGGAGGGGCCGCCCTGCCCTGGCCCACAGCCTGCGTGGCGCTGGGCCCTCAGGGTGCTGCCGACAATCACTGCTGCGGGCGGCGGCGAGCCCCAGGCGGCCTCTCCGGCTGGGCCGCCGCCGCCCGCCGTCCCTGCGCACCGCGGAGGACTAGCCGCCGCACACCACAACTGCCGCTGCCGCTGCCACCGCCCCCGCCCGGCAGAGGCGCGCGCCTGGACCTTGGGGCGGGCGGGCGGGGCGGGCTGAGCGCCGGCGCCGCGCTCCCTCCCCCCCGCCCCCCGCGCGTGCGTGCGTGCGCGCGCGCGCCCTGCTCCGTGACCCATTTCACTGAACAAAGGATTTTGCTGGAATCTCAGCGCTAGACCTAAAATGGCGCCGGCGCGCTCGCCCGCCCCCGCCCCCCGCGGGCACCATAGAGATGGGGCGGGCCGGGACGGATAGAGCGGCCCCTCCTAGTGCCTTCTCTACGCGACCGTAGTCCGGCCTCGCTGGTGCGCGGCAGGGGGAGGGGGCGCGGGCCGGGGAAGGCGCTGTCACATCATGGCGGATGAGGGCGACTCTGAGCCGAGGAAGGTAATGGAGGATGGGGGGGGCGGCGAGGGGCCCTTCCCGCCCCGCGCGCGCGGCCGCAGCCCGCCCCCCTCACCGGAGCGAACGGGGCGCTCCCCCCGCCCCCCGGCTTGAGGCGGGCGGCTGAGGGAGCCGGGACCGTACGGTCCCGCCTCGCCTCGCCTGGCTTCGCGCTGTGGGCGGCGGGGAGGCCCCCGGAGCGGCGTCCCCGGTGGGGGGCCAGGCCGGGTCTGTAATCCCCACAGACGCAGGAGGCCGGCGGTTCGTGGAGCCTTTTACGCGTTTTAACGTTTCACCTCCCGCCCCGCTGAAGCGCAGCCGGGCCCTGGGAGAAGGAGGAGGAGGAGGAGGAGGAGGAGGAGGAGCTGTGCGGCTGCCCGGATCCCCGCGCCCACGCGCGTCAGTGCCCGCGAAAGCAGAGGGGGAGCCCAGCGCTGGGGAGACGAGAGGTTATCGCAAACCAGTTGTGCACCCCCGCTGGTTTTGCTCCGGAGGAAATAATTAGGGAACAATACATGGAAACCGATGGCAGAACTGAGGCTCAGTAGGGCCAAGTGGGTGGAGTGGGGTTTTTGTGTTTGTTTTTCCACGGACCCCTCTACGGGGCTTTCTCTTTGTGGGTGAAACACTGTCGTGACACTTGAGCCTTCATAACACCAGTAGTTAGCAATGGTTAGAGTCATAACAAGTGATTTCAAGTATAGCAACAGGTGAAACACTGTTTTGAAAGGATGCGTCATGCTGCATGGATGTAGCAGGGATACCTTCTTAGCCAACAACGGAAACATATCAAGTGACTTCTTCCATATGAGAGTACTTGAAATTACTCATTAGGAGACTAGACCAACATAGACCAAATCCTTTTTGTCTCATTTGTACTTAAGGATTACGTGGAAACAGCTGATAGTCGTCCACAGGGAATGTAGATAAAATTATTGATGGGGATTTCCATACTTGCATACAAATCCAGGTGTTTTCAGATACTTGCCATCCTTGTTGCCACAGTCAGATGTGTTTCACCATGACTTGTCTCACAAGAGTTGTCAGCCCTGCACAAATAGTTGACTGTAGTACTCCATCTTCAAAATCTACTTTGTCCAAGTAGAGTAGCTTTAGAAAAAATTTAAACCATTTAAAAATTATCTTTCAAGATTTTAGTTGATACAGTTGCACATGTGATATTTAATGGTTTAAGGATTTAAACACAATAGAATGAAGACAAATTCTCACACAATCCCTAACAAAAGAATTAATAGCAGAAAGATGTGCAGATGTTACTACAGTGCAGCCACCTAAACCCTGACCCATGTCATCTTGAGGCCTTTTTGTATGTAGTTTCTCACTCCTGCTTGTGGCACCAACATGGATTTGCAAGGGTGTTTGTCAGGTGGGAAATACAAGTTGTATTCAAGTTAGAAGACTTGGGTTATGCAGAAGCCAGTGTAGGCATCTCTGAAATGAAAAACGCATTTGTCAGTTCACAGTTGAGTTTATGAATGCCACGTGTAATTACCATTTGAAAATTAAATAGAAAACTGATAGATATAAGCTAGAGTAGGTTATAAATGTGAGGCAGAGTATGAAATAATTTGAATAATTTTTACCAGCAGGTTAACTTAAAAACTTATGTGTAGTATATAGAAGAATTTCCGTGCACAGCCCCTGCCTATACATAGGATTAGGTTAAAAATTACTGGTTTTTAAATGTTTTTATTCAATGTTGAGTATAAGGTTCTGTACTACATGCCCATTCTCCAGTAATTTCACTTTTTTTTTTAAGCACATTTGCCTTTTCAGATATTAAAATTACGTGGCATAACTAACTGCATAATTGATTGTAACCTTACCTGTTTGTTGTGATGTATGTTGGTTTTGAACAAAGATCCTGGATTCTTAAGGGTTTCTCCCTTTTTTGGGGGAATGTAAATGAAAAAATGAAATAGTTCTTTTATAATAGTCAATAGAAAGGATGGATCATCAGGTTTGTACAAAATGATGTTGCCTATATCAATAGGTAACTCTTCTGAAACCATTCCTGATACAGCTGTGCACGTTCACTTTTGCTCAGATATAATCCTGGAAGCAGGAAATCCTCAAGTGTTTATTTTTGACTACTAAGATAACAAGTCAGTTTTACAATGGAGTTGGCATCATAGACGTCTACAAAAGTAATTTTTTAAATTTATGGTGTGTTTTTTTTTTTTCTTACAGTCCTTTAAACTCCTCGGATTTCTCGATGTTAAAAGTGTCCCATGTGCACGAGAATCAGTGCTCTATGGTTCCCTGGGATCTTTAGTTGTGGGTCTTGGATATTTTTTAGCAACTAGTAAGTACTTCTTCCTTCTGGGTTTTATATATTTATTTGCAAGGAAAAATTAATTCCTATTTGGTGTTAGGTTTTACTAATAATGGGAAGTCATCCAAGGTTTTTTCTCTTTTTTTTTTTGAGGATTTTTGTTTTTCTTTCAGGTAGAGTTAGAAGATCTTGTGACTTTGCAGTCGGTGGCTTTATTTGCACAATGTTAG
This sequence comes from Phoebastria nigripes, assembly GCA_035582835.1. Classification (NCBI taxonomy): domain Eukaryota; kingdom Metazoa; phylum Chordata; class Aves; order Procellariiformes; family Diomedeidae; genus Phoebastria; species Phoebastria nigripes. Next base: position 1,032,435 of record JAYKAV010001577.1, read on the forward strand.
GATACTGGTATGTAAAACGCTTCTTGAATTTTGACAGACCGATGTTGGCTGCTTTGTACAACATGATCCCTGTATGACCTTTCACACTGTTTTTGAAACTCCATAAAAAACTTGCGTAGCAAAGCGTCCTCTTCCTTCTCCCCAAAATATTTCTTTTTTTAAAGGAAAAGGGTTCAATGTCTTTGAATTTTTATGTTAATATTTTTTTTTTAAAAGTTGCTATTGTTTCTTGAATCCTAAGAGATCAAACCACCCAGTTATTTCTGTCTTTCTTAATTCTTTCTTTTTTCCTTCACATATGCCATCCTTCTGTCCTAATTATAAAGGCAGCATACTAAGTGGTCATGAAATTAAGATCCAAATTATAGAAATTAGCATTTTCCATTGGACTTGTATATCCTGCTCTTCAGTGGCTGCATAACATTTGCCTTAAAGAAATAGCAGTTACCCTAGTATTTTCATTATGCATCATTTCAGAATGAATTATACTAGCATTATTATATCTGGTTTCAACTTTTCAAGTGGCTGAATAACTGTGATTTGATACTGTCACTCATACAAAGCAGGGAATCTTGTTTTCTTTTCATCCCCTCCTCTAGGTTTTACTGCAGGTACAATTTGGCCCAACACAGGATCCGGCAAAGAATGCTTAAAGAAGGAGTGAGAAACAAAATTTTATTTGAAGGCAGTTCTCTTGATCCAGAAAGAAAACAAACTGGCAATGAAAGAAGCGATTCATAGTCTGCTATAGGGGAATCTGTGGTCTAATACAGCTTTGGGAGAAGGTGGTCCAAAAATGGCAGTCTTCCCTGTAAATGTGTGAGGTGCCTAAAACTGATAAATCATGCTGGTTTTCCTAGCAAATCCGAGCAAGAAATTCATAGCGAATCTGTTAAGTCAGTGTACAAGCCTTTCTTTGTTTCATGTATGTATGTATGTATATGACTATGTACACAGTTAGGAATGACCTCCTGTTAAACATCTGGGAACTGATGTGTTCCGTTACAGGATCTCAGAGGATTAATGACGGTGTTTTGGACTGCTTTAACTTCCATTATAAACAGAATGGTTCGTTTTAGCAAAGTTGTGATTACATCTCATTTAAATACAGGAAAATATTTTCATCAGCTGTTCTCTGAGTAAATGTATCCTTCAGTGCTACTGTTAATTGTGCTGGTTGTAAAACAGGAATATTTAAACAGTAGGTGAAGGCTTTGCTTGTGCAAGGTGGGTGATATCAGTAGCCTTTGTAAGATTTCACTGCAGAATAACTTCAGATAATTTATGTACATTGTGAAGTTGAAGGATTTCCATTTTTGTTCTGTCTGTGCAAAACTAAGAATAAAATCACACTTCAGAAGCAGTCTAAGCTATGTAAGTAACTAATCTTTTTACTTGATTAAAAATSTTGCTCTTCTATTTAAGACATTTCCTTACAATTGGTGGAATAATAATTTACATTATTTGTAAGTAGCAATGGTCAGTTTTTTGGCTTTTTGTTTGGTTTTTTGKTTTTTTTTAAAGGCATGTTCTACTTGTATATTTCACTGTACATTTTTCAGTTACAAGAAATATCACTAGATAATTTCAAGGAAACCATCTTATTTGGAAATACAGTGTTAGATCTAGTCGCGTATTGGTAAAAAGATGAGTGATGGCATAATATTCCCTGCTTGCTTCTGTCTACACCAGTGACACAATGTATTTACTTTTTTCACAAAATGATTTATAGTGTATTATGCTGTAAGCACTTTTTGGTCTAAAGGCATTCACTGAGCAAAATTAGTCCTTTCCCCCCACCCTGTACTTAGTCTGAGAGAGTTTGCGATCTGTTGTTAAGTAGGTGTGGGGAGGTTTGGGAATCCAGATGTAAACAGCAGCATTGCTCTACTTATTTAATTTGGAAATATACATGAAAGCACTAAACAAACATGCTGTTTACACTAGGATTTACCCTCTGTTGGTTAGCATCTTACAAGAAGAAAACAAACCTGTATACTCCGTTTCCTTTTTTTCCCCTCTATTCCTCCTGTTTCTTCTGGAGGAAACAATAAAGAGAAATTCTATGGAGGACATTCAGTTCAATAGTTTTATATAAAAAGTCTCCAGAAAACTTGAGTTAGCGCAATTAAACGCTGTCTGTCCTCACCACAAAATCTAAACTTGGAAGTTAACTGGTAGCTAACCGTAATTCAGAAAAGAGAAATGTTTCCCCTGGTTCTGTGCTGAGGGGGGGAGGCTCCTTCCCTTTGGATGGGCTAGGAGGTGTTGCCTCGTAAAGCCCTTGGAGCGGCAGTGGGAAACTGAGCGAGCCATGAGCAAGGACTGAGCAAACTCCTATTTTAATACATGGTTGAGTTCTTTCCTATCTGACCTAATAAAAGGAACTGCAACCTAAGCAGGGGGTCTTTTGGCTGCAAGGTCATAGTTCAGCTGGGGAGTTAGGAGACAAAAGCAGGCAGATGAAAATCTACTCTTTGGCAAAGAGCAGTTGTAGAGAAAGAAGAGAATGCTGTTTTGTACCGATAGGAAAGAAGTTAGCATGCGCATAATGGCATCCTTCAAAATGCACAAGTACTGTGACTACATTGAGAAAAAACAGAAACGTCATGATACTGTGTAAATTAAAAAGTCTGGGGAAAACTGCAGCATTAGACCCTCTCTGGTGTTAATTGAGGTTGGTTTAAGCTACTACATTTACGGATACTAGTTCAATAGCAGCTTAACTACAGTAGTAGCAATTCTGGCCAGTAACTATGAAATTCTAGATGTATCTGCATTGCGTAGATAACTGGTCTAATACTTCTGCCTCACTGTGCAAAATGTAAAATGAGTATGCCAGATGTTAACAGAAAAATGGGGAAAGAGGCAATATGCAGGCAGTCTGGCTGACACGTCTGAGCTTCATTATCTAGTAAAAGTTGAGGTGGAATTGAGCTAACCAACAGTCAGAGCCTTTGCTGAAGGGGCCGGGGGGAATAAGACGAGGAAGCTGTGAGCAGGACGGGGTTGGCGTGAAAGGGGAGGGTCCGCAATAGCAGAGGGAAGAATGCTCGTGGTTAAACATGCAGGGGAAGAAGTCTGACATAATTCCTGGAAGCGCCGGCTACAGCAGCTCCTGCGCCAGCTATGGAAAGTGGATGGAAAGTGACGGATGGGTTACAAACCCCTGTTGAAAGAGTGAGGGGCAGGACAAAACCCCAAAATCTCCAAGCTATTAGTTGTCATAAATTAGGATGCATTCACAAGAAAATAAAAATTGTAGTAACTTAATGGAAGTAATTTTAACATTTGAAAACAATTCCCTAACTGTTTTTTAAATTAGTGAGCTGTATTCCTATTAATGCTAATTTTTTAAATCTAAGTCATTGTTGGAAACACATAGCATGCATCTGTGTTTTATTATTGGACTTGATATCTTTATTTTAAGTATTGTTGCTAATGACAGATGTGATAGTTCTTGCTTTATCGAGGTTCAAAATACTCCTCAAATTAAAACGTACCAGACAGTTACTAGAAAGGAAGAGAAATAGTAATTTTGAAGGCGTTTGGGTTTCAGCCCTCTGAATGAGCCTTAAAAAGGAGAGAATGAAGTATAGCAACTTTAAGCTATAAAGTTCTTAAAATCTTGTTTATTTTACTGACAGTTACGTTACTTGGTCACTAAATGGTGACTGACAAGCACACTTAGTTTTTATCCCTGAAGTTAGTAAAATCCTCCCTTAAAGTGATCTAAAACACCACCAAAACAAGTAGATGGGTTTATGGCCCCATTCGCTCCTCCACACCTTCCTCTTCCCACTCCTGGCAGTAGCGATGCTCCTGGGAAAAGGTTTGCCAGCCCCGCGGCAGGAGTGCACACCCGGGGCTCCCGGCGGCAACCAGAGCGCACCGCGCAAGGGCGCACCTCCTCCAGGCCTCCTCCGAGGAAGGAAGGTCACTGCCAAGGCAACCGGCAGAAACGCGGCAACCTGAGGTTAATTGCCAACTCCATTATTAGAGGTGTGTGTCATCAGATCGCCTCTGCTCTTCGGTGCCTCGCACTAAAGCGAACGTAATGCTTCAGCCATCAACAATCGCGACAGGCTCAAAACCCAAGAACTTTTTTGAAGTTGACAGCAGAGGCAATTACAGCTGTCATCCCAAACTCGTCATTTATGCCTTTATCCAAGCAGACAGAGATTTTTGGGAGGCGTTGTTGGCATTGCCTTCTCGCTGCATTTTGCAGGCTTCCAGGCTATTTTGTGTGTCACCACTACCCCCTCCAAGTCCTCGAGTGCTGCAGAGGAAAGGTCACCTCCTGTCATTAACAAATGAGTCTGGCTTTTGGTAGGGTGATTTTTTTTGGGGGGGGGGGAAGTATGGTTGTTATTTCTGGTGTAAGCAACCCAGGTAACAATGAAGTACTGTGTGAACTCAGTTGTAATGAGCTCCCGAGTGAAAGATTTTCTCCAGCTTAGTAGACTCATTCCCATAGTTCTCTCATTCTTCTATCCAGGCGTTTAGCTCAAGAGCTCAGCGGTTACCAGTGAAAGTTGGTTGGTTTGCTCCATTTAAAGTTTGAAACAAATATGTTGCTGCCTTGAAAAACTGATCAAAACAAAGTCTTCACAGTATGTCCATATCATCAAGGAGATGATCTTTTGATGATTTTTTTTTCTTAATTTGGAGAACCAAGACCTAATTAAATGTCAGAAGTGGAGCTGAATTTTAGTTAATGTGACTCAAGGCCTTGGAACATACATCCTTCTTACGCTTAAAATGAAAATATTGCACTAAGCAAGTATGGCTGTTAAACCCTCACATGGGGGCGGGGGAGCAGGCTGATGAAAAGAAGAAAAAAGAGAAGGTAAAGCCTTGGATGAGGCAACGTGAGTAAAACACAGACTTTTGTTCATGGCTACCAAAACCCTAAGACTGTTCGTAGGCCCCCACGTTTTCACACGCTCTCTGTTTTTTCTGCATGGCCTCACAGTTTGCCTGAGAGCCACCCAGCAGCGGGCCTGCCTGTTCCTGCGGGTATTAGGTCACAGCATCCCTGTATCTGCTCGTTTTAAAGATTAAGAGCAGTTTGTTCTGAGGAGGATATTTTAATCCTTCCAGCTTCTGTCATGTGTCGTAAGCAAGAGCGCATCACAGCCCTCAACCTTCCCAAAYGTGCCAGGAGCCCACTGGCAGTACATAGAATGTACTGGGGGAGCAGGCAATTACCACTGCAGGGCTCGCTCTTTCTCGTCAGACTGGCCACAGCTCCAAAATTACCCAGCCTGTATGTTGTGGTGATCTCTTCAACAGAAGCAAAGATTCCCCCTCTCTGTCTTCATGCTCTGAAGAGAATGCAACACATGCTTTGCTTACTTTTCAAACTCCTTGTTTATTTTGTGAAATGGTGTTACAAAGAGCAGCGGATACGCTCTCAGCCAACGTGGCTTCTCTCCCCGGACAACAGATCCTCATCTCTCCTATTGATGGCAAATGGCTTGTGATCTGCTCCGGTGGTCACGGTGTGCATTTATCCGTGAGACGTCTTGGCCTTCCAGCTCGCATATACATGCATGACAGGATTTCAGAGTTCACCTACAGGCTTTACAACTCTGGCTGATATTCATGCTTTCCATCATCCAGGTCAAGAGTTCTTACCACCTTTACCTTTGCCAGGTGGCCAAACCCAGTGGGGGATCTTTCTCCGCCACCTCATCACTGTGACACTTTGCACAGATGCTGCGGAAATGGGATGAGAGATCCACCCGGCCCATTTGCCCATGGCTCCTTCTTCTGAGCAAATTTGCAGCCAGGGTGCCCACAATTCCCGCCAACAGAACATTTAGGATACGTTGCTTAAGCAGTTAAAGGGAAGCTAACATCCCCTTCCCTGTCAGGAAACATTCAGGCTCTGGATGAGATAGTAGCAACATCGCTGAAGATGTAAAGCCAATAACTGATTTATTATTGGGCAGATACATTACCACAAATGGCTGTTGCAGGAGTCATTTGTAGAGCAAATATAGAGGAAAAAAATTTCAATGGCCTGTTCCTCAAAATAGAGGGGATGATACTCTGTTCAGGCCCCACAAAGAAATCTGGAACTACCAGTGATTATCACATGCTGTGCTTAGAACGCATTCATCCAACACTTAAAGCCCTCGAGGGTCACCCTGAGGCAGCATTGGGAGGCCGTGACAGAACTTGTTTGACTTGGTTTCTTAGCTCTGATGATAGTATCCAAGTGCCATGTTCTTCAGTAACTGCCTACTCAGACTCCCAGACGGATAGAAAGAGCTCAGCCCTTTCTTCCTAAACCTCACAAAGTCCCCTTGAACCACTACTGCAGAGGGCTTCTTTCAGCCCTGCTAACAAGCACGATGGTCCTCTCCATCCCAAAAGCCAGACACCCTTCACCGTTTCTACTCACCATTTTCTATATCTCCATTCATCCTTCTGTTGGAGACACCACAGCTCGGCTTGTACACCTCTATCACCCACGTGTGTGCTCTCGAGATCATCTGAGATGCATCCTGAGAACATCTAAGTGGGCCACAGAGTGACCAACTACCGCATGGCCAGCAAGCTGCTCCCTTGGAGTAACGTTCCGTTCAAGCAGAGCGCAGGATGCCCCTGCGCGCACACACGTAGGTGGGCGCGCACGTGCAGCCACGCTCCCTGCACGTCAGGAACGCTCTCAGAACCTGAGCAAGGCGGTGAGACGCCACAAACCACAGCCCTGTATTAAATCGCATACTCCTGGTGTGGCAGCAAACCTGACAAAATTCAGAGGAGTTCACTTACTGATAGATCAGCAACACCGTCCATCTGCTGGTGACCTCCAGTGGGATCCACACTAATGGGAACGCTTAAGGTACAGCCACCGCTCGAGGAGGAACCCAGGCACTCCCTCCCTTCCCCCACCAGCCTTTCAGTTGCTTTCAGCAGTGCAATTTTCGCTGGTTTGTTCTGGAACTAGAGAAGGATACTTGTACTTGGTACTTGCTGGATAATACACCTTTCAAGGCAGTAAGTATCTATAAAAGCAAGCTCATTCCTGAAAACTTCTCTCCTCTTTGTTTTCTGTGCTAGGATCTGCTAAAATAAACCGTTGGAGTCTCTCGTTTCCCTTCCGCGGGTGTTTCCTTAAAGGAAAAAAATAAAAAAGGACTGGCCAGCTGCCAAGTTGCAGAGGCACATAAATATCCCGGGGCTGTGCCAACACGGCTGCCGAAGCAGTAGCAGCAGCAGCCCCCTCCCGAGAATGTCCGGCAGCAGCTGGGGAGACACTGTTTTTTTGGAAGCGTCTCCTGGCCTCCACCTTCTTCTCCACCGCCGAGCAGACCATGGAGTTTCCCCAATGCTGAGCAGGGCTGGGCTCAGTGCGCTGCCCTGCACACTGGAGCGCTGGATCACAGCGATTCCTCCCACCTCCTCCTTTCTTTCAGAGAAAGCAGCTCCTACCGCAGCCACGTATGGGAGCCAGCCGGTCGGCTCCAGCGCCGGCAGCCGGCCTGGCGCGCGGTGGCCCCTGCTCCACGCAGGAGATACTTCCCTTCTCTTTGTAAAAAAGGGGCAGGCAAGTTCATACAAAAGCTATGACTGAAGGAATGTCTTAGGTCTGGAAACCAAATGCGCTTTGTGACGTTTAAGTGTTGCGTTCTCTGATATGCAAGTACTGAAATAGTTCTTACTGTGCTGTCATCGCAGCCGCTTTCTCCAAGGTCTCCCAGAGCAAACARGGGGATTACACAAGACGTTTAACTTGCACAAGTAATTTATGTCTAATCTCTTTTTGAGATGCTTGGCTTTCTATTTAACAATTTAATAAATGATATTTTTTAAAAATTATTATTAGTATTACAGGGTAGCTGCTTGCATAACCGAGTGTACGTTAGAGGCTGGGAAGCAGCTAGCTGAATAGCCGCCCTGCTGAAAAGGATAGGACTTACAGTGGACGCCAAGTTGGATGTGGGCCAAGAGAGTGTTCTCACTGCAAATAAGGCAAATAAAACAAACCACAGTCTGGGCTCCATCAGGAAGTATGTGGCCAACAAACCAAGGGACGCGCTTTTCCCTTGGTACGTGACACTGCTGAGGCAGCACATCCAATATTGCCGTCCAGTCTCTCGGTCAACAAGGATGTCAAAAAACCGTAGAGGCTCCAGTGAAGGGCTCCCCAGGTGTTCAGGGAGCTCAAGCACATGCCCTCTGGAAAAACGGTGGAAGGAGTTGGACTTAGTCTGAGGAGGAGCAGGCTGTGGGGTGACCTAATAACCGCCTAATATTATCTGCGGGACAGTTACAAAGATGGAGCCAAACGCCCCTTGATAGTTGCAGATGATGTGGCAGGGCAATAGCCACAAACTCTAGCTCGGGAGCTTGGACCAGGCAGTAGGACGAACTGTTTTACTACAAGGGCAGTACAGCACTGGAATAGGTTGCCCAGAGAGGTCGTGTAATTTCCACCCTTGCAGGTTTTCGAGCTTCAGCTAGACAAAGCCCCGGCTGACCTGAGTACTAGCGCCAGTCCTGCTGCAAGCGGGAGGCTGGACTACATCTCCGGAGGGCCTCGAGAACAACATTTCTGCGATTCTGCGACCTACTGAGAGATGGGAGAATCTGCAAAACCAGAGGCAGAAAAAGCCCCGTGCGGTGCAGAGGACCACCCACGCAGTAACATCCCGTTTTGCTTTCAGGAATTCATTCCCTCCGACGCAGTGCTCCCAGGCTGGGCTGGAGGCCCCACAGCACCCCAGGTGCTCTGACAGCAGCAGGGAGGCACGAAGCCAAGAAGCCAAAGCGTGCGCAACGCGGAGCTGCCAGGCTTTGGGTACGTAGCTGCGCTGCTCGCAACCTGCACATGATGCTGCATGTGGACCCGCCTCTGCTAGCTCAACTATTTCCGAATCTTGTTTCTCAGCATGATGTGAGCAAACCCCAAGTGTCATTTCTTTCAGAAAAAAATATTACAGTAAATCCCGCCAATGAGGCTTACTCATTTCCTCTCCCCCATCTCTTACTACCTTCTTACCAGAAAGACAAAAGTCCTTTTATAATACAAGGGCTTATCTTATCTACTTGCTCAACAGCCCCACAAAGCTGAAAGTTCAGCAGAGCCCTTCCTCTAGCCTGTGTCTGAATAGGTTACATGGAGTCTAAAGAAGAGAATTGAGCCTTTCATGCGTCTCTCACCTTGTAAACAATCACTGGCATTTTAAGCATGCATTTACGTCCAGGGAGATCTTCAGTACTATTCTGGGCCTTTTTATTTTACAACTCTCTTGGGCATCAGCACCATTTCAGAACTCATGCTCYATCAGTGCTCCTTGCCAGCACAGACCTCCCCACGTCTAAGGCAAACCGTTTTTTGTTAGAACTTGGGGAAAACCTCCAGAGCACAGAGTAGCAGAAGAGTTAACGTAGGCTGATGTGACATAAACGAGGGCCACATTCAGACCAGAAAACACATACTTGCATTTTTATGCCACATCAGTTATCAGAGGTGTCCTAGTAAGCAGCCATCTGATCCTAGCTAAGGGAGAAGTAACACTGAGAAAAACGAGTGCCCTTTCAATCCACGTGTGCTAACCAGGCAGCAGATCCCCGAATCACTAATTTAGTGTAGATTGCATCTGCTCTTGACTACCAAGTCGTAAAAAATTTCTGAGCATGAAGAAGTTTGAGGGAAAAATTGGCTGAGCTGTCTTACCCATAGTTTCGATTTCAGTAACTTTTAGGACCAAAATTACTCTGCAGATCGGAGATGGTCTACTAAACCAGAAAAGGGAACAAAAAACTTGCTCTAAAGTAACACTTGTATATCAGGTCACCCACATGAGTGATTATATTACAAGGTTTTTTACATTTGCCTTTCTTTTTTCTCTTTTGATGTTGACAATGTGTTAAGCATTTAGCATCTTTTTTAAGCTACAGCTGAGTTTACATAGCAACTGATTCATTGCTGAATCTTCCTGCCACTCCCAGTACTGGCAGAAGGACAAACTGAGGCAAGAGCCACATCCAGATCCATTACCGGCCAAGTCCCGATTTCAGCCGATTCCCTGCAACGGCTCGCTCTAGAGAGGCCCGCTGCACTGGAGGAGCCAGCTCGTGCCTCGGTCACTGAGCAAAGGAGAAAAGCTGCACAAAGCTAATCGCTCATCTGCTATTAAAATAGAGAGGCCTCCTTGCCCTCCACCTACGCGGGGTGGCTTTGTCTAGGGTGAGGTGAACTGTGCATGACAGAGAGCGGCGCTGCTCTAACTGCACCACAGCCGGTTTGTTAACACCGGAGTTACAAAGCTGCTCTTCTGAATTTCCGCTTTCCTCTCGGCGGCTTTTTTCTGACATCCTGGAGCTCTCCCCACCCTCCACAGCACTTCAGGCTGAGACGGCTCCAGCCGTACTTACTCCCACCTTACTAGTTCACAACTACAGTACGTGCACACTTCTTTGCTTGGGAGAGTCCACCCTCTGGCAGTTAAACATCTGCAGAAGTACCTCACGTCTCTGTAACTCAGTTTGATTTCTTGTGGCTTTGTCTGAGGTTGCACTTTAGAAAGCGCTGGCCTAGTTTTCCAAAAGGTCGTGAACAAGGAAACCTCTGAATCTTAAAAGATTACTTTATTACCTATTTCTATTAAAAACATTGGTCAAGAGTGTTGCAAGAGATTTAGAAAAAAACCTAGTGGCTTACACCATGAAGAATAATTTTTTTTTTATGCAAGTGGCATGGACTGCACATGGCATTGCCAGAACACGGGTTTAATTTATTCCGCTATCAGAAAAATTGGGCAGAATTTCTAAAAATGTCTTTGCTGATCAAGAATTATTCTGCAGTAGGCACTGAAAGGAAGTCGTGTACAGGTTTCACCTACACTGAGCTCCGACACACACACGACAGCATTGCTGAGTACTCCCCATGCAGCGCAGGAGCAGTGCAGCACGCTACGAGGGACAGCTGACAACGGCAGAGCCGGGGTTTGGGGACAGGGACCTCGTAAGGCACCCCAGAACAAAAGCCAGGCCCTGGTGCCCCACAGGTAAGAGCCTATTTATAAAGTCCATTTACTCTCAGAGCGCCCAGGACACAGCCCCTTGCCAATACCGCGGTGCATCAGGGAAGCACCTCCATTTACACTGTGTGTATCCTAGCGACTGTTACTAGCAAAGGCAGAAATACAACTGGAGTATTTTTTTGTTTTAAGGGGGAACTTCCTCCCAAGATACCCAGCACAGACCTGACTTCAGTCTGCAGCTAAGCACACATGGCCCCATCACGCAATGCAGGGTGGCTACCACCTGTAGTAAGATGAGAGATGTAAGCAGCTTCAGCAGACAGGGCTGCAAGGAGTACCACCAGCAGCAACATGACTGCTGCTGCAGCTCTAACAGCTGCACAGACATCACATGCCGCGTTCCTACTGCTACCGAACCAGCTCCAAGGCTCTCCAGGTTTGTACTCCATTAGAAAAAACACCAAACCCTCAATTAGAAAAAAGCAAACCCAAGTTTGTGCTCCATTAGAAAAAAACCCAAAACCCACCAAACACTAACCCAAAACCCATGTTATATGTCACTAGCGCCTGCACCACCACTGCCAGCAGTGCGGCTGCTCTAACACGGGTACTTTTCCTCATGTGAACAAGTCCTCATAAGCTGCGAGAAGTTACTCAACRTGACAGATGGCTCAGCCCTCTCATTTTGGTAACATACAGCTGTGCTTTCCTCACATTTCTGTAGCCATTGGCCAAGTTCTCTATTGCCTTTTTTAAACACAAACYGCAAATTTAAGTGTTTTAACATTAGTGATTTTCTAGGTAATGGCTTTTCTATACAAGCCATTTTCACATCGCAAAATAAATCCCTTCTCTAGGAATCATCAGAGCTAAGATAAATTGAGGGAGCGTCTCTCCTTTGTGCGTGGACCCAGGCTAAATGAACATAAAGCCTCAGGCAAGTGATGGTCTCTGCTCTACCATGATAGAGTGGGGACACGTTCAGAGTTCTGTATCACCTCTCTGAACTACACATGCCTCAGCGGCACTTACGGTGAAGCTTTTCTGAATTCTGTACCTCAGAACACAGCCAGCAGATATTGCTGAACTGATCAAAACAGCTTTTCTCAGAGGAGTATTTTTGGTACAGATACTCCTCTTTAAAGTGTAAGACAGATGAAGCACTTCCTCTCATGTGTGGCTTTTTTTTTTTTTTTTTTTTTAAGACACCATACCTTCTTGAAGAATTTAAAACAAAACATCCCAGACTTTTGAATTAAAATACAAGCTTTACAACCACATAGTAAGTGTAGGCTGTTATATTTCAGTTTAAGACTATATCATTTTATAGAGTACCAAAATAAGCAAAGGATCAGCACTCCATACAAAGTGTTAGTTCTTGTGAAGAGGGTAGAAGGGAGATGGACTTTAATTACACTAAACTTTTTTTGCAAGTCTAAAGAAAATTCCATTTCAGCAAAACAGATCTGGGTTTAGATTCCCCACATTTCTAGTTCATTAAATAGTGTTTCTTTAAAGACAATTTACATTTTTCTCATTCAAAGTAAAGGGATGATTTAAAGCAATATTAACAAGGAGGTGGTGCTGTTAATGTTTAATGTCAATATGCAATGTCATCTGCTATAAAGGCTAGAAGAGCAACACAACTTTACTTCTGAAGACTATTAGAAATCAACTAACATTTGAGAAAAGTTTCAAGCACGCTACACCAATGCTAGGTCTATGCTGCTGGTAAGCCTCTGCTAGTCTGTACACTGCCATGAAGAACTCGGCAGGCAAATCCCAACGCCCAGATGCTGGCAGTGACATGTGTTTTCACATGTATACCATGAGCCCGACTTACGACGGTTGTGTCTCTCCCCTGTCTCACGGCATTAGAATGCAAGGAAATTATTAGCTAACATTGCCACTACAATTTTACAAAAGCGTAAATCTGAACAAAATAGCGGTTAAAACAAATCGAAGCTCTCTGTTCAGCTCCAAGATTCATTCTCTATGACAACCCTCCTTCTGTCCTATTCCCTGTCCAGTTTCTTTCCCGACTCCTTCCCTAATGACTATTTTACAATAAATAGGTTAAATGGATTTACATGATGCAAGCGCAACTCAAAGACTTTTGCCCTATACATATAACCATGTTAAATCGTGAGATTATACACGTGATATATCTCTAACAGAGCAACCACCAGTTTAGATTTTTAAAGAAACACAAGTATTTCAGCATGTACACAGTAATGAGTTTAAAACTGTCCAACATCATCGCTTTCATACATTCTCTTCCTCTTTATAGCCTTAAAGGGATTTTAGACCTTGATGGCAACAATCCCAAAACAAGAGTAAAATGAATTTATTTTATTGCAAACAAACGTCTAGAGTTAAATTTCTCCACCCACTTTCTTTAAAGAGAAAAGGAATCAGCAGGCTAAGGAGATACACCCATTTGAGAATTGACATGATTAAAAATTAGATATAAAATGGGTGACTCACAGTTTCATTAGCTTACAAAATGGTGGAGTAACTACTACAAGCACACTAGGTATACAGTATTTTGTGGGGAGAGAGTTATACAGACACACAGCTAACTTCATATAGATCCCATTAGACAACTGGATTTACAACAAGTTTTGTTTAATAAGAAATGGGCAAAGCCAGCTTCTTTTCAGAATCAAAATGCAGAACAAATGGAAAAGAAATTATGGTGTTGTACCTTCACAAGTTTGAGCCTCCACAAATAACGCAACCAAGTTTTACAACTTTAAGAGCTTCGACATACACTCCACCTTCACTATTTAGCCCCAGGTTTCCTCTTTGCCCCCAACATCTCATTGAGTTCCAAATGTTACAAAAAAGTCCTAGTTATTGCCAGAAACTTTCACCTCCCCCTCCTCCCCTCCCCACCCAGAAGCTTCATAGAGAGGATGGAGTGTAATATGGAGCTTTACATGATCTCATGGTATTCATGAGGGCTACTAAGGAGCCTCTGTACGAATCTGGTTGCTAACATTTCTATCGTATTGTGACATGACTCACGACTGTTTCTTAGAAATTGGGGGATGGGGAAAAAGGAGAAAATTCTTTAATAAAAAGACACCAGGTACAAAGCAACGCTTTACTTTTGTTGTGGTAAAAAAAAAGTCACATTTTACAGATAAAATGTAGAACCCTGAAATACTGACACATTCTCTTATCGTGCACAATGCTGAGGTTCTCTTACGAATCACTTTAAAACTGCAATTAAAAATGTACAAAAAAAGAAAAGAAAAAAATCAACCCACAAAGCTTCTAAAAAAGGAACCCGCAGGCACTTCCTCTTGTGGAATGTTTAAAAAGTTAGCCTACTAAAGAAAACAGTCGACTTCTTGTGAAGGTTTTGGAGAAATATGTATCAGTTCATTTATTTGGGTATTCAATAATATCCTTGGTGATAATGCTGACTCCATGGCTTCTGACCCCAGAATTGCTGCAATAAATGGATAAATAGTTAATTTTAACCTGTAATCACATAATGGTTACATTTCTTACAGAAAAAAAAGCGTTTAATAAACATCTAGTGCTCCTGGAACTTGAGAAGATTAGAGTCCTCTCAAATAGCAGCAAGTTCCTAAACAACTGAAGGCAGTTAAGTTCACCCCACAGTAGTAACGTGAAGCCAAATACTACATACCATTAAGACCGATAAGCCATAGCTGATATTTGATATATCAAGACCATTAAGCCAGATGAAGTTTTGCACAGAAAACTATTTATAGTAATATTACCTGGCATTAAAAGATTTTGCTATCCAGTTTTGATTACACATCTAATTATTTCAGACAGCATTTTGAAACATTCAAGTTAACAAATCAGTGAAAAGGTAAAGTTATGACTACTTACACCCTGCTGCCACTGGTTGTAGCCCTGAGATTGGTTTTTGTAGCCACGATTATTTCCCCTTCCTCTGAAGTTCTGCAAGAGGACAACAGTTTTTAACTACTTCATCTAGTTTTTAAAAAAAGAAAAACAAACAAGAAACCTCCCTGAAAAAAAACACTAGAATACCAAAAGCCTCCCCCTTCCAAGCAACTGCTTCTTAAACATGGGGCAAGAACCTCAGAATTAATAAGCCAGCTCAGACTGCTGTTGCCAGTGGTCTGGAAAGCTGGCTAATCCAGTTTTGACTCACCCTATTTCCAGCTGCTAAACTCACCAGGACAACTAAAAATACAAGAGCTTGCCTATTTTTAGTTAGGAAAGGCTGTAGTTGCTAGAAGGATGTGTTATCTGATCAGACAAAAGGATATGGGTCATACAACTGAAAATAGAAGAACTAGTCCACAAAACTTCAAATAAAAGTTATGGTACAAAAAAGGGACATTGATACTAGTAGATAAAATATTGCATTTCCCCTGTTTGTCAGTATTCAACAAACCTGAGCCACGTTTACTAGCTTGGGCTCCATCTGCTGGCTCCTCAGTTATCCAAATTATGTTTCTAAATACTTCCACTGATATTCCACCAGTTAAGACCTAGGCTAGCATGTTTTTACTAGTTGTGTTTGATACCAGACACCAAAACAAAAGACTCTCTCCAGAAAGTTCCCTAAACACTTGACAGATACACCTTGACCTTAAGGCCAAGCAACAGTTACTACTATTTGGAGGGGAAAAAAAATTAAAAAAAAAAAAAAAAAATGAAAAGAAGAAAAATCAAACACATGCCTTCACACACATGCCCTAAAAACCTTAATTTGTAACAGAACAGAGGTACAGTCTTAACATGGAACCCCCACATCAGCATCAGAACTTTTGCAACATTCACAGCTCTGGACACACACACTAAACCAGAAAGSTAGGCCTTTTAGTGTGGGATTAATGCAGTACCACAACCAAGTTTGTGGMTACTTGCAGCTACCAAACCTTTCAAACAACATCATCCAAAGTACTGGAGTTCAACTAATAAATCCCCCCCAAAAGCATCACCTGGTTGTAGTTTCCCCTGTTGGGCATTCCACCTCTGTTATAGTTTCCTCTGTTTGAGTAGCCACCTCTGCTTGGAAAGACAGGGCCACGAGGATATGGGTAGCCAATTGCACCACTGCTGCCACCGCCACCACCGCCACCTCCACCACCTCGCTGAGGCATGTTGCCTCCCCTCCTGTTGTATCCACCACGATTGCCAGGGACTGCAGGAAGAAAATCACTTCAATCAAGTAATTGTTAGGTCTTAAATATTTCTTACATGAAGATTATTGTTCAAAATAACGATGGTATAGAAATAAGATGTCCAAATTCAGTGCAAAAATTTCAATGCAAAGATTAAGTCATCTGGTCATAGTGAAAAATGGTAATTTAACCACGCTCTACCCCCACAATACAGCCTGGTACAAAAGCAAACACCAAACCTAACATAAAAACTCAAAGCTGTGCCTCAAACCACATCAACAGTCTAAACCAGGATTTTGGCAATCCTCACTTTTAAAGTCGGACAATTACCTTTGCAGTAACACATTAAACTTACTGAAGTTGAAATTAAGGTTCCCACTATATACTAACTGAAATGCAAGTAGTACCAGCTTTTTTCTTCTTCCCCAGCAGCAGCAACCTCCAAAATTTACAGGCTTATTTCTAGGCTCACCTCCTCCTCTGAAGTTGCCCCGCATGTTGAATCCTCCACGACCTCTCTGACCCCTATTAAATTGATTTTTATTGCTCTTCTTGTTCTTCTTTGAGCCAGTGTTCTGTTTCTTTTCCGGAGGAAGAGATTTCTTACTTTCTTCTTTATATTGTTCCAAAAGCTTCTGAGCTTCTTCTTTTTGCAACTCTACATAGATTATTTCATCAAAACATTCTGCTACCTCTGGCAGTGTGAAGTTCCCTACAATTGCAAAAACACTGAGTATTCAGCATCTACATTCAGCTACAGTCAAAGCCGTAATTTAACCACCTTTCTCCCATTCTTCCTCCCACCCCCTGCATTCCCTCAGCATAGGGACAAAATTACATAATTTGAGCATTTAAGAAATGTAACAGTGACAAAAGAAATAAACAGGTCTTCATGGAGTTGCCAGTACTGTTCCAAACCTTGAAAACATTCTGCCTATATCTTTTTTTCTTTTATAAGCCTCCACTCAGAATACCAGTTTCTGCCAAATATGTCACTTATATAGGGCACTTTATGCCAAGACAGCTTTGTGCATCTGCATGAAGCATATCAGCATAACTGAGTAGTGTTAAGGACTGCAGCAGAGGGAACACATTATAGTGTTGTCCTACAAGTTACAATAGTCTTCCAGTTTTGTTTAAGTACAACTGTTTAAGATAAAGTGATTTTTTTTAGACTTCACGTTTACTTAATCCTTTAAACAGATACTCAGCATCCTAAAACACAGTATAGGATTATGTTCCATGCCTTTCATTTTGAGAACTGCATGCTCTGGAAGATCTTTTCCCTCCACCTCTGCCTTCTTTTGTGTTCTTTGCTTGTAGTCTTCATCTTTTGGGCAAACAACAACTGCTTTGCGCTGGAAGCCTGCAAACAGGCACATTTTTCTCCTCTGCGCAGCTGCAGACACATTTGTCTGAAAAAAATGCAGTAACTTACTACACGTAGCTGTCATTGTAAGAGTTAAGGAAGTCAACTTATGGTGTATAGACTTCACCTCTACAAGAGCTTGCAATGAAGTTTACAAATAACTGGACATAAAGATGCTGCATAATGCAAAGTTACGAGCTCATATCCACGTGTTAAAACACTATTCCTCCCACATCCCATAAATCAGAGAAGTTCAGACAAGCATTTGTAGTAATATCTCAACTTTGTGTCCCCTGAATGAGTAGTAAGTCAGTAAGTGAAACAACTGCTATTACAATGTAACTTTAATCCCATTTAATTACTGCACTATAGCCTATAACAAATTTCTTTAACCATTTTTCACTGAAGCTTCTACCTGATCCAAAATGAAATTCCGCTTCTTACGAGCTGCAATCTCAATGAACTTTCCAAGACACTGTGGAGCTCTCTGCAACAGTGTGTTAAGTTTTCCAGTGTCCGCCATCTGCCGCTTAAAACCTGCAACCTACAGAGAGATTTCCCCGAGTTAAAATAGCCCTGATACACATGGCTGACATTTTTCTTTGCTAAATGCTTTTCACTTTGCTTCAAGGATTGTTCCATTCAAGGCTACAAACTCGTAACTGAAATTCCCAAAGCCTCCATAAGACATAGAGCTTTATAAACAAAGAACCCAGGTGAATCAATACAGCTGAATCTAAAGTATACTCATCACATTAGCAATTCAAAGTTAAATGTTCTATTCTGAGGACAGTGATATAAAGAGAAATAGAAATACCTAAACAGTCAATAACAGTTGACTATTTCTTATGCAGTACCACAAAAAGCTTCAGAATCCTGCTGTGCCATGTATGAGTAGCAGCTCAGAAAGTTAAGTCTTTAATGGTCACTAGCTAACCAGTAGCCAGTTTCTCAGACTTCTTTTATGCAAAAGAACCCCATGGCAGCCAAAGACCTTGGATTTACAGCAAGTCTTTAACTATCAACAAACAAAATGTCATATTATCACTTACCATCATTTTGTCCATAATAGTGTTTGTCCCAAGAATGTTATATTTCCCAGGATTTGCTGCTGCATGTTTGGTAACCCATGTAGTCTTGCCGGCTCCAGGCAAGCCAATCATCATCACCACCTATGACGACAGGTTCTATACTTGAGATACTAGTTCAATGATTTTTTTTTTTTTAATATGCAACTTAGACCAGCAAGCCTAATGGAAACTGAGTGGGGGGGCATGGGGGTGTCGGGGGTGAACAGTCATGGGATACCAAGTATGAAAGCCCCCAAACAAAAAGGTCAGAGAGTTGTGTAATAGTCTGCTTAAACTCCACCACTTCTGTTCATCTATCTCAACAACTTTGAGATTATCAACAAGAAACTTACCTCACAATCTTTCTTTTGCTCAGGTCCCTTTGGTCCTCGGACCCTATCCTCCAGGGGGACCTTCTGGATGAAGGTATACTCTTCAGGTACAGGAAAGTAAGGTTCCTCCTTCTGACCAAAGTTGAACTCAACTGCACAGTTATGGCAGAGAACATGTGGGAAGAGTGGCCGCCCATCAAGAACTTCCTTACTTATTTTGAATGCAACACCAAGCTCTTGTCCATTCTTGGAATATGAGAGTTCCACTTCATCACCATCAAAATTCTGGTTTTCAAACAAAGCATTAGTTTGGATAAAATTACTCACCTCGCTCTATAAAGTTGTATTAGTCATTTCACTGTATTGGCTATATTCACTCAACTCCTGTAACTGTTACATCATAAAGGAACTACCTAAAAGCTTTCTCTTAAAATGAGTTACTGTCAATGATCATCTTGTTTAAGATCGGATTTTTTTTAAAAGGCTTTAAAGGTATTTGTCTGTGAATAAGAAATTGTAACATCTTCACAGCAGCCACTGTTGATAATACCTGCTTATTTCTGCCTCCTCCCTATGTTAAACAACTTGTCTTGCTCCAAGTTTTTCTGTATTTGGTTTACTGCTTCTCACATCAAAGCAGCCTAAAAATTCAATGATGTTTTTCCTCAGAAGAAAATATTAAGTGAAAACTTACAGCAAAACATCCAATCACATCATTTTCATCAAACTTCTCACCAAAGTCTTCAGTCTCACAATTGCATGTCTTTATTCCTTTTAGAGAATACCCATAAGAAAATTCTTCTTCACCTGAAGAAATAATTTAAACTTATGAGAAATAGACATTTGCACCTAACCTTTTAGAAATACAATCACTTTACAGCTACTTAAGTAAGCTGCTGTTCAGAGTGTTTTTACTAATGCCAAAACAAGCTATGACCCCCAAACAGCTACAGCTTGTTCTTGTATTCAGAAGCTCAATGCTCTCACTTGAGAAGGAACAGCAGTGTTTCTCCCACCCCAGCTTTAAGAGCCTTATGCTGCTGCTTCCAGATTCATGTTGACATAAAGCTGAACTGCCAAATAAAGACATGACCGAGTATTTTTAAACTCTGAAGACCTGATTATGCACCAGTATACCTGTAACGTAGTTAGTCAGAAAGGCTTTCTGAATTTAGTCTCCAGTAGCACTTACCCCTCCCCATTTTAAAGGGAGTTTAGCAGACATTCAGCCTATGCGACAGCTGAGGATGAAGCTGCAAGGAACAAGCTAACAGGAAGTGTCAAACACAAGGACTCAGGTGGAACTTAAGCACTTAACAAGAAAGCTGCTGCTGCTGTCAGAACATACCAATTCATACACATTTCCCACAAACATGTGTCTCAGCAGCAGGTGTTAGTTATAAATACCATTATAATCAGTTCCCATGTATCTAATGAAGTTGTACTTCTTTTTTCCTAGCTACTTTCAGAAATTAGGATTCGCCCCCCAAGCCAGAAGAATAATAATGTAGTTATCCAGGAATTTTTCTTCACTGGTTAAGTCTTATACCATGCCCCACCCTTTTAAAAAAAAAAAAAAAAAAAAAAAAAAAAAAAAAAGGCAGGGGGGAACCCTTTTCCTATTTATGACACTAGGTGAAAAGGAGAAGTCCTTAATCTTGTCACGTCTTCAAGAATGTTCTCCACAACCCATACTTGACCACTGAAAGAATTAACTCTCAAATCATGTAATCCTTACAGGCCTGAATACCTAATTACTTTATTTGGTCCCAGTAATAAACTTTCTCACACCGTGTCCAGTGAATGATTCCAGTTAAGACCACTTGTCAGAACACACGGACTACAATCACTAAGCTTTTCCCATCTGCTTAAGAAAAAAATGACTTAAAACTTCAACCACGTACACAGTAAATAATACAAAAAGTAATCAAATGTTTAAGTCTTACCAAGCAACATCCCACTTGTGTTCAGTGACCAGCCAACTCGCACTTCGTGTATGTCAATGTCTTTTGTATACAGGTGTTTAACAGGAATCTTTTCTGTAACCTATTTTTAAATTATTCATTAAAAGGTATGTAGTATTTATTAGACACTAACAAGATGGAAACACAAAGGTCACATCTGGCACCTTTACACTTTGGTTAAATCTTTGCTAAGTCTGAGTAATCACCTTCTGCAAAAATAAAACATGCTTAACTATGTGAAATCAAAAGCCAATCACTAAATAGTTACATCTCCTGACTGAGCAATGAAGATGCAAGATATCATATACCTTCAAAGCACTTGGTCATAGCAGTCCCTCTCAGTGGCCAAAAGCCTTAATCCTTTTGATAACTGTATTAAAGTTACAAACCAGATGTATATGTATTTTTTAAAAATAATCTCCATAAAGTTGGGATTAACAGTAAATTACTTTGCCAATAAAATGTGGTAACGGATAAAAAAATTGCTTTACACAGACTGGGGAAAATATTACACTCGTCCCTTTCTACAGTAAGCAGACTTCCTGGGCAAGTTGCCAGCTTCCAAACAACATAACCAGATTCCAAAAAACCACCTAAAAGCACTGGAATCTGTAGGCAACCAGCTATTTTCTAACTGCCTTTACAAATTTCACCAAACTAAAGTGAAAAACTGATCAATATCCTACCAGTTTCCACAACTATTCGAGTCAGGTGACCAAGGTGAAACTGATTTGAAAGTGAACAGGGCAATAAATACCGACATCAATTTCACTCCATTGGCCTTCCAAAGTTATAGGTACCAACAGACACAGAAATCACTGAATGCAAGAGCATGGAGAATGGGATTACTACCCACTCCTCATGGTAGTGGTTAGATTTGAAAGTACTAGAGGAAGAGAACAGAGTAAGCATTTATATACACAGGCACATCATATGCAAAGAAGGCTTTAACATCGCTAAGTCAAAAAAAAAAAAAAAAAAAAAAAAATCAAGCTTTGTGCCTCCTATTATTCTTTCATCAACAAGTTGGAGAAATCTGTTTATTACAAGGCTGATTGCTCTTTGCCATTCTTACCCTTTAGGAGAACTCTTGCTCTCAAAATTCAAGTACCTGCTAAATACTCACATTCACTGCATACACAAGTCAGAATTATTCAGGTTGGAAGGGACCTCTGGAGGTCATCTAGCCCAAATCCCTGCTTAGAGCAGGTCAAACTCAAAGACTAAGTAGGAACAGAAAAAAGGGCTGCTGAGATAATTTATATCCCTTTGAAAAAAAAAAAAAAGCCAAGCTTTCTGTAATCTTCAGAAAGTACAAGCAAACTTCTGACTAGCAAGTATCAAAATTCTTCCAAGTGTTGATGCATGAGGTGCCAAATAAAATTCTTGGTTCAAAAATGAGACCAGAAGTTACACATTCAGGGCAAATACAAGCTGCTTTTTTTTTTTTTTTTTGCTGTTGTTGTTAAATGAAGTTCTTATAAGAGAGGAAGCTGTTTTGCAAGTTGAGCCATCTTTTATCAAGAACCATTTCACAGGCTCATAAGAGAAGGCCTTCTGAAAGTTCTGTTCACCTGAATTAGTTTCAACTAAGTACAAAAAAACTGACAAGTATGAACAGTATTATATTTAAGCATGCAAAACAGTCTCCCATATAACATCAGTTTAACTCACCTTCATCTCAAAGCAGACTTTGCCTTTAGAAACTCCGTAGGAGGCTCTCCCTCCAGCCCAAAGGAAAGCAAAGCTTTCCATAGTCAGAGACGAAGCACTAAACCGGTCTCTTGAGATTTTAAAATGCAGGTCACAGTTATCTGTTAACATAAAAGTCATTCTGTTTAATCTTATTACAAAATAAAGCACAGCTGTCCAATTTTATGCATTAAAGGTGATTTCAGCTTTCAAAGGTCATTTTCAAGACAAACTGCCAGCAAGTGCTCAGCATCTTTCAGGAAAGCAACTGAACACATGCCTAGATAGAGCTGCAGGCTGAAGCTCAGCCAAAAATCTTACAAAAAGCTAGCTAACAAGAATAATTTTCAAGGTGCCATCTTCACTTCTGTCACCAAATTCCCTCTATTTTTTCCATCTGCTTAAAAACTTGAATTTCATCTCATCTATTTGAACCTTTTTGGTCAGTTACCTGAGATATTTCCATCAACATAGAGCAAAGGAATCTGCATTGTGCTTTTTGCATTATTTGCTAGATACCTTTTTTTGAAGTCTTCTTACCTCTCATGCCCAAACCTAAGGGCAGCTGAGAAGTAAATAGGAACACAAGTATTTTTGTTTACGTACTGAAAGTAGTACTGTCTTTGGTTAATATAGTCATTTAGCAAGTCCAATTAGATTAAGCCAATTAAAATGAAGCTAGTTAAGTCAAATGCAGACAGGTTAAGCACGCAGAATGTGGTAAGAGAACCTACTTCACCTAAGTAACACAATCTCCACTATGAATTCACCTATCACTCTAAGAAGTTAAGTGAAACCTTTGTTTTACAGACATCTTCAGAGCTGCAGCACCATGAAGTTTCAAATTAATCTTCTAGTAGGTTTCAAAAAGACAATGCAAAATGGTAACATGAGGTGCAGGATATAGCACGTGAATTCCCCGGAGCGAGGAATCCATTGAAAAAACTCCAAACCTATTTGATAGTTACAAGAAAGGAGCAAAATTAGCGAGCAGTGAGTTCTTCTGCCCTGGTATAGAATCTGCATGCTGCTGGAGTACACTAAAATGCAGTCTTCCCTGTGTTACTGGTAACTCTCATGCGTGAGATCTTGTTTTTTTTGCATAAAGCCATCCACAGTTGGATCACAAATATTGTAGTTGCAAGTGTTTTCTCATTAGTACTTCTAACTTTTATTTGTTGCATGAAAACGAGATAAAATCATACAGAAGAAGCCCACCTGTGTAGGTTACTTGTAGAACAAATGAAACAGAATTTGAAGTTACAGCTTCCTTGTGAGACACAGGTAATAAAAAGCCATTAAGAGTGCTAAACCTCTTATAYGTCTGGATCATTATGGTCCAGAAAAGAGAGCACCAATTTGTTACACAATCCAGTCCTAAAGCTATGTTTGATTCTGATCTCCAAGCAGTCCATTGACACTTTAAACTAAATCACAAAGTTTGTCCAGTAAAAAAACTTTCTACTACAAATATTAATAACGAAAAGTAGCTACTACTCAGTTATTGGGAAAATCAGAAGCTCCCACAAAGGTGGCTACTCACCAGGTTGGCAGCTAGAAACTTGAGATTTAGTTACCAAAATGTCAAGGATGGCATATTCAGCAATTTTCGTGGCTGTAAACTAATACCTCCTTCTATTTAAAAACATTTCTCAGGAAAAAAACACCTGGAACTACTAGCAAATATACCAGATAATGCCAAAATTTAAGCTTTCCTTCCATGGCCCTTTAAGAATCCAACAAGTTCAAGCATCACTTATTTAAGTTTTTTAATACTGCACTAAGTCCTTATACTTACCCTCAAGAATACAAATGTCAAGTTTGCCCCAGTCATGGTACATCACAATAATAGTAACGTTTATAATCTGCCTCAAGAAAACCCCTACTGTCTGTAGGTACTTCTCAATTTCTACGCCCTTCCGCCCAATTCTCTCTGCCATCCCATTTGGACAAATCACCCCCCTGCCCCACAAACTCCCAGGTTGCACGAATGGGCTGTTTTTCAGGAGGCCTTACCTGATTTTTTTTAATTTATCAGAAAACATGAAAAAATACTCCACTGGTTGGTACATAAGTAGGGCCCCAGCAAGTTATGCAGGATGCTCACTTCACAAATTGTACTACTGCAACCACCTACACTACTGACTCTCCGAACTTCCTGAAGTGAAAAGCTCATGTGCTATTTAGTTTCTCAAGCTGTGCTATGCTCACTCTACACATGGCCAGCTTAGTTTCCATACTAGATTAGTGTTTTGGTTAAGATTTCTTCAGAAAACTGTATGATATCACAGACTTCATGGGAAAGTCAAGCTTATTACTGTTAATATAAAAACCCATATATCCTGCTGTGCTTTTGTATACTGAAAATGGGTGGAAACACCATTTCTGATTTTTTTTTTTTTAAAAGTTACTTTGTAATGAAAGTCAACAAATGTATTCACCCCACATTTCTGAAAGTGTGGTTTTAAGATTAAAAGCATTACACCACATCTTTCCAAAGTAAAGGAAAGCATGTTTACTCACAAGTATCAAGACAAACCACTGTGTCATCAAAATGTTCATCTTCTTCTTCAACAGGTGGCTGAGGGGACTTGGCCCTGAACAAAACAAAAACAAACAAACCAAAAGATATTAAAGCTACATGTATTTTCACACTGTTAAAATAAGCATTTCTGTACCTTACTTCTCCTCATTCAAAAAATGCTGCCCAGCATCAAGTTTATTTACCTGCTGTACTTATTTTCCTCAATGTATTCAAAATATCCACGGCCATGGTCTTCACGTGGTCTCTTCACTCCCCTCTTTTTCTCACCAGGTTTTTGTTCTGTTTTAGCATCTCCTGTAACAGAATTAATGATTTACTTTAATTACACAAAGTAACTCTTCAGTTGGGAATAAAATCCTATATGATAGTTCCAACTTTGGAAACTGTAAGAACCTACAGCAGGAGAAAAGCAATAGTAGCCTAAAGAAGAATTTTGCTTTGTACTAAGATAAAAACCCGTATCTCGAATTTTCTCAGAAGACTCGAAACTTGTTTGCTAAATCATCTCTGATCCACGACAGAAGCGGCCCGTATACCACGCAGCAGCTGGTACAGCCCTCGATATCAGGATCCCCACAGAGGAGCCAGACCGCTCCCAAGCGGTGAAGAAAAAAAAATAATCGGACAAAAAGAACCCCTCCCGCGACGCTAGACCCACACCCCCCCCGCCTGGAACGCAGGACATTCCCGGCCGCTCGCAAGGACACCGAGCGATCCGCACGACTGCGCCTCCTCTCGGCAGGCCGTGCGCGGCGGCCCGGACGGGAGCCCCGCGTGGGGCCGCCCGGCTGCCTGCAGGGAAGGGATTCCGCCTCCTCCCGCCTCCATTGTACCAGGCCTTCCCAACGCCATCCCGTGCGGCGCCCAGGCCGGAAGTGACGTCACGCCGCCGAGCGCTCCTCAGCACAATACAGCGCGCCCCAGCGGCCCCTCCGCCGCCACCCCTCCCCCCGCGGCCCGGCGCGACGGCCCCTTCCCCGCGCCTCCCCCCCCGCGCAGCGGCCCCTCC
>JAYKAV010001577.1:1058734-1128315 GCA_035582835.1 Phoebastria nigripes
CCCCCCCGCTACGGCGGTTCCCGGGGGGGATTAACGGCCTCCCCCCCTCCTTCCCGCCGCGCACACTCACCCCCGGTGGCCTGAGCCCCGGGGCGGCCGCCGCCACCGCCACCTTCCGCTTTCTTCTGCTGCTGCTGCTGCTTGGCGGGGCCCGCCGGGCCGGAGGGGGCCGCCGCCGGGGGCCCCGAGGCGCCGCCAGCGCTCTTGCCGGGGGCTTCCTTGGCGGTGCCGCGCGGCTGGAGGAGCGGCGGGGGCTGCTGCTGCTGGGGCTGGGGCGGCTGCTGCTCCCCGTGCCCGTTGGCGTCGCCGGCCGCGGCCTCCTCCTCGTCGGCGAGCTCGTCCTCCCCCTCTTGGAAACCCTGGTCGTCTCCGTTCTCATCCTCCTCCTCCTCCTCTTCCTCCTCCTCGCCGCCCGCCTCCTCTTCCATGGGGCCGCCCCCGGCCCCCGCCCGCTCGCCGTTCTCCTCGCCCAGCTCCATGGCGTCGCCATCGGCGGCCTCCAGCCCTTCCTCGTCGTCGTCCTCCGCGGTGGAGGCCGCGGCCTGGTCGGGGCCTCCCCCTTGGTGGAGCTGCGAGGCGCCCCCGCCGCTCTCGGCTGCCTCCCCCTCCATGCTGCCGTTGCCAGGCTCAACTGCGCTGCTGGCGGGGCCTCCCCCGCCAGCCTCCTCCTGGTCTAGCGCGGCCTGGAGCCGCTCCATGAGCTCGGCCTTGAGGCCCTTGTCGGAGAGGCGCCGCTTTTTCAGCTCCTCCTTCAGCTCCGACACCTTCAGCTTCTTCACGTTCACGGGCGAGCAGCTCATGGCGGCGGCGGCGGCTCGATCCCTGGGCGGCGCGCGGGCGACTCTGGGCTGGGGCGGACGGCGGCGGCTCTGGGTCGAGGCCCCGGCGGGAGGCGGTGGGTGGGTGGCGCGGCTGGTTCGTGCGGCTGCGGCAGCTGCAGAGCGGACCCGCCTGGCGCCAAATCCTTTCACCGAGCTCGCGAGGGAGACGCGCCTCGCGGGGCCGAGCACGCAGCACTGCCCGCCCCGCCCCCGCGCACGTAGTCCCTCCTCCCCACCCCCGCTACCGTAACGGCCGCCCGCGCGCGCCCATACCGTAAATACCCGCCCGAGCGCAGCGGCTCCGCGCGGACCCCGCCGCCCTCGCGCGTGGGGTGCCGGACGCCGCCGCGGCCGCTCCGCCGGGCTTCCCCGCCGGGCTGCGGAGCGTGAGGGAAAGAGCAGCCCTCCCTGCCGGAACGCCCCGCTTCGCGCTAACAGCTGTACCTGCGCCATGTTGGGCAGGCAGCAGCAGGAAGCGCGGCTGCACGCACCGCCGTTGTCCCTTCTCCGATACACCGCTTTGGCAAAATAATCCACTCGGGACTGGCAGTCAGTCACCGTGTCACCCGAGCAGGCCTCCGCCCGACCTTCTGGCGTGGATTAAACGCGAAGAAGGTCCCAGCCCAACTAAACGGCCCCAGCCCTGTTGTCAGGCCACAGCCTCGCAGGCAGGGCAGCTCCTTCCCTCCCCTCACTGCCGGTCGCCCATCTCGGGCCTAGTCCGCACTGTTGATTGCATTAAAGAGCCTGAAAACGAACACTGCTACTCAAAATATTTACCCTGATACAACCTTGTTAACACAGTTACATAAGGACAAAAGTAGAGCTATGTACCCGTTTCTTCACCGGCTGCAGCAGTAAAAGGCATGCATAGACCTGATCTTTAACCAGACCAGGCTGGGGCTAACAAAGCCACAGGGCGAACAAAGGTTTTTTCGCGTGCATTAACTCCCTGCCGGACAAGAAGCACTACTCTGGAGTTCAGCACAGAGCCGATCAGCTAACCAAAACTGCTCAGTTTTCCCTCTTTTTCCCTCTGCACAGTATTAATTTGGGGCTCCCCTCAGTCACTGCATTGTACAGTGGTTGAATTTTTCCAGTTTGGTCAAAAGTTACTTGAAAACAAACAGCAGAGAAGGTTTCACATGAACAGAAAGGCAGCACTGATCTACAAGTCTGCTTCCTTAGGGAGCCTGGATAAAAAGCTAATTTTCACTTGCAGGAAGAAAAATAAAAAAGGCAAGTCAAACAACTAGAAGATCAGTATGAAGTCCTGCTGAAGGGAAGGTGTGTTTGGCATGAAGTTGCTTTGTGTTGGTACAGGTCACATGGCCTTCTGAACCAGAACAAATTACGTTTACCTGCACCGAGAAGAAGGGAGGAGGGATGAGGAAGTCACCCTGTTTTAACTGCACAAGGAAAGGGCTCTTTTAAACACATACACACACATGCTGCTCTGTCCTCAGTCAGGCTGGATCCATTTGGAGGAAACATGACTCAGTCAGCAAGGTTAGCTCAACCCATCACTACACAACAGCTTGTTGGAACAGAGACAGGGAGAGCTCCCTCATGCAATACATATAGATGAGAAAAAGGTTGCCAGAACTTTTCCCTTACTATAAATGCAAGTTAGTAGATTTTATCTCAGTCTAGTAGGTCAGAGTCATCTCAATAGGGAAAGAAAAGGATAAGAGTGCTTCAGCGCTAAGGAGAGGTCAGTGCATGATCAAGCTGCACCAATATAAATCATTACCTTTGCCCATTTCTTCATGAAAGAGCTATCTTAGCTAGTCTGCTGAGGTACTCTTGGTATATGCTGTTCTGCCCAGGTGGGAACAAAAGTAAACAGGGTTCACCTAGTTAATATTGCAAGATTACTGACTGAAGCTTACAGAAAACTCTGCATTAATTTAGACGTCATCTGCCTGTCCAACCTCCATGTTCTTTTTTTGAAATTTGAATGTAAAAATTCTAAAGAGAAGATACATCATTAAGTCTTCATATCTGAACCTCAGACAGAGCCCTACGTTTAGGCCTTGATCTGGCACGGGCCTCATCACACGTTGAGCCATGTTTCTGGAACAGCTTCATCAACGTAATCATCTGATAATCCCTTTCACGACTGCAAACTTCATAGATGGATAGGTTCTTTTAGGCCAGTTTTGGATCCCTAAGCCTTACCTTAAATTAGCACGTCTGCATGCATTCACAGCACCTCTGTGTTACAAAATGCCCTCATTCAGAATCACCCTAGAGCTGCAGTCCTCACATGTAATCCCACTCCTAAACAATGTCATGTCTGCCTACTTCAGTAACATGCTCATACTGCTTTATACTCCTGTTACCATGGAGAAACAAAACAGCTAACAGCTTTGAGGCACATCAAGAGATTACTTACTTACCCTAAAGCATTCAAGCCTGTATATAAAAGCACAAGTACATAAAGTAATAATCTCCCCCCTCCCCGAAATTTAACACAACCAATCTGAGAATTTTTTTTTTTTTTTTGAAGTTGCTAAGGCTATCTCTTTATTAAACCACTTAGAAGGCTGAACTTTTTTTATTTTTAAAAGGACATTAATTCATACCATAGTAGTAACCACTCAGTTACACTACCAAACAAATATTCACAAGTGTATTAGGACTGTGCTTTCAAACTACAGTATGCTGTTACCCATTATTATAAAAGTGAGAAATTCCAGTTATTTTCAGATGTCAGGTGATTTAGTTGTGATAAGAACAGCATTTCTTATAAAGCTAAGTACATAAAATACACACATAACTGATATAAATGTGTAACCTTAATGACAGCCTCTCAGTGTGGGGAAAAAAAAAAAAACAACAACAACAAATAAGTTTTTTGCTGTTTAAGTTAAATACATATTTCTTACACATTTGCCTCTGGGAAAAACTCTCTAAGATGCTGCCCTGTCCGCTTTGAGTCCTATGTTTCAGGAGTTTGCCTCTTCCCTATTCATACTTTGAAGGGGAAAAATAGGTTAAGGGGATACACTCTCCTCATTGCTGTACCCTCTCTTAATTCAGATAGTAGATCCTTCAACTCAGCTTTTCCTAGATCATGCCGCTAGATACCAGCCATATCATAAAAATGAGTGTTTGGTAATGTGAACTTCTGAAACAGGAAAGTGCTAGAGGAAAGCACTTTAGCTTTAATTTGCAAAGCTGTTATTTGTATGATAATGATGGCCATATGAAAAACAAAACATCATTGCTGATAACCACAAGTACTCCTCCATTAAAATTGCCCTTTCTTTGGTCTCAAAATACATTAAAAAAATCTTCCTTTCCATTTAAATGGAAAGTGACATCTACCCATACATAACAGATGCAATTCTATGCACTTTATTTATCCATCATATAACATTTTCCTCCTAACTTTCTAACTTAAGAGAATGTTTTTCTCTCTGCACCAGTCTCCGCTCTCAAAAGTAATTTGGGATCCTCTCTCTGGGACTTGGCCCTTCAACAGATCAGTTACTCTGGTTTCCCTCGCTTTTGTTTGTGCATCTTTAAGACTTTAATTAGTTGCTCTCCTCACCCCTAATGTTCTTTCCATTATTCACCCTTAGTCCTTCCAACTGCCTCTCCTCCTCCTGTTTGCCAAAAGCAGTGACAAAGGGGTGACAAAAAGAAGAGCAGGCTTTCAGGAGGGGACTGGACAGTCTCGGGGGTCCCATCCCACCTGGGCTTTGAACCTTTTTTGAACCTTTCTGTACACCTTCAGTGTTGCAGGAGGATCCAGGCATTTATCTTTTCCTAGTTTTACTCTCTTACAGCCTTGTCTGTCCTGTTCTGGCTGTTCTTCTCATGCTTTACCCTCTGTCTGACCATCACAATATGCTCCTGGTCTCTTCTGTATGTCCTTAACCCATCTACCCTCAATTAATATTGCCTTCAGAGTTCCACATTCAATACACCATTACTTTAAAAGAGAATATCATTCTTGAAATACTCTGCTGCCTTTTATGATAGCAGGGAGCATGTGGAGCAAGTCTTTTTCTTTCTCCCTTTTCATCTCTCCTCATGAAATCCTCATTAATCATTATTAGAGCCAGTCAGAAATTTTCTGACATTTTAAAGTGCTAATTTGTCACAAGTGAGGTTGCGTGACAAAGGGTCAGTTCTGATGATTTCTTAGCCCAAAGAACCCCCTATCTACATATCTCTATAGATAGGCTCTATCTGTAGAGACTCTGCCAGGAGGTTGGGAGCTTTGGTGAAATACCACTACACTTGCCCTGTGCTCCTCTCTTTCCCTGACATTCACTACTGCTCACTATCAGTCAGGATGCTGAACTAGATTGACCTTGCCTTGTACTATCTATAATCTCTCCATGATATTTTAATATCAAATGAGGTCCAATTCATCTCAGAAACAAGGCAGTCATTTGCCATAATAAGGCCTATTATTTGCACAGGAACTAGATCAGTTAGGTCCTAAGGATGGTTTTGGACTTAAAGATGGTTGGTGCCTGATTACAAGTAGAGCTCACAGCATTCAAGGGACTGAAATTCAGGTTTCCAGCACTGGTTTGGTTAGCCAGTTCCTCCTCAGTAGGATCTTTCTCTTATTACACTTCTGCATAGCATTCCCCTTTCTGCCATGGTACCCTCTGGGCCTCCAGGGGGGTTCTCAGTCAAGGGTCCTTTTTAAGTTCCCAATGCCATTTTGCTTTTCCTGTGCCGGGTGAAGATGAAGTACTTCAGCAATGCCACCAAGCAGAAGGAAGGGCTGCAAAGCTACACTGGGACATCACAAATCAGCCACAACCCATGTTTGTCACCCTTTACAGGGCAAGCACCCACTGACCCCATATAGACAAGAATCCCGCCTTCCCTATTTTCAAGAAGTAGCTTTTCTTGCTTAAAAAAGCCCAAAACCAAAACCATGAGTTTCTGAGAAACAGCGCCTCAATTCAGAGCAAAGACTCACACACCTTCTAAGCCTGGCCTTGGAAAAAAGGCTGCATCCTCCAACATTAAAACCAGGATTCATTTTGGCTTTATTCAGAGCCAATCAGAAGTTTAGTGACTACATGCTTATCAAGTGTTACATATGAACTAATTTATAAGAAGATATTCAGTTCAGGAAATCAGACACCTACAGTTTCTTGACATTTTTCTTGTAACCTGCCACATATACACATTTACGAGAGTGGGGCTGTGAACTCAGAAAAATTAGATAGACTAAACCCCTCTGAATAGCAGTCAGTCTGTGAAAGAGGCAGCATTGTGAATCAACTTCCAAAAAATACTGTTTTCCTGCAAGCAGATAGTGTGAAACCACCATTTCAAGAGAGTATCAATTAATCTCTCTAAGGGACTATTAAGACAATCATAAGTAGGTTTTAAAGTTGAGTGTCAGCTCCTGCTGAGTGTACCTTCCTGCTAATATACCAGAAGAAACATATAGTCAATATATGTAACTAAAACCAACTGATCTCAGAAGACAGATGCAGGAAGTGTGCATGGCAGGACAATTCACAACTGGCAGCCAGCAGACCAGCTCTTGCCTAATGCAACTTTTCTGTTCAACCTGACTTAAAAAAACAAAAAAACAAAAACAACCCGAAACCCAAACAACAAACCCCAAGAAACCCAAACAACATCCCCCTGCACACACACACAGAGACAACGTCCAGATGACCACCTTCTTGAGTTGTCCTTCCTTCCTGTTCTGATGCTCTGCACCCTCTATAATACACACAGTACCCTCCTGTCATCATTTTACTCTTTAAGCCTCTTCAATACACCTTTCTCCTTCCCCTCTTGTGATGTTTTGGTCAAAAAAGGGAAGCAGCCACACACCGTTTGTGGCACCATAGCACTGCCAGCTCTTAGGCTATCTCCTCTGTCCCCTCCTCAGTTCACAAAGAATGGCTTCTACAGATTGGGAAGGCCTTGCTAAACAAAACCACATAAACCCCCTAAAACTTAAAAGAATATTGTATGCTAACAAAAAGTACTACCATGGTCCAACCGCATACCTTAAATCTGTGATGGGCAAAGCTGAGTAAACAAACTATTTTTGAATATTCATTAATCCATGTTAGCATGCTTTCAAGATGGCCATTTTTGTAATGAGGGCATGCCACACAGCTGAAGCCCAGAGCATTCATGAATGTACATATCCCAGCAATAGGATGCTTATTTTTTCCTTCCTGAAGCTGTTGGCTTGTTTGTTTTTAAGTTCTGCAGCCTCAGGAGAAGTACATGCAGACAGAGGCAGTACCTCAGACTTCTCCCCAGCACTACTTCCTACATAGGAAACACATCCAGTACATTAAAAAGAAAGAAAGAAAGGGGAAAAAAAAAAAAAAAAAAAGAATTGCTAGTTGCCAGGTCGCTTTGCCTGTCTAGGCACTGCTCTGGCAGTCCTACAGGGCTGTTGCTACAAAATCCTGAGGTCTGCTAAGGTAGCTCCAGGAGACACCAAAGCATCAGAAAGTAACTGGGAAAGTGCAAAACTGCCTTTCCCCACAGTCTTGGTCTCAGATCTCTTCACTCTTACCTTTGGAAGCAGCATCCCAAAGTCTAGCTACTTTTCTGTTAGGCCCCAGAATATGTCAGCACAGAAGAGAAGAGGAAAAACCCCTCAGGAGAGTCAGGGAGCGAAGGAAACAGAGCCTTTTCCTTTCTGCCCTCTTGCCTCCCATCACACACGCATGGGCTCAGAAAGCTACACAAAACCTAACTATGCACTAGCAAACAAAAGCACAAGCCTTAGTGACACTTAACTTTAAGAATGTACACCATAAATCAAGAAATATAGAAAAGCAGGATAAAGAAATGAGGTCAGAGGTTCATTTGGGTTTGGTTTTTTTTTTTTTTTTGGTTTTTTTTTTGTTTGTTTGTTTTTTAAGGAAACAGCATTTTATCCTATTAAGTTTACCTCACTGTAGAATGCTCCCTGGAAAGAAAGCCATTTTGTCATAGACTGCTCTTTAACCCACTCTGCTGGAGCAAATCTGCTCAGCCTTTCTTTATTTTCAGGATGAGGAAAACCAGCATTATTTCATATGACAGACTTAGCAGCAACAGAAACTTCTGGCAATGCAATAAAGTAACTGCTAGCAAATGGCTACAGGTAATTTCCTAGGAAAGCATCCAAAAACTCAGTAAGCCCTCTGCTAACTCTCTGAGAACAATTACTTGACAATAAGCATCAGAAGAAAAGCACTGTCACTTAACCTTGCTGTTCCACATCCATAGTCTAAGGATACTCCCAGGAGCACACTCTTGCCAGAAGGCAGACAGCCCTTCCAGCAGGTGTTATAAACCACAACCARGTATCCCATCAGGTCACGCTGCTTTAAAGGAACAGTGCCAGCAAAACCGGGGGGAGGAGGGTCAAAAGTTTTCTAGGGGCTTTCTGCTGTAAGGTAGCTAACTATCCAGCTAAAGTTTTCTGATAGTGAACAAAAAGCAAATCATCCTTTTAAATAACATCAGGTCAACATGTTTTGTGCAGCACCCTGAATTATCAGTATTTGCAATCCAAGGCTCTCTATCCTATAGCTTTTCCTATGTCCCAGGACCCCTGTGACTCTGCTGAGTTCATTACAGGGTCAGGACCTAAATGAGATTCTGGATTTTATGAGTTCTTTTTGATACAAAAGAAAACAGAACTGCCTGGTGGTTCCTCTATGAGATGAAGCATCTGCACTTGTTGCTCCTGCTCCCTCCAGCTCCGCTTACCAGCAAAGTAAGAGATCCCCAACAGCAAAAATGAAAGCAAGTAAGAAGCAAGGTGAGCACAGCATGCCAGTCATAACAAGGAACTGTTTTAACAATCCTATTATCGCATACAGGACAGTGTTTCTGAAATAAAATAAAAGCTGGTTGCTAAGTGACAATAGTGTGCTTGTCTATCATTTACAAACTCAAGAACTTAAAACCAAAAGTATTGTTAAAAAGGAATGAAAAAAGACACATGCACTCCAAGCACAGTTCTCACACCTTCAAAACAGAGAAGAATCAGACTGTCTACAATATCTAGATTTTTTTTTTTTTATTGTCAGTATATTCCACGTGGGAAAGGCTCAGATACTCTAGTTGTGGACAGCACTGTGAAATTCTAATATACTGACACACAAAATGCAATTAAGAGTAAAAGTAAGAAAAAACCCAAAACACTTAAAAAAGAAGCAATTACGTGAGAAAATAATGTTATAACTGATCAGCTTTAAATGAAATGATTACACAGAAAATAATGTTATAACTGATTAGCTTTAAAGGAAGCGAATGCAGAGCATTCCGATGGCAAATCTTTAAATGAATGCTTAAAACCAACTTTTTTCCTTTATCCTCTATTTCTTCTCTGAAGCTGGACTCATCACAAAAGCCAACAGTTTTTTTTTAACTCCATAGTAACTCACTCTAGCAATCCCTGTCCAAGTTCTTAGGCTTGACAATATGCGAGTTTGTACCTAATGCCATGCTTTAGCAACCAGCAATACATCAGAAGCAAGCTTTAGGTCCACTGTTTATTTGAAGCACCCTTATTACGAGGAAATATTTCTGGTAATGCTTCCTTTTGTTCCTTTGTACTTCTCCCTTACTGGTTTATAGCTTTCCCTATATTCTCTCCCCCATTTGTATGTATTTCAAATGCTTTCATATGCTTGAAATACTTCATCATAATGATGCAGAACTTCACTTTGCTGGAACATTGAAATGTCTGGCTTGAACCTGACTCGCCCTGGCAGTGGCTCGCAGCGTGCGGCAGCCCACATGAAATGAGTTGAAGATCTCCATCTGCTTCCAAGTGAACAAGGACTGCTTTGGAGAATGCTACCCCAGATACCTCCCAAACTGACAGCCTGGGAGGGAAGTTAATGGACATGGGTGCTCAGCCACTTTCATTGCTGTGAACAGGTAACAAATCCACAGAAGCCAGTTTGGATACTCAGCAAGGAAACTTGTGTAAGGGTGAAAATACTCCTCCTTCTCTCACGCCTTCCTCCTCCTCCTCCTCGCCATGCAAACAGCTACTGGTGTGGTGGGGACCACATTGGAAACTTGCACTTGGGGAGCCAGGGACAGAGCACTTCCCTTGGCAAGACAGCTAACTGAAACCCTTTAGGAGCCAACAGTGGGTGTGCACTCATCACCCACAGCTGGCAGCACGTTGAGCCCAATCTGCTGGGGAGCAAGCACCTGGAGGCCAAAGATACCTCTGAGCCAAGGTTGGAAAAAGTCTGCAGCCTGATGCAAGAAAGGGAAGAATTTGGTTGGGATGAATGCTATGGCCTTACAGGGAGGCTGTGGCTTGCAGGCAGAGGGCAGGAAAAAAAAGCATAAAGTGCAAATGATGGAGCAGCCTGCCCTGTGCAGGCTGAAGCAGACGGGCTGGTGGAGCAGCAAGGAGCCTGCCTGCCTGCCTGCCTGCCTGAACAAGGGTGGGCTGTCAGCAGCCTCATGCTGCGATGCTACAGGGTGCTTTCTTGGGTGATATCCAGAATGGGTTTGAATAAAGCGAAGTTTAAAAAAACATTGACTAAATACCAGTGGTAAACATTGTGCTCTTCCAGAGTGTGTTCTGGATTTTAAGCAGTTTTGTTGAAATTTGAAGTTTACTTTGCTTCTTTGGTCAATTTTATTGAAGTAATCTATTACTGCTGCTCCTGGAATTGCTTCAGAGATTCTGTTAATTCTAGAGAATAACAAAAATGAGAAAACTCCTTAGAATTAAGAACAGGAAATTTATGGAGCACAGTATTTTAATTAGCAATAAAGTTGCTTGTTGCAGGGCACCAAGATCTCTTAAAAACCTAACAGCCTATATTTTAAAATAAAAGCATTTAAAACTGGGTAACAGTATGTTAATTTTCCCCTTTCTGCCCTTTAGGTATATTTGGAACCACATTTGTAAGGATAAAGGAGAGGTGGTTTTTTTCAGTACTTTTAACAGTCTGATGTTTTATCTGAATTGGAAATTGCATTTGATTTCTGTCTTCTTTTTTTCCAGTCTTTACTGTGGCTGCATCTGCTGAAACTGGGGGTGTAAGAGAGGGAGAAGTGTGATTTACATTGGTGGAGCTTACTGCTGAACTCTCTGGTGTAACTTGTGTGAGGTAAAGCTAAGCATACATATATGCCTCATGATTGGGATTGAGTATGAGTATATGCCTCAAGACTGGGATTTTTCCATTATCCATTTAGATCTGCTGATATTTTGGATCACTAGATACTCCTCTCTTTTCAGTTTTTTTCAAAACTTAGAGATCCTTTATATATCATTCTGACAAATACAACTTTGATTATCTATATCCAGTTTTTCTTTCATCCTTTTGTTTTCTGATGCTTCTGTTTCAAGCATTTGACTGTGTTTTCTCACTTCTGTTCTTCATTTTTGTTCTATTTTGAAATCCTCTCATTTAGGTTTCGTTCTAATTCTTCTTCTAACACTAATACCTCACAGATCTTTTCTCTTCCCAGTACGTATTATCTGTCTTTCTCAGTAGATAATACATATGCTCTCTCTCTCCAGCTTACAGATATTAGCACTGTTATTCTTGATTTCCAAGTGACAATATAAGTGATTAATTCCATGCAACTATTTGTGATCACAAAGTTGACAAAAAAGAGTTCTTACAAGCTAGGTTTGTCTGTGAAACCTTATGCTTAATATAAAATCAATTCTTATCTACTGCAATCCACCAGGCTATTGAAGGATGTTGGGAGGATGGACAAAAGAATTTGGTGATGGCTCTCTTAAAAGCAGAAGACAACTTCCCAACATCAACCATTGGGTTGCTGCTAATGGCACTGGCTCCTTCATAACTAACCACAGCTTATGCAGACCCAAATGCCAGGCCTGGAGCTTTGAGTGATCTGTGAATTTATGGAGCTTTTTTTTCCCCCCCTTCGTAACTCTGATATTACTGAAGAGTGTCCCTACTGAGAAAAAGAGATGGGTATTTACTTCTTTCAAAGTCTCAAATCAGAGATTCTCCTCTGTGTTTCTCATTTCTCAAATCTATAGGGAAGCCAATAGCTCTAGGCTGATAACTTTATGCATTCATATTTTATGGCAATGAATATAGGTTGGAAAGTGATAAAACCAGAGCTCTAAAAATCAGCTTCTTCCTTCTACTATTGAATCAAAGTAATCCCGCAAAGATAGAAAACCTCTTTTAGTCCTTTCTGGGACTGTGTCGTATTTACTGAGGAGGTCTTCAGTCACTCTGGAAACTGGACTTCTGAAAATATGCTGAAAATTTTGGCTTCTAGAGTTGTTTAGGAGAACAAGAGATTCTCAGACTTCTGAAATTTTAGATCAGAAGAATCACGTGTATCTCCATGGCTACCAGATCAGTTCGTGAGCATCCTGGCAGATTTCTGGTAGCCATTTTGGAAGGTTTCAYAGATAAACTGCTTAGTGAAAAGACTACTGTAGCCATGCAGGCTTGCTGGTGAGACCAAGGCTGTATATATTTGACCATCCGTTAGAAGGGAGGACACGTTACTGCACCACCTTGCTGTTTGACCTTGTTAAACTTGCTGGTGTCAGGGCTAGATACCAAGAAAGTGGCCTGTTTAGTGTCTTGGGATCTGACGATCATGAGCCTGTCTACATCTTTGTGAAATCTGGACTTCTAGCTTGCAAATATTTCACTATGGGAAGAGCAGAAGTGGTGGTGCCACTGAATGGAAGGCTTCAAGGATGTGTCTTCTTCCAGGAGCATGTTTACAGAGGCACACAGGACACAAAAGAACCTTTTCAAAAGGCTCAGCACTTGGGTATGCCATCTGCCCTAGGTCCCACATTCTTCCCACATGCCTCCCTTCTTGCTATGTGCTCTACATTTTCTTATTCTACATTTTCTTATTTCTACAAATTAACCTCAGCTTCACCTCTTCAATACTAAATTTTAGTTCTCTCTTCAATCATGTATATTCAACGTGTCTTGGATGCTCCACACTATAACTAGGAGACAAAGTACTTGCAAAGGTGATGGAGAGAGAGGTACAAATACTATCTTAAAGATACTCTATACTATCTTAAAGATATCCTAACACTAACACTCAGCCCACATGCAATAGATACATGATACAATATCACTTTTCAGGTAAGGCATTCTGAGCTTTTGGAGGTTTGTTCTTAATCCTGTAAATAACTGCAGATGGAAAATCACTTACATGTGTTAGTGTTTGAAAAATGGGGGTTAAAAGACTTACCCAGGGTCACAGCTTAGGTCTGGTAACAGAGAAACAACACTTAATAATTTCACTGGCAGTTTCTGTCTAGTTTAGCTACAGTGGTTTAAGATCTTACTGTCCCAGCAGCTGCACTGCTTGAGAAGTGACAAAATGGGATGTGTGATCACTCCCTGGGTCACAGCTTTGTTTATCAATTTAAAGTATTAAATACACTGTGCTCCGTTGAACAGCCAGGATGAGGTGAAGAGAGGTAGAAGGAGATGTACCAGCGCATCCACACCCATTGCTATCTGATTCTTCTGTTACAGAGGGGGAGATGCCAGCTGGCAGTGGAAGGTAAGGTCACCAGGAGACAACAGTATTGCCTCAAATCACTGCAGCAAGGTTTGGTCTTCAGGCTTCCAGACCTTGTGGTTTAGTTAAAAACTACCCTCCCTCTTAGACTCTGTGTTTGGTTGAGTTAGTGTAAACTGACAGTAACTATAGCTCTCAAGGTGGCGATGATGTATACAGCAATGCCAATAAATACTGCTGTATGATGAAAGTATATATAAAACAGATAAAAGATGTGTTCTGTTTTAATTACATACTTCAATAAGCAATTATAAGAAAATAACTATCTCACACTGTAAGTGATACCACTTTTAGGCTTATTTACATAGCTATCCAATTCCTGATGGTAAATCATGGTGCCAATGACATAGAACTGGGAAGAGGTTATCTGTCTAGGGTTTACTGGTCCTCAGTTTCAGATGGATTATTAAACCTGTATTTCCACTTTGTAAAGTTCAGTTAGCAGCTTAAAACTCGTGCATATATTAGGTAGTCCATTTTCACTGTCCTGCATAATCTTAGCCATAA
The DNA here is from genome assembly GCA_035582835.1 of Phoebastria nigripes. Lineage (NCBI taxonomy): Eukaryota > Metazoa > Chordata > Aves > Procellariiformes > Diomedeidae > Phoebastria > Phoebastria nigripes. Next base: position 1,072,603 of record JAYKAV010001577.1, read on the forward strand.
CTTCCTTAAGTGAGCAGGTAATTGATCACAGCTTTCCTAATGCTGCAAATCTTCACATGTTGGAGTAATCTTACACACTGATCTGTGCATGATCAGTGTGTCTGATCAGCAACTGTCTGATCAGCAACTGTGGCTTAAGCAGTTGTCGCTCCCTATGTTATGCTGTGCAAGTATTTATGTGGCTATTCAGCAAATGAGAACTCATCTCGCGGAGAAATAACCCATTAGTACTTTGTTGCCTATTTGTTTTTCCTGGGTTATTTTTCAGGTTGTTTGTCATTTCCCTGCTGTGGTTCATTGCACAGCTTCATAAATGCTTAAGTGATACAGCTCTGAATGTCCAACCCTAAGACAATTTAAATGGCTTTATCAGGATATTTAAGTGCCTCTTCCTGTTAAGTCTCCTTTATCTGCATCTATCTACAGTATCTATTAGAATCAGTTTAGCATGTTGCAGTTTTCCCCACTCCTTAGGGCTCTGCATGTGATAACTGCTTGTCCTTCTGTCCCACAAGGCTAATGTCCTTATCATGTCTTCCTTTGCAAACACTCACCTCTACCTTGCAGGTACCAACTAGCCATTTCACTCCAATAGTCCAAATGATTTAACATAATAAAGGTAAATTTGTTTGAAAATGATGGCCACTGTACGCTGTTGAAGGGATGCAACTTCTATTTCAGAGCTGAAAAAGGGATCATATATCCAAAACCAGTCTTTTTTTTTTTTTTTGCCAGCTCTGTCAGCTAGTCTAATAAATTATGATGCTTGTCTTTTCAAGCCCTGCTTTTGCTTCCTCAGTAGGCCTCCACGTGAACAGAGCATGACTGAAGCTAGTTCAGGACAGCAGGCATCTGAGTTGGGAGAAGGCAAGCCAGTGATGGACCAAAAGCCCCTTCCACTGATGGAGGATTGTGCCGGAAGTCTCAGGCTGGTGCTTGGTGGCAGGTCTGTGTTTCCTGAGCCCCAGGCAGTTGTTCTTATGCTGTCCCTTCTGCTGAGCTAGCCCAGCTCACAACCTGGCAACCACAACAACAAAAAAGAGTATTTTTTAGCTGAATCAGTTTCCTACTCAGATCCTTTCATGGCCATGCCCTGGGGCATGGCAGAGAAGGTGACACAAAAGCAGGTGATGCTTCTGCTTGCCCTCCTGGCACAGTGCCACTAAAAACTCTTGACCAATCCAAAGTATTTGTTAGGTCTCTGGGCTTGAGTTACTGTGTCTAAATGGTTCAGTAGACAAAGGTTTCCTATTTCTAGATTTATGACATATCTAAATAGTTACACTGGCAAAATTTACAAGTGGAGGAGCACTTTTGATGGCTTATTTTTCCTGTTCCCTAGAATGAAGAATACAGCAAAATGTCAACTCTTCCTGGTAAAATTGGCTGAACTTCAGCTTTTGACAGTGTAACAGTCTATTGTGGTATGAATATTTTACATTCATAGCCAACACACAAAGTCTCTGAGCACAGATTACATTTTCATTAATACAGTTATCTATCTTCTGGCCACAGTGCATCAAAAAGTCCCCTATCCCTCATGAGAGAATCAAACAGGAGTTCAATTTCTTTCTTATTCTAAAGGTAGAGAAAATATTCCTTGGATGTGTCTTAATTCTGTTCCTTTTTTTCCCCTATGCAACACAGTATATTTTTATTTCGAAGTGACTTTCATTTTACAATTGTACGACTATACAGGAAAGTTTACAAAACACCTTCTGTACAGTATCTCTAGTTAGATCAGAGTTAACATTATTTAAATACGGAAATGAATTTAATATCTGCCAAATTAAAGCTTATTTTTAAGTAATAAGAAAAAGTCACAAACCTAGAAAAACAAGCTAGCCATGCAATTAGCCCTTTGAATAAAAAAACCCTGAGATGAAGGAGCATTGAGGTGATGCTTATGCTACAACACTAGTCTTAAACCTGTGCCATTTGTGTCAGTGGAGATGAATAAATTGTGAATCAAATTAAGATCAATCCCACAGACTTTAACCTTATTCCCACTGAAATTCTGAAGTTAACATGAGCAGGTAGTGGGGTCAGACTTGTAAAGTGAAATCCTGAACACATTAAGTTAATCGGACTTGTTATAGAATATGATTTTCTCCCTTACTCTCCTACTGTAGATTTAAAAGGATAATGCTACATAAATTCTCCAAACATTATCTTCACAAGCAGATGGTCTARAATTTTTTTTTAAATAAATTAAAACTTGCATTCTGAAGAAAACAGAAAAATCTTAAGTGCTTAAATTGATGGGTTTTCTTACACCCAGGTCCATTTTGATTTTGATTATTACTAACCTAGTGAGTGCAGCAATATCTCCATGCCCAAATAATCTTGACAGGTGATCTAAAAGAATGTAGTTCTGCTACTCATACACTAGGAGGCTTTTCCTGAGTATTAAAAAGTACTATATCATGCCTCATGTAAACTGATTAAGTGCCATATATGATCATTCAGATGTATACACTAAGGTGTAACCTTAGTTCCTCCTCTCATCCCAAAGCTAACTACTCCTGTGTTGCAGCTGATGGCTTTATAAAATGTACTTTGGGCCAATTTACCCATGCTATGGCCTTTATACCCTTAAATTGCATGTTATCATATAACAAACAATGAAATAAGAGCTTTTTTTAAAGGCTCGATTCACAATATTGGTAACATAAACATAATTCCAGTGTTCAATATTCCCATTCAATTGTGATTGTCCAAATGTCAGTCTGAAACCTATGATTTTGTGGTTTTCTCATATATCTCTATTTTTACACAGCTTCTGGATAACTACATTATTAGAGGGCCTCCCTTAAATATTAAACTACGACGAAAGAGTCTTTCACTTTTTCAAGAACACCAAAATGAGCCTTCTGGGTCATATCAAAGGTCCATCTCTTTGAGCATCCTTTCTCCTAGTGAGGCCTAAAGCAGGAGCTCAGTGGAGAACCACGCAAATGGATATCTTGAATACTCTCTCTCTCTCTGTCTCCTACAAATGGTTTGTGATTCAATGAGTTCCTGAGCTAGGGGCGTTAAAGAGTATTTCCATGTAGTCAGTACCACTCACGGGTTTTTCTTCTTTTCTTCCTAAGTACGTAAATTCAGTGATTTGATAGTATGTTATCTGGGGATTTTTTGGCATGGTATTCAAACATGTGCAAAGAACTTTTTCAAAAGAAAAGGAGAAGGGAAGAATGGAGTTTGCATTCATGTTGCCAATGTCATTGCTTTTGTCTCTTGCAAGAGCAGTTCCACTGACGACATCTTGCTGCTCCAGAAGTCTCTCATTCCTGAATTTCAGGCTGCTGGCTGACACTTTCTAGGCTCCAGAGGAACACAGGTGTCTTGGATATGGAAACCAAGGTCTTCATTCGAAGAAGCAGGCTTTCTTTACCAGTACAAGGCCCTTGAACTTGGCTCAGTGTTCAGTGGCGAGCCCCTGCTGCCTGTGGAGCACAGGGAGAAGTACTCATGGCAACCCGTGTTGCTAGGCAGATGGATGATTGTGTTTTGTTCCTGCCACCGTGTTCTCGGGGATCCTGGCTTCACTTCTAGATATAATTAATGGTAATAAAGTCTGAAGGTTAAAATATGTGGATCTCTAGGGCCATTTCTGTGCCTGGGTGGGATGGGGAACAGCATCTTGGCACTTACATATAAAAGCGAGAGCTTTTTTCTGCTGCAGCTCTTTAGGCATAGTCCCAGAGGCTAAGCACTGCCAGTAGCTCCTTGACATTGAGGAATATTGCTGAGGGAAAGAAATGCTTCCTTTTTCCTAATAACTCATTTTTAATGCATGTTCAGCCACTTTTTCTCAAATGCAGCTTTGTTGAAGCTGGACAGGAGCAGCTAAAGATCCATAGGATCAGAGCTGTATATGAGCAGCAAGAGATATTTGCCAGGACAGCTCCAATGCCATCCTGTGGACCGAGAAGGATTTGAGATGCTGCTATTATAAGCAGCTTTCAAAACTATTATTTTTTCCTTCCTTCCCTCCTTCTGAGTTTTACTTACAGACTCAGCCAACCACTGAGCTTTCTCCCTCTAAAAGAACATCTCACTCTTTCTGCCTTCCTCCCTATTTCTCCCTTAGTTTTAATTGCATGGTCCAACTTCCTGGCTGTGCTGATTCAGATGCTTGTCAGACCCTTTACTGAATTCCTTAACATGGCAGAATACTATTCACTTTTTGATGGATTGTTTTTCTACTAGTTCAGTGACCCATATCTGCTCTCAATGAATGGCGGAGCCAGCACAAGATAGGAGGATGTGCAGCCAGCAGTAGAGAAGGAAGGACAAGACTTGAAGAAAGAGCTGGATCGTGCCCTTTTAGCATTGGTGAACTTCCCAAGTCTCGTGGAATCATACCCTCTGACATTTTATTTAAGATATCAGATTTTGGGCTTTTAGATTTATTACCTGTATGAAAAATAAAGGAACTCCCTTGGCAATTTATGTGCTTTTTGCTGTTCTGTAGGTCAGAGCAGGAAGACTTTTATTTTTCAAAAAGAAAACAAAATGATGACAGATAAGGTTAATATGAAAATACCAGCAGTCTGGAAGAGGTCAATGGTAGAGCCAATAATAGTGGGCATGCATATTTTTCTGTCTCTACCCACTCTGTTAGGCTTCTCTTCATCTGGTCCAAGCATAGGATCAAAGTCTGCAGTACCAAAGAGAACAAGGCAGAAGAGAAGCTATCTTCCCTCCCACACATCAAGGAACAAGGTAGCTGCTCTCAGTGTAATTTACCCAAAATCTGAAGGGAAAGATACAGCATAGGCAAGGAATGATGGAGTCTTCTTCTCATTTTTATCTGGTTGCTGTGTATCATTTGGGTGAACAGATAATGTTTAGATAATACTCTGTTTTGAAGAAGCTGTTTCCGAGTCACTCAAATCAGCTGCTGATCCCAGAGGAAGCGTGGAATGGAGATGCCAAATGCACTTGGGTCATTTGTGTTATATTGGTGAAAAAGGGTACTGCGACACGGAAACACCTCCTGAATGACAGGGCTGTACCCATTTAGCTACGGAGGAGTTACAGGCAGACTCCTGTCACAGGATTGTAGCTATTCATTTACTTTCTTTGTGAAGGGCAAATGAATACGCTTCTTTGTGCCTTCAGTTATATGGTCCCCAAGGACCCACAGAGGGAGTTCCACAGTGAAGGTTTTCAGCAAGTGTTCGGAGCAAACGTGTCCAAACGCTGCAACCCTGAAGCCATGGGGGGACACTGCTTTGTAGGATGGTATTATACCTCCTTGAACTGCTTTATCTTTTACATCACTTCTCCCATTTTAGAGCTGTTTTTTATTGCTGAACAAAATTTCTGAACATATGCATGGAAAATATACAAAATGTGTGACAGGACCCTGATAGCTGAGAGGAATGTATGTGATGAAATCAGGTGCAGAAGCAAGGGTACCTTACGTCTATTAGACTTCAGTGGATTCAGGCTTTATATCAACAATGCTGGTTTCTTCCATATTTTCCCTGAGATATTTTCTGACATTTTTTAAATGAAAAATTACAAGTTTAAAAGGGTATGTTCTCTTCAGAGGAGCTCTTTAAAGATCTTGCATGCAGCAGCTGATATTTCAAGCTGTTGAATTAGTAGTTCTGGGTTTCCTTTTGTACTTGTCTGTGCCAAAATGCGATTAGTTGTTTCAGCCCACTCATACCCTTGGTTTGAGATGTCTGTGCATTAAGTTAGAAGGGAAACAGTCATGTGGTTCAGGTCCAATATTTGATCTGTATTATAATTGTTAACATTTTTTTCCTACATAAGATTTTTCAAGATATGTTGCCAGGAAATTTTAAAGCAGCGAGTTCTCGTTTTGAAGTGCTTTCTCATTCCATATTTTGTTCTGCTCCTGGAGACAGGCAAGACACCAAAGCCCTGTGTGTCAGGAATTGGGGGAAGAAGGGGAAACAGGTGCTGACACTTGGCTGCAAGCTGTTGAAAGCAAAAGGAAACTCCAGGCTGCAGCAGACGACGCAAATGGAGCACTTTGATTTACAGTAATTGTCCTGAGTGGAATCTCAACAACACGGGCAGGACAGTGCAAAATACTGTTTGCTGAAATTAGTATTAGCTGTAAGTCACAAAGGATTCTGCAGCTAGGCTAAAGGTATCAAACTTCACAAGTACAAACATCCAGGATTTGACCAATACTTTTATATACCCAGCACAATGCTCTCCCCGAGGAGCTATTGTAGCAGCTCGTGAGGGCCGGAGTCAGCTGCTACAATGGGACGTAGATATTGTGGCATACACAACATGTTATAGCTGTTGCATACTTCACGATTTCCGCTTTCTTGATCGGTTTTTAAACACTGCTTTCGCTACCATCCCTCTTGGAGCAAACAAAGACAAGCGTGTGTCAAATAGGAAAGGGTGGTGAGGAAAGCCAAGCGCAAGCCCTGGTGAAATTGCTGGGAAGATGTTAAAGGTAGTGGCCCGAGTGGAGTTACTGTCTTATCACGTCACATTTGCAGTGACTCACTTTGATTCAAAGGCTACTGTAAAAACACAAGAATCTCAATAAATTCACTCAATAGGCAATATTTGTATCTATCTCAAAGCTGAATGTTGTTCATATTTTGGGTATGGCTTTGCCATGAAAACCTGAATGACTAGAACAGGATTTTTTAAAGCTTTTATTAGGGAAATGTGGTAAACATTTTGAATTAGCGTAGTATTTGTAGAAGAGCTGTAAATGTCCTATGATGAATCAGGTGATCTGGAAAATGATGTAAGAAATCTAATGCTGGGCACAATATTCAAGAACATGAAATTCCACATTTGGGGCAGGGGAGGGAAAAGATAAGACAGCTCCGTCCTTGCCAAAACAACGTGTTTCGTACTTTTCTTCAGTTTCAAACATGTGACTGATCCACCACCATAGGTCTACAACCAGGAAAGACAAAGGTTTTCTGTGTGGAGGGGTTGAGGGAATAAGAAATGGCACCCCTGTAAGACTGAAAGATAAGGGCCTTTCCTTCTGCTGCTGCTGCATCCTCTAACTTCGGCTACCATGCTGTTCTCGCCTCTGTTATCAATTTGTGAGGAAACAAATCCCTGCTACTCCTGTAGTCAAACATGTAATTTGAAATATTTAGTTACTTTAATAAACTGTTCAAGTCTATAGATAACCTTTCAGAGGGATCAGCTTTGTTAGAGAGCATAATCAGCTGTTTTCCCAACAGAGTAATGGTGTGTTCTCTTGGGTATCTATTATACCCCCTTTACTCTGAGCCACGTTCAATAAAAACGCAGAAATAAGTGGCTGAAAGGCAAATAGCAAATGTTATAAATGTTATAAAAAACGTAAGCGATTTTTCTAAAGCAAAGAAGCCCTCTTCACCTTCAATGTGTTTTTTGAAATTTCAGGCTTCCATGAATACTGAGCAGATCGTAACTGTTTGTTTGAGAGGTGGAGATGAGCGTGTGGGGAGGAGTCATCCACACGGTCTTTGCAAAAATTTAACATCTGACAAACAAGCACCTGCTGTGGCGAGGACAAGGTTTTAGTTCTAGGAATTTCATAAATATTTATTTTCTATGAATATGCCGTTGCATCTTGCCGGAATATTAATATTTATATTTTTTCTACTTTCACAGTTGTTTTAGAGTCAGAAGAACCAGGCATCGCAAGCGTCTCTGCTAAAACACACAGCTAAATTTAAACTGCACAGTTTTATTTAATATCGCTAAGACAGAATATTTTAGCTGTTTCGGAGCGATGGTATTTAGAATAAAATGTTCTTTCACTTTCTGAAGCTCAGATACATGGAAATCTCTGCAATTGCTGGGAAAACTCTCTTTTTAGGAGAAATGCAGTACTGTGAAGTGGCAGGTTTAAGGGGCCCCCTCGGAGCCTGGCCGCAAGGACAGCAGCGTGCAGTGCTGTACAGCACCAGCCCCACCACAGGCCAGATGTGGGTTTCACCCATGTTTTTCCTCCCTTTAGCACAAGTGGGAATGACATCCTGAACTCCTGCGTGGGGTGGCGCGGGGCCCCGGGGCCTGGGGAGCAGGCCGGGGCTGGGCCTCTGCACCGGGATCCAAATTTTGGGCTTGATCGATGTTTTGGGGCGACTGTGGCCGTGGCTCCCTGCCCGGTGCAGTACTCGAGCCTGACACGCAGAGCCTCCACCGAACTCCTTCCATTATCTTTCACTTGCTTTGTCTGTTAGCAGGCCGCGAAGGCCGCAAGTGAAGAGCTTTCCAGGGCGGAGGGAAAGTGGCTGCGTCTGTTAGCCCGGCCCGGCCCGCTGGGCAGGCCGCCGGTCGCGGGGAGCCGCCGCGGCTGCGAGGAGCAGCGGCGGCGGCGGCGGCGGCGGCGGCGGGAGGAGAGGGCCTGGCCGGACCCGGCCAGGCCCGCGTCGCCATGGCGACGGCGCGGGGCTGCTGCCATGGCGGAGAAGGAGGGGAGCGGCGAGGGTAAGGCCGGGCCGGGGCCGGGGCCTCCAGCCCCGCGGGGTGTGCGGGAGGGCTGTCGGCGGCGACGGGCCGCCGCCGAGCGGGGCCCGCCCCGCCGCGGCCTCCGGCGGCGGGAGAGGCGGCGGCCGGGGGGGTCTGCCCTTCCCGGGGCTGGTGCCAGGATGGCACATGGACACGCACTGAGAGACACAAACATACATGTATGTTTGTGTGTGTGCGTGCATGTATGCATGTATGTATATATATATGAATGCATGCACACTTACATATTTACACACACATATAAACACAACCCCTGCCCCCCCACCCCGTTCAAGGTGGCGACACCACTGCCTCCACCTCAGGCCTGCCCCCGCCTCAGGGCGAGCCTTCTCCACAGCACCCCCTGTCACGGGGGATGCCACCAGCCGCCCGCTGCGATGCCACCCGCGGTCAGTGCCACCCGCAGGCGATGGCCACGGGTGCTGGCAGCCTTATGGTTGTGTTACTGCCGCGCAGGGTGCACCCAGAGGTGATGGCAGCGGGGCCGACCACCACGTCACGGCGTGGGGTGGCTTCCAGGGCAGCCGGGAGGGCTGAACCAGCTGCTGGAGCCAGTTGGTCATTGCCCCTTGCAGTCATTTCTGGGTGCATCGGGCGCTCTCTGCCAGGAAAAAGTAATCTGTGCTGCTGATAGCACCATGGCTTATTTTTAGAGGCAAGCGTGTTCTACTTTAGGGAGCGTTGCCAGAAATTATATTTTACAGGCTGAAGGTAATTCCTCCTGCAAGGATATTCAAGTATCGTTTCAAGGAAAACGTACTTTCTGTAAAACTCAGAATATTGTGGCTTCTAAAATCCATCCTTTCCATAAGTAAACTTGTGTGTGTTGTAATAGTTTGCAAATTCTGAACTTTGTATTTGAAATAATCTAAATAACGGATTATTTCATATTATTTAGGAAAAAAACAATATATTCCATAGAAAAGTCCTGTATAAATAGTTGCTGTGGATGGTGCTGAATGAGTAATTTGATTTTGGTAGAAGTATTTCTAGCATGTACTTTGCAGCATAAGATATCTTGCAGAAATTAAGAAATAAGACTGATGTAGCTTCAATGAGGACTGTTCTAAAAGCATTACTTCTTTTATATTGTTTTTCATTTTTGTTTAGTCTTGTGAAAGCATATTTCTTGCATCTTTCCAGTTTTGCAAGTGAAGCTGAGGCACAGTGCTGGMAGAGGTGGATAGAGATGATAGGGTAACAGTCTAGAAGTCTGCTGAACCATCTGAGAAGAGGGAATCTGGTGTTCTGGCAGGATAACAGTAATATTGGGAAGTTCTGGCTCCATATATTTTGGGCACCCATATGTACGATATTGAGATTTTGCACCATTTTGTCAATGCATAGGCAGAAACTCTTGGAGAAGGAAGGTCGTGGGTTTTTGATTGCTTGATTAATGGCTTTTAATGCTGTTTTTGTAGTTTCAAAGTGAGCATACTTTGTAAGAAGTTTAATTACTGTATTACTGAAGACAGACTCTCTTGTTTTTGGGGGTTTTTTTTACACTTAATGTTTTTTAACATCCTGTAAAACACTATTCCCAATAGAGTATCAGATGTCGTCTTCTAGAGGAAAATTGTGCTGTCATCCTAAATGACCTTGACTCATAAACTCCATTCCTGGCCCTGCCAGACTTCCCGATGGATCATGGAAAGTGACATACTGGGCTTTGGTTTCCTATCTGTAGAATGAGGACAATAACCTGTATCACACGGACAAGGCATCTGACTTACCTTCCGTCACTTATGTGAATCAGAGTCTGTTATTAGGCAGACCAGTTGCTTATCGCCCTATAAAGGTATCTCATTATTATAAACACAGTTGAGGTAGGCTAACAGTCAGTGTCTCATTAAACTGCAGAAGCAATCCCATAAGAATAAGTCGCTTACACCCATTTCAGAGTTGCTATTAGACTTCTTGCAGATAGCAGTTAGAGGGTTAATTAGGATTCCCCAATTCCGGATTCACGCATAGATCATGCTTTCTTCTGACAAGCATTCCACATCTATGCAAACTGCAACTTTTACTTTATTATGCTTCAAACAGAACAATAACATTAGCTGTATTGTCAAATAATTAGTCTTTAGGGTATTCCTCTCAGTTCTTTGTAGAACTGCAATTCCACCAGCTTTCATGGTAAAGGTTTCCCATAGGTCCTATTATTTTCAAGTTTTGTCTTCTTCAAAGTTAAAACGCCTGCTTAAATGTTTTACACATGTACACGATGTACACAAGGAAAAATGGTGAAAGGCCAAATCCTGCAACCTCTCGTACATCATGTTGCTCACATGAGTATTACCCTCTAACTTTTGCATTTCTTGTGAATAAAATCTTGTGTGTGCACACCTGTTAATAGGATCATGCCCATACTGTCTGTAGCTACATGTTTTATATATGAATTTATATCCCAACATTTGTGCTTTCAACATTGTTTAATGTTTTTTCTTCATACCCATCTGATCATGCTAGACTGTTTGCTTAATCTCTCTCTTCTGTATATTTGTCCGTATCTTCCCTCCTATCATTCTGTTTCTTTCCCTTTTTCTGCTACTTAATTCAGTCTGTCTGTTCTTCCATTTGCTCTCAGATGCTTTCTTTGTAATTTGACATAACATGTCAGATTTTCTAAGTTTTAATATCTCTGATCTCAGTACTGATGTTACTAGAACCTGAAAGCAAAATGTCAGACCGGTAGTGCCTGAAGTAGAACTAGACAGAAGACAAGACATATTTTTCTCCAGCTGGGATTTAAGAAATCACATGAAAGTACATAAAGGAGAGAATGCTCAGTGTTCCTATATCATTATGGTAATGTTATGTAATTCATCAGTATTAGAGTTTTTCTAAGACCATATTCTTTGTGCCAGTTAGCGCATATTTAAAATGCAATTAATAAATCATGAATTTTAATCCAAAAGGAAGTATATTAAATAGTCTGAACTCCTGTTTCACCCGCTTACGCCCCTATGAAACCAAATAACGAGTTCTGGATAATAGATGTCCTCCAGAAAGGTACTTGATTCTGATGCGAAGACCTACGGAGATGGAGAATAACCATTCTGCAATGATGGTTTTCTCTGGTAAATGATTAGTAGTTGTTCTGGGTAGTTTGAGTTACAGCTGCAATATGTAATCAGGCCTCACAGATCCTCTTTCCCACTTACGAAACAGTCATGTGGAGGTTGTTAGTGGAGATGGGAGAGAGTTTTCACCCCAATTTTAGTGCCTTATGTAAATACAGTAACAGGGTGTTCAATCATACATATATATCTGCTCTTTAACTGCCCCGGTTTGCCGCCTGGCACGCTGGTGAAATCAGAGATTTACTGGAGTTTACATTTGGTAAGAACTAGCTACATATCCCATTCAACTGCTACCTTCTTGCAAAGAAGCAGAGTTGCCCCTACTTTACCTGCCCTGCCGAATCTTCCCACGTCTGGAGGAAGGATCTAAACCTTCCCTCTCCGTGTCACCTGGCTCTGCCTGGATTCTGTATCTCTAGAGATACTGAAAATGTGCTATCACTGGTCATTCTGTTTTAATAAAGTTGCAAGTCCAAGCTTAGAGAGCCTAGTAGCTGCCACGAGCACTGTAGGCAGTCGTAACCATTAATTCTGCTCAGAGCACACTTAATTAACATGAGAGTTTCAAACCTGACACAGAAAAGCGCTTAAGCTGTGTACGGCTTTGGGGAATCCCACTGAATGGGATAATATGATGCACATGACGCTTAAGCACATGAGTACATTTAAGGGTCTTGCTATATTGAGGATTTTAAAATGTATTTTTGAGGGTTTCACAAATAAGCATCAGCATTTGAAAGGTACAAAAGCTATGGATTAAACACTCACAATAAACCTTCAGGCTAAAGTAGTCCATCAGGCAAATTATCTCTAATTTAAAAAGTGGCAATGTTTCGTTTATGGAARAAAATATGAAATTAGTATGAGTTGTTAAAAATAAGTAGCTTTCATAGGGCTCAAGCAAGCAATATCTCAGCTCTAGAAGAAAATCTGAATATATGAGATCACTTAGGAGATCAGTGTGCAGTTTTATCACAGTGGAATTTACAGATGAACACTACGAATATTTTTATATCCTCTTGTTGACATTGCTGTGAGAAATTACATGAGGAGAAAAGTTTATTGCTTTTATTAGACTGTAATGCAGTTTAACATGGACCTTGACATCAATCTGAGTTATGTTTTAATATTTGTACTTATTTGAGAGTGAAACAAAAAATAAATTATGTCCATCTCCCATGGACAAACACAGGCTGTAGATCGGATCCTCTTGGCTATACTCCTGCAGTAAAAGTTGATCTCAAATGGATGTAGAATAGGTAATTGCAGATTGACAGGTTTCTTGTTTCCATGGTGCATAAAATGGCAGAAGTTTTTCAGTTTGGCTCTACTTCTAGGTGACTTACTGAATAAAAAATTGGCTGGTGTGCAGAAAGGCTTTAAACTTTTTTGTCTTTTAAACAATGCCAACCAGCAGATACGCACTGCTGACAGGGAGCTCGAGAACTCCCACAAATTATCTTTCCAACAATAGTTAACATGTTATTAAGAATTTCCATGTCTACATACTAATTATTCTGAGATCTGAGGGACTGGGGTTTTTTTTGCAATTTAGGAGTACCTTTATTTTGTGTGAACAGATACCGCTTCGTTGCTCTTGGCAATAGAATGTGGCAGGCTAAAGGTTGTGGAAGGGAAATGGTCTTTCTGGTAATGGAGGTCTGACATGAACCTGTTGTCGAACGTGCCCAACGTTTAGCCCCCAGGTGGGAGGTGGCCATGCAGACAGGGGAGCTGCCCCGGCCAAATCCTGCCAGGGGGTCTGGCTGCCGCTGCTGCTGTTTCTGCCATGGGGATCTGGTTGGGGTGGGGGGCAGAAGCCGGAAATAGCTCCTACACATCCTGCGAGGTATCCTGAGGGGAGAAGTAGCTGCGGCAGCGATGTCCCAGCCCAGCCTGTGCGGAGGTGGGCCTCGTGCCCGGCACGGCAGAGATGGCAGGATGGGCACGGGACAGTCAGAGCTGGGGCTGGGGATGCTGCAGAAGGTGGCCAGAGAAGCGGGGAGCTCCCTGCACGGAGCTCACAGGTACCCAGTGCGGGGGCAAAAGCTATTGGCATGGTAAGGGGCAGGAGGTCCCAAAACCTGCCTCTGGCCCCCAYGACTTTTGAGGTTGGATTACGTGCTACCTGACAGGTCTCGGGAGATATTTTTGTAAATGGTCTTTAATCATAAATGTGCATCTTTAAGAAAATATAGACTCCCAACTTTTTGGAACTGTGGCATCCTTACTGTTCAATGTTACGTAGGCATGGGTAGTATGTGAAAGCCCCATGAACGTAAGACTGGAAGGGATTTCCTTGAGTCCAGCCTGGGGCTGTATACAACCATAACTTTCAAAAGCTTACCAAGCTCCATCTTAAAAATGGTAAGGATTATTGTGTCGCTGGTGTAAGTTCACAGGAGGTTCTGGACCGTTAGTGCTGATGGTCAGGTTGAAAATTAGACATGAATTCTGAAATTTATCCATGAACAGCTTGTATCCTTTTTTTCCCTGTTTGCCAACTTTCTTCTTTAGCTTAGCCTGCCTGAAATGGTTATAGAAATAAGTCTTACTCCCCATTGATGATAAATGTAAGTATCTTAAATTTGTCAGCTGAAATGCTGTTCAAATTCAGAATATTACTCTTAGGCAAACAAAAAGAAAATTGGAGGTTTGTATTCATTCACGATATGTAAGGAAAATGATTTAGCACTGTAAGTGATACTTTCAAGACAGCTCCTTAAAAAACAAGCAGCTGCAGCAAACCCCTGTAATCCCTTGCCATTTTGTTTCATGGTAACAGTCTTCCCTTGCTTGGTCAAAGCCCTCACTCCAGAGTAGTGCAGGTAGAATTGCAACCAGTCTAGAAACTGTATTTTTTTTTAGCCCATTTGAGACCATTTAACCCATTTCTTAACCCATTTGCCCTGTCAGGCAAATGAAGGGCTTGTGATACGTTACATAATAACGGCATGCCTTAAAAAGCATACTTAAAAACCCTCATTCTCCCATTATATTGTAGACAGTTACGGTTCTTTCAAAAGAAGAAGGTTTACAAACTGCTGTATTCTAGCAGCGCTGCTGTGGTGCTGTAGTTAAACTTTATGATGGCTTATGTTTAAAATAAATTAATTCTCAGAGCACTAATATCCACTTGATTCTGGTCCCTGGTTCCTGACCACTTGAGCAATCGGTGCGCAGAGGCAGTTTAGTAGGCATATTCAATTTATGAGATGTTTGGTGCTGCCACACGTGCAATCAGATGTACGTGCACGCCGTTGGTGACAAGTTATAGTGTGCCCTGTTGGGGCCATCCCACGTCACTGGCAGAGTGAGCTGCTGTTGTGGGGCACACAGCAGTGTGTGCATTACTGCATTTTGGTGGAGCTTGGTGTGGTGCGTATGTGTTGTAGGCTGCAGCGTGTCAGAGTTGTCCTTTGTGGCTCTGCCATCTGCTGCTGGGCCAGCACTGTGGAGAGTCCAGGAAAAATGGAGACAAACGCCTTCTGTAAGCACACAGCATAGCAGCATGGGTTGTGTTCTGCCGGTGTCGCAGCCTATGTAAGCTCTTTATTTTCAGCAGCAGCTGGAGGTATAGCAAGACTCTCAGCATCACCAGGAGAGCTATATATCCTCGCAGGGCAGTTTGCTGTTGGTGATGAAAGAGAATATAAGTATGGGCTAGACATAACTCTTTCATTATATCCCAGGTGTGGCTGAGATGAAAGATACGGAACAAATTGCAACAGTGGTGATTACTGTTTTTTGCAGCTCTGAGCTGCAACAGGAGTGCTGACTGGTACAACTGCCAAAGTTGGGATTTCAGGGATGTGCAAGACATCCCTAATGGAGATTTAAGCTGAGTTTATCTCTGCCTTATGAAAAGGGAGACTGCATGCAGCCCGTATTGACTTTAAAAAAAGTGTGACAATTATTTTTTGCAGGCTAACAAATGTGAAGCGCTGGCATTTCTTTCACTTCACTGTAGGAAGGATAACATCATGACTTTCCTCAAGAGAAGTATAAGATATTAATTGTATATATCTGTGAATCACAGGCGTACAGGGGGCAATCCAGATCTATGCATAGATGGGACTTCCTTGCCTTCTTTGGATGACTGGAGGCATATCTCCACGTCCTCTGCTCAGAAGAGAAGATCTTTATATCAAAAGGAAAGGATTTTCCCCCATCATGCTGCAGTGTAAAGTTAGTGTGACAACGCATGTTGTTTCACTGCCCTCAGTGTTGGTTGCATGCAATGGCAAGTATTTGGCAGCTTGTCTGTGGATACCGGCTAGGAGAAGGAGAGCTTTGCTGTCAGAGCTGGACCTGTGCAAATGATTAGGGTGAGTGATATTACTCAGAGCTTGCTGCTTTGGCTCATGAAGCTCCAGGCTTCGTGAAGTCAGACTCAGGCACTGCTTGAGTAGCTGCAAAATGAGACCTGTTAGGTCCAATTTGGATACATGTTTCTTCCTGAGAGTCGTTATTGCATGCTGCTTCCGAAGTAATAATCTGCAACAGTTGTGAGGCCTGTGGAACTCAAGCAGCATGGCTATGGCCAACTGCTTGGGAAGACAGGCAGGGCCAAATCCTGAGAGCCGTAGTTGAACATTTCATGCTGTGTCCTGATTGTTGCACTAAAAATGTTACAGCTACTCCTGACATAAAATGTTTGACAGCTTATCAAATGAAAATGCGTGTCGTTATGATCCAGGACTCAATAGCTTTTTCTGTCCTGTGAGGTCACTGTAACTGTCCCATCCCGGAGTCTTGAGGCCCGTCTCATCCAACCCTTCCCTCCAAGAAGTTCAAAAAGGCAAAACAGGTTTGAGGAAAAAAAATATGTTTCAACACATGACCAAATATTAGAAAAAAAAAAAACAACTGGCTTTTCTGCAAGGACTCTGCAACAACAAATGCACAAAGTGTGGGCAGACAGACTTGTGTGAAAGCTGGGAAGAGAGAAACTGCTATGGTCAGGGTAGGTGCTGTTGTATTTTGAAAGATGCTCAGGAGGACTGCCAAGCGTTTCTGCTGTAAGTAATGATGACTCTGGATTCTTTCAAGCTCCAAGAGATTATCCCTTTTTATCTGAAGTTTGGGCATACACAGAACATACTCCGCATGCATTCCTTCTGGTTCTCAGTGCTGTGTATTCTCCAGAGGATATAGGCAATAAGCTGTATGTTACTGTTCACATCATGACCCTGCACTATTTAATACGGGGGTGACGGTGGGTTAGGATACAAGGAGTAAAGCGCTTAAGAAGGTCGCGTCAGGGCATTAGCTCTCACTGTTGACTGTTTCAGAGCTCAGAGAGACTTTGTACTCAGGGTGATAGAAATCTGTAAGCTGTAGCTATAGGGAAAGGTGCAAGACAGAGCTGTGACCTCGCACAGCAAGGTGCTTATCACTGGGCACTAACTGCAGTACCCCCAACAGCCAGGGGGACAGTGGGAGATGGCAGGAGGAGCTCAGGGCTGTGGCTAGGTGGAGCTGCAAAGAGTCCTTAGAGCAGTAGCAGCAGAACAGTAAGTTGGAGCTGGAGGAGGGCTGGGTGCCAAGTATTTGCTTGTGCACTTCCCTGCTACTTACAGGTAGTAATTCTCCCGCACAGTATCATCCTGGCTGGTCAAAACAGAGAGCAGAAAACCTGCCTGTGATCTGCATATGTGGGAATCCAACTTGCATTGCCATTTCCTGATGGAAGAGCTTCTGCCTACTACCACGAGCGAGGCAGGGGATGACGGCCTCCACTGGACCATTTTCCTTGTAGATATAAAAGGAATGCTGTAACATGGGTTACAAATTACTCACTAGAAAATGTCAGAATGTCTTGCAATTTTAACCTGAATTAGGCCAACTTGTGATTTTCTTTTCTGACTTTTTTTTTTCTGGGTGTGCTGCTAGGTCCAGAACACTTCATCAGCAGGAGAATATAGTGCTATAGCCAAGTCCTGGCCCCAGCCCGCACACCTGCATTTCCAAGGCCTGGACTAGCCCATCTCAGCTAGATGCTGCTATGGGCCACTGCCTGGGCTTGCAGCTGATCAGGAATCCCTGCCAGAGTCTGTCTTATCTTAATTGCTTTGACCTGGAATGTGATGCATGCTACATCCCAGATGCGTKGTCATACCAGCCAGCCAGCCACTGCACGTCCATTTCTCCTCTTTGGCAGACGCAGACCAAATCACAAATTCGTTTTGTGCAATGAAAGTAGGAAGGACTCCTTCCATACCATCCCACCAAAAAAAAATTGAAAAATTGATCACTCATCAAACCTCAGCTAGTGCAGAGGTTTGAGAAAAATGAACTCTAGCTGAGTATAGCTAGGTAGTATTCCCTGATGATTTCCCAGGATTGTAGGCTTCTCTGCTGATGCTTATAAAGACTGGTGCTTCAGTATATATAGATATATATGTAGATACAGCATATCTGCACAGATTGTGTACAGTAAAAACATCTGGGTGTATTTTGTTGAGCCTTTCCTGAGATGCATGAAGTGCTGTCACTGACATGGATTGATATGTACCTGTGTTGCTTCACTCAGATGCAACTAACTGCCTACAGGGAATGGAGTTTTCCCTAGCAAACCATATGATTGTAGCATCCTTCCCCCATATATCCGAGGATTGTGTATACTAGCTTGCTCTCACTAACAAGCTGCTCAGCAACTCTTTGAACAGCAAGGAGGAAGGATTTTCTTGCCTGTAGGGAAGGGGAGAGACTAATCACCCCTTCCCTTTTCCTGATAAATAAGTCTCATCACCTGGAGCTGGATCTAGACTGCCAAGGACACAGTCACACGTGGCACCTGAAGAGATGCGAAGATTGTAATGACAAAAGCGCAAACCTGGGAAAGGAGATTCAGCAGAGTAAAGGGGTGCTATCCTGGAGGGAACAGTGCTCCAGGGCAAAGCGAGCAGAGTCGGCCGGCGGCGCCAGCCACCTCTGCCTGTGTGCATTTTTGTGTAAGAAGCTCAGCCAGGTAATAGGAAAGGCAGTGTCGTATCCCTTACCACATCCTCAGCGTGTGCTGCTGCTTTTTTTTCAATGGCACCAAACTTCCATATGCCTTTCCCACCAGCAAACCCACCACATGTCCAGCCCTGAAGAGCACTTAGTGGAGTTTTGCAGACTGTAAGAAGCACTGTATGACATTAGCAGGATTCATGCTGGGACCCAGTCCCACTCAGCGACTCCTAACATTTAACATTCCCTGGCCCTCTTCCCTTCACTTGCAAGTTCTGCTTGGTTATAAATAGTTTCAGTAAGTTTAGAGTAAGTTTGCTTTGCATTTTATATGTAGGAAGTCCTTATGCCTTTTATTTCTTTGACAAACAAATTGCAATCCTCCTTTCTGGGGATCTCCAGAAAGAATTGGGTGGAACCAGGGAAATTAATGTCTCTGTTCTGGAAGCCTGGGCACAGGGAGGCTGTCAGGATTGTAGTACAGGAAGTGATGCAGAAAATAGTGGTTTATTGGTCCCCTCCAACATATGGACAATTTTGTGTTACAGCAAGCATCTGTCAAGGATTTTGCAGAGGTGGCAAGGGTATCACTCGTAATTTGCCCTTCTCCATTCCCATAGGCAAATGCATTATCTGCACCATGCGCAGGCAGTGGTTGTAGTTCCACTGGGGCTTCATGGTGACATGCTTTGCCGTCTGCATCCCCTGGCTTTAAGAAATACAGCGCAAGCTCTGGTCAGAGCAAGCAAACAGGATCCTGGTAAGGATGTGGGAGTCAGGTTTAATGCAGCAGCTGTTCAGGCTGTTATATCATTATGACTCAGGGCAGATAGGTATGAGTTATCAAGTACTGAGGACACAGACTGATCTCTGTGGACTGGTGTGGGAGCTGTTTGCCCAGCACAGACCAGGCAAAATAATGGCAGCTTGCAAGAGCAACCAGAAGTGACAGCATTAAAATGGGTTTGATGACCTACAAGAATGTGTACCACGAGGGAAAGAAATATTTTTTCTGTTGATGAAGAACCGTATTTGATCCAGAAGGGAGGGCAGTAGACAAGATTGACCATGACTCCAACACCTGTGGGGAGAGATAAGTGGGACAAGAACTTTATGAATGGTGGATATTCCCTTTGAAATCAATGACACACTAATACAAACTGTGTTTTGGAGGCAGTGTGAACTATGGATTTAAACACCTTTGGATATACTAAGTGATGAAAGGCATTGACTATTTATGGCTTCTTTTCCAGGCATGGCATCCTCCATGGACTGTTTTGTTCTGTGTTATAGTGTCAATTAGATTAAGAATTTTATGAGCAGCTAGAAGCTTGACTGCTTATAAAGGCAGCAATAGTTTCAATACTTACTTTGTTTCTCAACAGTTGAATTAGTTTGTTAATTGCCCCATTAGCTTTGTTAGTTTTGGTTCCCACATGTATTAAAACATCTGAATCTATGGTAGCTTAGAATGCTATGCCATTTAAAATACCATCTACTGACCAACCAAAACCTAGGATAATATCCAGGATATCTTGTTTCATCAGGGAAAGTTGCTGGCAACTTGTAGCTCCATTAGTTGCCACCAACTGACTATCACAAACCAGATATATTTTGCATATTGGTATATTGTTGCATTTTTCAACTTTGAGGTTTAAATGCACAGTTGTTATATCGTTTTTTTAAAGTCTTTAATGGATTTGTCAACTTCTAACTGAAATAACCAAAGTATTTCCATTGTGTTTGATCTGAACTCTTTTTATTTTTTTATTACCAGCATCAGTCTATAAAATAATCTCATTTCCATAGCCAAAGCTGGAATCAAGATAGTGCTTAATTTTTTACATCACTTTATTATATATTTTGCCCATGTTACAATTGTCTTTTGTAAAGAAGACAAAAAGGAAAAATTGTGTTTAATATTTTTGTGTCAGAATTTGAAGTAGCTTTTGCAGTTAACTTTGCCACAGCCTTCATCAAACTGACAGCCTGTATTTTATTGTCAGACATCAAATTAATTACCCGATTTTTCTAAAACCCTATTTGCTGCTGGTGGTTTTGTTCTCATGGTTATTCACACCACATGCCATGGGGCTGTGCAAAACTTGTTCTGATTGCTCCACTCTGAGAGCTCCATTCTGTGTATTTATTTTTAAATATAGTCCCTTTATTTTTATTCTCTATTAGTTTTCCATAAGGCAGTTACTGTGATGGAAACCACCAGGTAGTTTTTCAGCTCTCACATGTACTACCATTAGGAAAAGAGGTATGACAATAGGGTGAGGTTATGCTCTTAGCCCAAGGTTGATTGCATACATGATGATGAGTGTAGGGTTTTGGTTTTGTTGATTCACACTGATGATGGGGTTTGCTTGTTTATCTAGATACCACATAGTGTATGCTGTGACACACATAAACAATAGGGAGCAATGGTACGGCTAGTTCTCAACAATTCTGAAAAACATGAAAGAAAAAGCTTTTGCTGTTCTTGAGACTTCATTTTTGCTTCTTTGAGAATGCTTGAAAGTGACCTCTGCAGAAACCAGTTAAACTTTTTTATTCTTCTGCAGGAAACAGACTGAAATTCAGGTTGCCCAAGTATCAACTGTGATAACATGGGATGCTTCTCATCCAGGAGAGAAAGCATTATCCCTTTCCTGAGTCTGCAGGCCATATCTTGGATCCCCAAATTGGAGTAGGTACCACTGTCAGTGAAGAACTCATCCTGGTCATTTCTTGGGAACTGGCGTATACCAAATTTCATGAATCTTTTATGTCTTCATTCAATCTGAATGGCTAAACTCAGGTGACACATTTCCCATTGGTGCCATCAATACTTTGTGTCAACCTGTTTTCTCAGATTGCAGTTCAGGAATGCGTTTATCCCTTCTTTGGAGCAATCAAGCTGCTTTAGAAACCTCTTGTTTTTCTTCAAAATCTGCTTGATTTGTCTTTCCAGAATGAAGACTCTTCAATGAGCACATATCTTAAATTATTTCATTATGTATCACAAGACACAAAGAAATAACATTGCATATTCCACAAGCTTACAGCTTAATCATATTGTTCCTTTCTTTTCTGGTATCTAATGTATTAATATCATACATGCTATAGGAGGTACAGAGTCGAGAAGAAAATACTTCTCTTGCCTCAATATTTTTAGAGCATGGCATACAATTACTGTTTCAGCATATCAGGCTTACTGTACATTAAGCTTCTGCTGGAATTAAGATGGTCACTAGAAAAAAATCTAATGTATGCCTTTTCTTCTACAGAGCAGAAAGGTCTTGCCAATAAGTCAGATTCAAATAGCTTCAAGATTGTTTTCTCCCTGTGTTCCTTTTCCTCAGTAATTTCCTTAAAATTGAATTAGTTACATGCTGTAAGGTTTTTTTCTTTGGGGTGGGGCAAGGTTTCTGAATTATTTTTAAGTCAGCCAAGCTCCCCACACTTAACATGAAGGCAACACAAACATTTGTGGCAGAATAATTCAGGGAGTTGTACACTTTGCTTTGGAGTTAGGAAAGAGAAGCAGTAGCATGGGAACACCTTACGCTGATATCATCACCAAGAATTCATCTTATGACACCACACTGGCTTTCCCTTTTTGTTCTGGAAACACAAACGTCTTGATAAAACTGATAAGCTTATTTGAGAGTGTTTGAGATTTCACCTGTGCTGGTGATGCTGAGTATTGTGACTGCTTTTTAATAGCTTGACCTAGGTGATGGTCCAGTTAACACTTGCTTAAAAGCCTGATTAGATCTCATAAGAGCTAACTGATAACCTCCTCAGAGTTGCAGTTGTGAAGTCTCTTACTGTTTTTTTGCTTCGTATTTAAGGAAATATACATTGTACATTTCTTCTCATTAGAACTAAGTCAGATTTTTTTTTTTTTTTTTTTTNTTTTTTTTTTTTTTTTTTTTCAATTCTTATGCCCTTATTTCCATTAGTGGTTTTGTGAAAGATTTTGGAAGAGGTCAGAT
This sequence comes from Phoebastria nigripes, assembly GCA_035582835.1. Classification (NCBI taxonomy): domain Eukaryota; kingdom Metazoa; phylum Chordata; class Aves; order Procellariiformes; family Diomedeidae; genus Phoebastria; species Phoebastria nigripes. The sequence goes on from JAYKAV010001577.1 coordinate 1,095,122, forward strand.
GAAACAGTGGCTACAAACATCAAAGACAAATCTCTTTTGCTTTTTAGTTCATCTCTTTCATCCTTTTGCCCTGTACACCTAGATAATAAATTGGGAATCGCCCTTAAAGGGAACGTGGTACTGGTTTCACATCTTCAGGAATAGCATCAGTCTCCCTTCTTACTGTTCCTGCATCTTGACACATTTCTAGGATTTTAACTCCCTGTTAAAGCTGTGAGGAGTAAGATCTGTTTAGCTATTTCTGCTTGTTGGCCAAACTTTTTTTTGACCATGCAGTAGGCTCAGTTTTTAAGCAGGGACTTCACACTTACTTTTTTGTACCTTTTCCACCTCCGGCTGGCTCAGATATTCCCCAAAGCTCAACCATCTTCTCACCTCTCCTTTTTGATTGGCATTGTATGGCAAGACAGAGAGTGTTACTTGTGATTTTGGGGATGATGGGAAGAGCTAGGATTTGCAAAGGATGGTCATAGGGGCCTTATGGAAGAGTGTTGGAGCAGTGTGGGTAGGGTGGTTAAATAGCATAGCTTGGATCCGTGAGCAGAAAGAGAAGGTTCACCGAAGTTGAGTGGAGATTGCAGAGGGCTTTAAGACTCAGATTTTCTCATGTGGCTGCCTGCACAGTCATGTCCCCTCTCGTGACCATTGCCTTCCTAAAAATGTTCCTTTTTCTTCATGGCAGTCTTTGCGTCCCGTTCCCAGTTTTTCAACTGACAGGACCAAGGTTGCTGCCTACTTTTTTGGTTGAGATAATGGCTAGTGGGAAAGAGAAGAAATGGTGCTGGAGTAGATAGCCACTGGTACGATTCTGTACTTCCTGCTGATAAGCCCCAGTTAGTGGATAGGGAGATCTACAAAAGAGCTGTTGATAACAACACTTTTAAATAAAACCAGAACAACAAAATTTAAAGGACTAAAACTGTCTGTCACTGAGTTGGGGTAACCCAGTTGTGTCCCTTGTCCTTTCAGACTGACTAGTTCAGCAAGGCAGCCCCGTGTGAGAAAGTGTTCCTGTCACCAGAGACCTCAGGGGTTTCCTCACACCTGCTTGTAACCATAACTTACTACCACGAAGAGAGGATGGAGTAGTTAATGAGGTGTCTGCATGCATATAGGAGTTTAAATAAAAAATTGACTATATTTATTAAAGTATACCTAGATTAATGTTTATAAAGATTAATGTTTCAGGTGTGTTGAGCAGTAACACTAAGTAATAAAATCAAGTCCGCTGGTGCTTCTACAAATCAGCCCTTAATTGTACTCTTTACATAGCATGAAAAGAATTTTGGAGTATCACATTGTGTAAGTAGGTTCATCAGGCTGCATTGGGACTAAATCTTTTCCTGTGAGCAGCAGACAGATGCTGCTCCCCAGCATTTTAGGTGGTTATTTAATGTTGGCCTACCTGTTCTTTTGATACCACTTTTTTCTGCACATCATTTCTCTTCAGTGAAAGGAAGGGTTGGCTTTTTGAACCATCAGATCAACTGGCCTTGAGGAAGAAAAGAAAGCAAGCTCATACATTTAAACGAATGGTAGAATCTATCAAATTGTATCAACTAGAAATCACTTTTTAAAATGGTCGTTACTCAAGAGTCTGGCAGAGCCACATCTATTTAATTACTTCTGTTCCCTACAAAGACTGAAGCTGTGGTCTTTGAAGAAGAAAAGTCACAACTGAGGCAGGTGTGCTGCTTAAGGGCTGGCTTCAAATGGGCCTTGGAGTGCTGGGGAACAGTCAGGACAAGCTGAAGAGGAACAATTCAGTCTGAAAGAACAAGCAGAATTAATTTGGGAGTCCCAGCTCCCCGACAGTCTTACTTAACTGGCAGCATCTAGAGCTTTATCTAGTTCATGCTAAACAAACTGGGAAAATAGCAAAGGATAGTACAGGAAAGGAAACTGATAGTGAATACACTTTTCAGTTAATGTGTCTGAGGAATGGATTTTAAGACATTTTGTCTTCTTATTGCATATGTGGTAGGAAAATAAATGAGAACGAGAAAATGAGAAAAAACCGAAAAGTATCTGAAGCATTTTAGCGGCATAAAAATGGAAATAGTATATAATCCCTACAGGACGCATTTGAGGGAATAAGAGTTGTAGGTATTGGAATCCTTTTTTGGCATGGTATGTTTCAATATTTATTTATTTAAGCCACTAGAAGTAATCAGATAAAATGATCTTTGATATTATGTATTCTTCTTCTAGTTAGTAGAATAAGTGAGTGAAATCTTTCATTCGATCAGAGCGTAGGTATTTCTGTCCTGAAAACTACTAAAAATTGCTCCACCAGGCTACATGAAACTTTCATTGATCTACCCGTGGAGCAGAGTCTCCTTGTACAGAAAGATTTCAGTACATTAGAGCATCACATCTGCTGAGTTAACTGCATGTCTGATCTCTTGATGCCCTTCTTGAAGGTATAATTTTAAACCTTTATCCATTACTTATCCTAGAGCTGGAATCCATCTTTTTCTCCCTCCCAAAGAGAGGTTTAGAGTGAATCATAGAAGTCTTCAGATAACTAGCTTTGCCATCCTGAACTATGTTGAACATCTTTGGCTTTCATTCCTAGAGGGAGGACAAGAGATTTAGGCAATAGCTTATTAGGTGTGCACTCATCTCACAGGGAGTCTTTGAGAGGACTACAGTATATTATATTTTCTTCCATGGATATGGTTCTTAATCACAACTTCCTCTCAGTTCTTGGAAGAAATACGGATTATTTGGTACCTAGATTAAATCATCAAGTTCATTTCTTTTCAGGACCTTTCTCTGTCAGGCCTCTTGAAACAGGTAAGATTAATGTATACTGTTTTCATGGAAGGCAAAGCTTGAAAAGGCTGAATGGCTACATAGTTCCAGTACTGGAAATCTCTCCCTGCCTCCCGCTGGTTAATTTTTATTTCTACAGAAGGCTCACTCATCAAGCCAAGAATATACAGCTATAAATATTCCTTCAGCATTTCTCTACTGCAAGACATAGTGTACAATCGAAGTTCCTGATCTCAAGATCTAAACTCGAACAGTCTACATTGGAGACTGGATCCAGGACTCTTTGAAGTCACCAAAAAATCTCCCATCAAATTTAGTAGTTTGCGAGTCTTTAGGGCCTCTTCTACAAGGAATCAGGTCCACTTAGATTTAACTGTGTTTTTTGGAAAGGAATTAAATGTGGATTTTACTGCTTAGGCACATAAAAGGTAGGCATTATTGTCAAGCTATGAAAAGAATACAGCTTGTCCTGTATCAGGGGACTGAACAGGGCTCTTCTTCCTCAGTGAGCTCCAGTCTCCAATCTATCGCACATGTACCTGCCCATGCTGCCATCAGGGGAATAAAAGTCAGAGGGAGGAATACAGGTTATATTCCTACCTCTCTTCTCTTCACGGATCCTCTGGGGGAGTTCAGTACCAAACACGGATGGAAAACAACAGGTACCTGTTATAAGGGGATGCACCTCTCTTCTATATGAAAAAGAGTTTCCTTATCTCTGGGTCAGTCCACTACTATATTGAAGTGCTTTGCAGCCTGTGGTGGGTTGACCTTGGCCAGCTGCCAGGCACCCACCCAGCCACTCTCTGCCCTCCTCAACAGCACTGGTGGAGAAAATGCAATGAAAAAGCTCATGGGTCGAGATAAAGACAGACAAAGCCAATGTATTGTTTAGCTATGTTCAGTTCTATTACCCTTTGCCAGAAAACAGACATTTCTGTCATGAGGGTAAGAGAGCAAATGAAAAAAATGGTTGTAGACTGCAGCCCCAGAGATTCCCGAACTATTAGGATTGTAGAAAACTAGGTATGAAAATGTTATGCCTGTGGAAACAAGGTCCAGTGGTTTAGTGCTGGTCAGAGCTGCTCAACAACACTTAACACAAGATGAGCCTAAAGAAGAAAATAAATCAGTTCTAATAGAGGAGAGCTATGTTTTAATTATTATGTTGAAAATACAGAAGAAAAGTGTGCAAATGAGAAAACAAGTGTACCTGATACCAATCTCATGTTCTGTCTGTCACTCAAATTTTCCCTGTGGCATCTCTGTGGAGGCCACGGGGCTAGCTCACAAAATGCTGCCTCCTGAGAGTTGGTTTGCTAGCTGGAGTTTGGGGCTGTGTTTAGCCACAGGAACCGAAAGGTCAAATTCATATCACTTTGCTTCCTATATTCTGTCTTTTGGAGTCAAACTACGACATTAATAAATGTGCTAACCAGTTCTCTTTATTTACCCTGGCTTCCTTGCCAGGGAGCTTTTTTTTGAGATGGACCCCTTCCTCTCTTTACATTTTTCTTTTCAGAATTTATTTCCTGGTACTTCCCTTACCCCCAGAATGCAATTTCTGGCTTTAGACAAGATATAACTGTGATAACTTGTGGTTCTTCTTTCCCCATTCTTTGAGATTGAGATATAAAAAGGAAGTGCAGCAAATTACTCCTTCCCCTTTGCTGAGATCATCTTCCTTTCCAAACTGTTACAATAAATTATTTACCATGAGACATACTCACTATGCACATATCTTAGCCATCTCTTTATTCCTGGTTCTCAGCTTTTGATACATTATGGCTAACCTAGTGGACGTGAGAGCACGTATGTTTCCTTGGATGCAGGATGAAGAGACTCAGCCCCAGCTCAGGGCAAGCCTGGGCCCACGTTCGCCTTGCTCGTACCACTGGCACCATGGTGTCCAGGAAGGGCTCAGGCTCATGGTCCAGAAGGAGCTGTGGCACACTCTGGTCAGGGTCCACACCTGGACAGCTAGGTGATCATGCAGCTGACACACACCGTTGTCACACACCAGACTTGATGCAGCTGCAGAGCCATAGGAAGGCCATATGACCAATATAAATGACAGATTCTGCCTTTAGAGTGGGTTTTTTTCAGAATAACTTCTGCTTTTTCAAAGTACCTTTCCTGTCTGCCCCTTTATCAGTTTTGGTGCTTCTGCTGTCGCAATTCTCAAATTGGAAATAAATCAGTTGCAACAGCTCAGTGAATCTTTCTTTTTCTTTTCTTATGTTTCTTTTTGCAGATCGCGCAGTAGCTGAAATTGAGAAAAAGATTATAGAAGCTTTTGAGGTGTTTGACCATGAATGCAATAAAACTGTGGATGTCAGGTTTGTAAATATCTTCACACAGAAATTTTACAGGATCTAGTATAGAGATAAATAACTCCCTAAACCTGCATCAGAAAATGTAATTGAAACAGTCCTTTTGGCCCTGATCGGACAAGTATGTCTTTGCTTATTTAATAGACATTTTGCATTGTTCCGTGGTTGAAGACTGAGATTGGCTTGAGAGAGGGATGCTGGGACTGGTGGAGTCAAGAGGCAAGAGGAAACTGCAGCTAGACAGGAAGCCTAAGGCTACAATTATTACTAGCAAATCTCTGCTCTGATAGCTCATTTGGCACTATAGGTCCTGGATCCTGTATGGATCCCCTTGCTTTCAGGTTAGTCCCAGCACATCAAGGAGTGTCCCTGCCAGTGTGTGTTACAGTTACCTGCTCTCAGTAGGTGTCGCCAGCTGCAATGCATCCTGCTCATCTCTCTTCCTCTGGGGTAATGTGGGAGGTGGATGTTGCTCTGACAGGGAGGTGGTTTTAGGAGACTTGGAAGAAAATTGCATATAATTTATTATTATTATTATTATTATTATTATTATTATTATTAAGAAGAAGAAGAAGAAGAAGAAGAAGAAGAAGAAGAAGAACATGATCATACTTGATTGCACCAAGAGTCCATTTAGCCCAGTACCTTCATCTGAGCTACCAGTAGTTACTTGGGGGAGGAATATAAGGAATTGAGCAAATACGCAGTATTTCTTGTTGTTTTTTGTACATTTGCCACATTATKATTTGAGTGGCGCCTGGGTTTTTTTGTCTTATGATAAATAGCGAACAATTGTTCTCTATTAATATTCTCGACACCATTAATGATTTCATAGCTGTCTGTCACATCCCTCCTCCATCACAGTAGTTTAAGGCTGAAGAGTCCAGATGTGTTTCATCTCTTAGGAGGTGCCATTCCATAGTTCTGGCCATTCTTTTTTGTGCTCCTTCTTGTTCAGCTATCTCCTTTTTGATGACCAGAACTGGGCGAAAGGGATGCACAGATTGGAGTCAGGAGGGAGAGCTGCATGTTCTATACCTTTAGCATGCAATGTTGTGGAAATACAAACAAAATACATGTCTGAGGGAGTAAGCAAAAGCTCAGTGGAAGAAAAAAACTTCAGAAAGACTGTTAGACTGATCAGGGCATAACTGGCTACAAGATACAGAGCTAAAGGAAGTCAAATTTAAAAATTCCCAAATAATCTTAATTCTGGTGTTTTTTAATTCTGGTATTTTTTAAGTTCAACTATTTGACAGTGCTATTTTAACTTCATTTTAACATAAACATCCATACATATAACAATATGGTTTTTGTTACAACATACAGAAAACACATGTTTACATTTCACTGAGCAGGTTCTGAAGTTGTTACAAGCTGTTGTCATTAAAGTTTACTGAAGTAATTTTTCATATTTCCAATTACTATTTTCACAAGAATATCACCAGAGCTTTTAATTATAAATCAATTACTGAGTATAAACCCTACAAAGGAGTGTGAGAACTGGTGAAATTGTTGTCATTAGGCATTCCTCACAAAGCCAAATTGGAAAACATCTTTAAATGTTCCAAACATCTTTTCTACATTAAACAACAGAGGCTGCAAAATATTTATGTGATGGTTTTAGCAATGCATGCTTACTAGTGCCTCTAAATTTAAGAAATTATGGGTACTTCATGGAAGTGAAATGATTTTTCAGTTATACTAGATAGGGAGAATTTCAGGGTACGTCTCCACACTCGGTACAATTGCTGTTCCCTCGCCCACAGGGCTCTTTGGAAAGAGTGCTCACTTAAATCTCTTGGCCCATGCCCGGGGAGGTGCTTGATGCCTGGGGCTGGGGCTGCCCCAGTGCCCTCTGGCTGCTCCTGGCTGGGGCTGCCACGGTGCCCCCTGGCTGCCCTGCTCCTGGCTGGGTGGTGGGACGGGCCCTGGCTGCCTGGCCCTGCCCTGCCACCCGCCATGGGGAGCCCCTGCCACTACCAGCCCCCCAGCCCTGGGGAGCCCCTAGCCCTCACTGCACCATGACATACTAGTTGCTTATTTGTTTGTCATTGATATCTGCAGTCCTGGCTAAATAGCTGTAAAATTTGCTACGCTCCTCACTCTATTATATAATGGATATAGAGCCTGATAAAATGTTACAACAATGAAATGATACAGATAAACTTTTTTACAAATTTGTTAATTCAAACAGTAAGTCATAACATGTGAGAGGGGACATTTGAAAGTCTATTTAACATAGTAAATGCACAATTTCACATTAATTTTTTATCATAGTACAGTCACTGACAATGAACARTAATTTATTGTCTAATTATTCCTAGCTTCATATTGCAGGGCTGTATCACAATAATGGGATTATTAATGGCTGATTATCTTGTATCAGAAGGTGGCAGTACAGCACAATTCTTAACCACAATTGTAGATGTATGAATATTATTGCCTGAAATATCAGATACCTGTGAAGAATATGGAAAATTACCCTGGCTTGACAGGCCAACACCAGTATTGCATGACTCCTAATGCAAATGCAAGTTACTAAGAAATTAAGTGTGAGGAAGACAGTATTGTTTCATGCTGCTTACAATACACCCTGAGTCAAGGGCTTTCATGATTTTGCAAATCTTGTCATTGAAAGTATTATATCTAGGGTGAAAACCATGACCCAAAATTTTATTGCATCTGTGTTACAAAACCTGTATGGACATAAACTCTTTTTAACCATCATTTTTGTATGCTAGAAACTACACAGCAGAAACTGCAGCTGCTGAACTAAGTGAGAGGAATTGTCTGGGAGGAAAATGCAATTTCCTATCTGGGTCCTTTAAAGTCCATGTTACTACCAAATGTGACATGACTTTTTTGACCACAGACACTTCAAACAATATCCTCATGCTGGTACACGTGCAGACTGCCAGAAACAGCAGCCAGCAATGCCAGATTTTGCAAACTCTTTCAGGGCTTGGCTTACCTTAGTCACATCGCAGTTTTGCTGATGTGAGAGGTGAGGCAGGAGGTTGATGGCAGCCTTCCCATCTCTGGCAGTCTGTGAGAGCAGAAATAGTGTGGGACAGCAGGGAGGCATGATTTGGGTTGGGTGTTTTACTGGGGGAGGCAGAGAATATTTACAAGTATCTTTTAGCTGGAAGAGGTGAGGGAGTGCAGGAGTGAGAGCGTCAAATACAGTATATCCATACTAGAAATAGGATGCATGGACAAGGATTATAAAAATAGGACTAAGTGTCTGACCTCATTGAGGCCAATGGCCAAACTTCCATTCATGTCCACAGGGGACAAGGTTTCACTGAGTCATTTGAGCAGATGGCTTCGTTTCATAACAACTGTATACGTGGGACTGGGTTTTGTTTTTTAACTATTTTTATGCAGCCAGCCTTTTCCTCTCTTTTGTCTATTGTAGTGCTTCTCACAAGTTTTCAGTCAGAATGGGAGCTCCTCAGGACCTCTCTGAGGAGGCCAAAGACTGACCCATATAATTTTACCTGTGTTTGGTGTGCCACATTTGAGGCCTTACTGTTGTAAGATGATTTTACAAAGGTCATTGCTTCTTGTATCTACCATTTTTATTAGGCAATCTATTTTTTCCCACCAAATGTACTGGTGGAGATGAGGAAACCACAGAGGTTTGAATCATGGGAACCACCAGCACTGTGGATGCTTATTCAAATGTGCTTGAATTTCTGTGTTGTAGAATTGGACTTAAAATCACAAGCAATATTGATGCTTCTGTTATTTCATTTTCAATCATACCATGAATCTCATTAGTACTCTTGCATCTAGTCTGTGATGTTGTTCATCTTTAACTTTTTTGAGGCATTGCCACTTTGGTCAGAATTTTATTTAGAGCTTCAGAACAACTGCAGCAGGTCCAGCAGTAAATGCAAGCTATGAATATATTTTGCAGCATAAACAGGGTGGTGATAAGCCAGTGTGTTGGTCCGTTCGACTCTTTCAGAGCACAGCAGGGGCATAACAGGGCTGCCTCCTTCCTGACCTTTTGTAATTGTTCTTTACTGCAGTTAGAATTTGCATCTTTGTAGCATTTAATGTAAACATAAAGGTTTCAAAGTGTTTTATTAACTATATAAATATAGACTTCACTGAAATTAAGCTTAACAATTAGAGGACAGCAGTTGAAAAGTAATGTGCGCACAGTACACTGCAACACAATGGTAAAGAAGAATTTTTGGGGAAAGTCACAAGAACAATTATACTCTTCCAAAAAGCTCCAGAATATTTAATGTCTGTAAAAACAGACATTGCTTACTGAGACATAATCTTAAAAGTCCGCATACATGTGCTAGTGTGCTTGTACATGCACACTCCTGTACGCAAGCTCTGACTTGGTATCTGGATTCTCCACAGACACTCTTGTATTGCAGATTTACTGACAGAGATGTTCTTTCTTTCTTTCAGAGAGATTGGTTCAATTGTCAGGTCACTGGGTTGCTTCCCTACTGAGGCAGAACTACATGAACTGCTTGCAAAGGTAAATGTTTAGATCTTTTGTATTTTTTTCAATTTTAAACTTGCACAAGTTTGGCCCTTCTGCCTTGCTGTGTGGGAAACCTAACCTCTTTTCCCAGAGATTGGAAGTGTCATGAAAGTGATTTAGGCAGGCAAGCAGTCTCTCAGGTTGCCCTGAAGCAAGCCTTTAGGCTGATGAAGTAACAACATTGATGGGTTAAAATGAGGAGTCTTTGACTCTCTTTTACCCCAGAAGGTCACTGTGACACTGTGCCAAGGTGGAGGGGTGTTTATAGAAAATGGAGGAAAAATTGGTTTTGGCTGATGTGAAAGAATGTCCTAAACCTCAGTCGGATTAGGATATCCAAACCCTAACCATCTCACTCTTCTGGACATGTCATGGGCACACACTGATGATTAAGTAATAAAAATTAGTTCTTGAGCAGGTGTTAAAATTATACATCAAATTCAAAAAATACACAGAGGGAAGACCTGCTATGTTTTTTCACTGGGTCCTGTTATTGCCATCTTATAGCTAGAACTCTCAACTTTCTGTCCTTCCTGAGGTCTCTCCCAGTCTTGAGATTTCTCAGTTATACAAAAGTAATTTTTTCTTACTTGATTACTTAAGCCTGTAAGTCAGAATTCAGACATAAAACCTCGCAAGACCTAGCAGTCCTCCCATTCTCCTAGTGATACACAGGGGTGAGGAACTTCAGTCACATTTCTCCACAGTTTTTTTCCTACACTAATTTTTGTCTCCTTACCTCATGCTTGTAATAGAAAGGACGATGTGCTGGTGCCTTGGCAGGGTATGGTTAATAAATGGGACAAAGAAATGGGAAAATGACTTCACACTCTTTTTGCAAATGGATATGCTGCCTTAAGGAATGGAAGATGCTGGGGCTGAGAGGTGGGGGAAGGATTTTTCTCTTTTTCATGTATAGGTCAGGATACTGTGAATGGATCTCTCTTACTCTTCTCTTCCTGTCCCCAACAAAAATTTGGATGGTTGCAGTAGTAGTCTCTCCTCAGTAGCCTTGTCTGGTCTCTTGTAGATCAGAATTTAGCGTAAGAAATCTTGTGCTAAGTCTTGTGAAGATGACGCAGCTGCTTCAGATGAGGGAGTGCAAAGAACCATCAGAGGAGAAAGGTCTTTTAACATGATACTGCAGTCTGTCTGCACTGGTTCTGTACTCTCAGTACCAGATTGTCCCAGCTCCCACTGACAAACAAGACAAATGGAAAGAGAAATGATGGTGCTTAATATAGATGATATTTTTAGTGGACCACAGAGATTTTTGTTTGCAGCAAATGAACAGTGAACTGACTCAAGATACAGAATTGAGAAAAGGAAGGGGATGCTTTGACCCCCCCTCCCCAACTCCAGGGGAACCAGGAGAGTTTAAGGCCTGCCTCCCCCTCCCAAAGCGATTGTACTTTCTTTTTTTTTTTTTTCTTTCCAATTTTCAACATTACTGAAAATTTGAGATAAGTAATACATAATGAAGTACAATGCAATGCAGCTATGAGGTGGAAGATTCTTGAGATAAAACAGTATAACGTGTATGCAATTGTTGATTATAAGAATATTAGATTAAAGTACAAATACTGCAAGAAGAAAAAATACATTCAAGAGTAATGGTTAACCTTATAGAACACTGAACTGGAAGTTAGATCTCAAAGAAGGTTTCATGGTGTCTGTAAATGAAACCTTGGCATAGGTTTAGTACCAGAAGAACACTATCTTCTTGCAGAACTGTTCATGTATGTTAATCACTAATATATCTTAATTTGTGTAAGATACCATTACCATTGACTGTGGTAATACCATTTTGTCTTAATCTAGATAAAGTAAAAATTGACTCTGTTGGCTGGTTTGTAACCAAGCTATTTCCCCAGTATTTTTGCCCATTGTAAGCTCTGATTCATTTCTGTTTCTCACTACTTGTGTCTCTCAGTCATCTGTCTTCCTATTAGCCTTATTGTAGCTAAACTAGCATATGTTGCCTTCAAATTATTCCTATCTATCTGCCAAATCAGCATTCATATAATTATTTTATCTGTAAAAATTATCATATACTGTTTCCTGTATTGCCTTATGCTAAATGCTGTACTTAATATCATAACTTTAGGCCTACTTACAAAGTTAAGATTAAATGATAAGCCTAGAGATGGTGAAAGCTAATCTGAGAGTTACTACAATGCCTGGAGTTTGAAATCTCAGGTTCAGTGCACTGCTCTTCTACAGATCGCCTGGATAACTCTGGAAGATGGTTTTGTTTCTTTGTGACTCAAGACCCCAAATGTTATGTGGACAATAATAGTATGGCTGTGAGAGTAGAGATACGAAACATAATGAGTGCTACAGTACAGTTGTTATGGGAGCTGTGGATGTACCCAAAGGAAAGAGACAGAGCAAAACTCACAGAGTTTGAACAAGCAAATACTGTTACTGTCACAGCCACTGTGAAAAAGGGAGGAATTACAGAAAAAGGAAAACATCAATGGGAAATGAGGTATAGAATAGGAGTGAGCATGAGGAGGAGTAAGAGGATACATATACCTGCAAATCTGAATACTTACTGACTTAGGCGAGGTTAATATATTCAATTTACTCACATATCTACCCAATGTTAGAAATAGGATTAATTTTAACAGTTCAAGATATTGCTGGGCCTGTAGAGCCACTGAAGTGGAAGCTGTTCTTTCCAGGTCAGAGGAAACTGAGGTTGCTCATCACCTCCCAGGACTAGGTCCATTGTCAGGAAGGACACATTTCTTCCACAGACTGCTTTCTGAAGGCAAAATACAAATAGTACACCAACAAAAAGATATACTTTTATATATACTTTTATGTAAAAAGATAATACCATTTTCACAGGTATTTGTTACGTTGAGCTCTGAAGTGGTCATTGCAGGTGAGTTCTTCTGGTATGAAAAAAAGGATGACCTTCAACAGTTTGGATGAGCAGATCTAATGTTTTTTGGCTCTTAAACATGGTTTATATAACTTATCATCTTCATGGGTGTTTTGGGTCCTTGCTTTTGATTGTTCTGCTTGATATAAGACACATCTATCTATTTCTGATAAACAGCTACCATATTTCTTTTTCTGTCTCTGTGGACTTCTGGCCTAATACTAGTAGAAGCACAGATGTTCCCTAAAACATCCTGTGTACTTATACATCTCAATATTTGTGATGCATGGAATAGTTCAGTGTATTGGCTAACTGTTATGTCACTGGAAAGAAGTTAAGTTTTGCCAGGTATTTTGTTACATCTTTTCAGTCAAGCAAGCAGTAAAACAAATGATTCTATAATGGTAAAAGGTACCATTTGATTTAGCATGAAGCATGCAACAGCTTCATTTCCTTGCTAAAGATCCCTTCCGCTAGGCTCACCAAACAGAAGGGAAAAAGTGCTTTTTCAAGCCAATTTCCACTCTAATGCAGCAAGAGGTGGTGGCTGCCTGCTTTTAGCAACCAAAACCCTTCAAAAGCACTGGAAAAGAATAYGCAGCAGCAGTTGCAGCTCTCCATTTAAGTAACTGGATGTATCAGGCATCACCCCAGCTCTGACCCAGCTCCCAAGAGGAAGATTTCTTACTTTGTCTTTTCCTGGCTTAGTTAGGAAATTTCAGATCAGTGCCTATTTGAGTCTTCTTTCAATCTGAGCTGTGTCTTGGAGAGCCTTGCAAGGTGTTGCTACTGCCATGTGAGACCACAAGGCATGCATTTAGTTTCAACACAGACAGGAACAGGCTAGCTCCATTGAGAGGGCTCCTTTTGGGAGTAAAACTTGAAATTTTCAGGGAAGGGATGCACCCTGATGATAGGGAGCAGTTTTTACCACGTTGCTCATCTCCTGTGGAAGTATAGGAATGCAGTGAGAGTGCTGCTAGAAGTCTCCAATGTGTTGAGACTAATGTGTTAATTTATTTGGGAGGCAAAGGGAAGCTTTTCTTTGTGTAGCATTTTATGGGCTGCCTTATGACTGTTTCAGACTGCCCTGACTCAGTCTGCCTGCCTCTCTGGTCCTTCCCCTGACAACTCTCTCTGACTATGAAACATGTGGGGGCAACAAATTCCATCCTTGAGGTGTCCTAGACTGGGGCTATGTCCAAACTAGCATATTGGCTATGTCCAAACTAGCACATTAAATATGCCCAGAAACATCCTTGGGTGTTGAAGCCAGCTGGCACAGAGCAGCTCATGTCTACCCTGGTAAATGTTTTATGTGGACTGGCTGCACAAAGCAGCCTGCTGGAGAACAGTCCCTAAGGTCCTAGCCAGGCCTGGTGACTGCTGGGGGAGCGTTAGGTGGCACAGGCCAAAAACATGCCAGGGAACATGCTAATGGTTTGCTGTTACGGGTGGTCACATTACACTGCTTGGGAATGTTCCAGGTCCTGCTAGACTTTACTAGTATGAATGCAGTCTGAATGTTTAAACCTCTGCTGAGTTATTGTGGAAGATAAGATCAGTTACTAGGCATCCGGTTCCTTTGCAGGAATGGTTTCTAAGCACAAGAGGGCAATATTGAGTTGTTGAAAGTGTCTATAATGGCAGGCCTGTATTTTGCCTGGGATATTGTTTCTCCCTCTAATTTCTTTCTATTTGATCACAAGCATTTCACTCAGATGTTATGGTGCCATGTGATATTAAAAACCTGATATAAATATTCAAAGTCTAAGTCTGTAATTTTAAGGCAGGAACCACCCCAGTTTTCTGGTTTKCATATTAGTTTGCTAATGAGTCATATAACCTGCCATACTTAAGTTTTATTTTTAGGTAGAAGAAGAAGAACCGACTGGATACATTCATCTGGAAAAATTTCTTCCAGTGATGACAAAAGTACTACTCGACAGAAGGTAATGGAAAGTGGATTTTCTGTGTCCGTAGTTTATTCCAGATTGACAGGGTTGATTCTGAATAAATATATCTACAGTAATTTTGTGTAACTGGAAGGAGTAYGGATTTTTTTATTATTTAAACTCAGTTTACATTAGCTTGATAGATTTTGTTTTAAAATTACTTCGTCTACATAAAATTATGTTGTATGGATGATATAAATAATAACAGCTTATAATCGTGAATTGTGATAAAGTGTAGCTTTTGTATTTTTAATGTGAATCAGAATTAACTTGCTATTCAACACGTTTTGTGCATCTCTGAAATATTTTATATGCAAATTAAGGTCATAACCATTACTTTCTCTGAACATGTGAGCTACAGTTATTGAGAAGCACAGTCTGTTACAGTGTATTTTTAATAAGTTGTATAAATCAGCTTCATGTTCATGTCTCAAAATGACTGCCAGGTACAGTTGAATGTACACAACTAGCACTCTAAAAGAGTGCCGATCTAAAAGTCTAGAACAAAACCGCTGTTCATTATTCAAAGGTACTTAGAAATCCTTGCATGTACACAGGAACTTGTGCTATTTTGATATTTTGCACCAAAAGCAAGATT
Organism: Phoebastria nigripes; assembly: GCA_035582835.1. Classification (NCBI taxonomy): domain Eukaryota; kingdom Metazoa; phylum Chordata; class Aves; order Procellariiformes; family Diomedeidae; genus Phoebastria; species Phoebastria nigripes. The sequence continues at coordinate 1,110,195 of JAYKAV010001577.1, forward strand.
ACTTATAGGGAGTTTATCTTTCTTTTTAAAGATGGTAGCCAAGGRTTTTGGGAGACTCAGTTTTGTCCAATACTGAGAAGTTATTTTGCACCCAGAGGGCCTTTGGTAGGAGGGTGTTCTACACATGAAATAGCTATAGGATTTCCCAAAACTGTCTCACAGCATCCAGAGGCAGTGGGGTCCACCCTGGGGCTATGTTTGAGAGTCTTTGCGCTCATGCCTGGACACAGACCAGCCAGCAGTGTTTGGGTCCCAGTGTGCCAGTGCAGGTGCACTGCCTTACCACGTTCCTGCACCTTTGCCTTCTCTGGCCTTCATGGCACATTTCTGGCTCCACACTGATGTTCACCCTTTCACAAAATGAGACCTTGCTGGTCTGGGCTCTCTTCTCCTCCTCCACACCCCCTCCACACAAACATACACACACACAAAAAAAAAACCTCCACACACTTTCCCTAGGCTAGTGCAGGCTTGTTAAGACCCACTTTATCTTTTGGGGCACTATGTCCATAGTTCACTTATCCAAGGGCACATGAGATTTGGATCACAAAAAACAAGGCCTCAGCACATTTGATTTTTAGATAGTAAAAGAGCAAGGCGGGTCTGGACGAAACAATCAAGCAGTTAGAACCTCCCTGGCTTCAACGTCTTCTCTTTGGTATTCTTGGGGGTTGGTGAGAGTCTGCTGGGATACAGAAGGTCTCCATTGCTGCACAGGGCTTCCTTTCCGGCTCTGAAATCAGGCACACATATGCACTCACACACATGCCCAGTTCTCCTGTCTCTCTGAAATTGTTAGTGACAGACCTTTTCTTTTATAGCTGCCAGCCTCCTTTGCTCATCATCAGCTCATTAGACTGTCAAAGTCCCACTAGGTGATCTGTTGCCTAGCTACCAGTGTACCTGGACAAAACTTTGTTTTCTTGGTTTGGCCATCTTCTGTTCAGTGCATTGGCTACATGGAATGATTCAGCTATTGATTCCTGCTAACCCACTCAGCCAGGCCAGACATGCAGAAGCCATTCACCTGGCTCCTTAGCACAAGGAAAATTAAACAGGAGTACAACAGAAGACATACGAGGTAAAGATATGGACAGTTCCAAAAAGTAAAGCTGGAATTAAATGTTTGATAGACAAACTTAGTAAATTCTCATAGAAAATAAGTTTTCCCTTTTCTTTAGTACTCATATTTTATTCTTTCAGAATAGTACAGCAGCCTGGCAAACAATGACTTAACTTTTCTGATTCAATGGTTTCAGCTACCGGCCTATTCCAGAAGATGTTCTTCTACATGCATTTGAGGTCTGTAACTAAATATTCAAGTACCTAATTGCTGGAAAGAAGTTGCTGATTCTTGATTCAATATGGTTAAACCCACAAGTTTTATTCTTTTTCTTTAAAGGCTTTGGATGAGAATAAATGTGGATATATTACTAAAGAGGAGCTGGTCAAATATTTGACTGAAGAAGGTAACGTGACTTTAGTAATATCAGTATTTAAGTAAATAAACATTACATGWGTATATGGCACCTTGAGGTCCTCATTCTGCATGCCAAAACTTGCAGGAGTAGATACACTGTCTTCAAACAATACTGTTGCCGTGATGAGTGGCTGCAGACTAGAACATTTCACTGGTGAATAATGCAGGGAAAGAACATTTATCTGCCTGCTTGCAGACATTATAAGATAGAGATTATTATTATTAAGAGTCATAATTCAATCTTGTGTGGATATTTTATGATTCTGTGCACATCTCTCTGCTTCCTAAGGATGTACCTCTTTTTCTGTCCTCCTGTAAAATTGTAGTTTAGATTTCCAGATGTTTCAGGTAGTTTCAGTGCTCATTCATTCCTACATTATCTTGATCTTAATTCTAGTGCTGTACGCAAAGAGATTCAGAGACCAGATTTAAGTTGTATATCATGTAATCCTCAATATCCCTTGAAGAGCCTGCTTTTCTTGCATGGCTGACTCATGCCTGCCTGCCTCAAGTACAAAACGATGTGCAGGCTTTGCGCAAGACCTATTCTCAGATGGGGACCTTGTTCTCAAAGAGGGATGCAGTAGGCCATCAGCAGCTTTGAAGCTCCTAAAAGAGAAAAACCAGAAGCCTTTCATGATGTAAATACAAGTGAAACGATAGCCAAATGAGAGATAATAATTCTAATGTACGCATTAGAAGAATTTGCTCTGACAAAAACGGTTGTTTCAAAATCCATGTGACAGAGAGGAACAGGCTGTTTTGGAGTCTGTGAACTAAAAGGAGATCAGAAGATCCAGGCCCTCTGTCTCCTTTCCCTTAGACCAGCTTGCTTGGTGTGCAGGACTTACATTGGCAAAAGTGAAGGAATTGGATCCTTAGTATTGCCCCTTATCTCCTCTGTGTGAGGACTGAAAGGAGATCCTTGCCAGGGAAAAGCAGGGTAATTTGCCAGCCCTGAAAAGAATATTTATCAAGACAAAGTGTTATTCTCTGCTGTCTTTTAGGTGAGCCCTTTACTCAGGAAGAAATGGAGGACATGCTCTCCACGGCTCTAGATCCAGAAACAAATACTGTTTGCTACAGAGACTACATTTCAATGATGATAGTAGATGAAAGTTAAGATCTTCCCCTATAATATTTGAGATGCCTTTTGGTAACAGCAGTGTAGCTTGGCAGTTAGTTGAAATATGTATTTTAAAGTCTAACAAAGCTCGGCTTGTGACCTTGTGCTTATAATTAAAATAAAACCTGTGTAGCTATATTTCCTCGGGTTCTGTATACATACTGAAATATATTCACACCTGGAAAAAGAGCTCTTGACAGAAATACTATGTAAGGTCTGGAAAAGAAATCATGGAATTTGGTTTGAAAAATAACAGGAAAAATAATGTTAATGGAATCAAGAAATGACTTTACAATTGCTCCTGAAAAACTAACGGAAAATGAGACCTGTGAAAGCGGGTAATAAGTAGGTAAGTGAGTACCTTAAGATGACTAAAATTGTGAAGGCATGCTACTAAGATAAAGCTTTTATATTTAAATGTAATCCCTGTTTGTGTTTAACTAATAAGGCACCAGGTAGGTTACTACTTTTGAAATAATGTAATAGATCAAATAAACTTTCTATGATTTCTGGTTTTTGTCAAATATTTGTGCTTTGTTTACTGTAGGCAATTAAACTGGACCAGTTAGTTCCCTTTTATGTTACTCATCCATTGGCACATGGTATTTTGCTTCCATTTTAAACATGCAGGTAACACTCAAACCAATGCCATAGTCGAATTCACAAACAAAGTAATCCTTGAGAACATTTCTGTTACTATAGGCAATAAACAGTTCCCCTTTCATAACCAGTTTGAAAGTCAGGAGCTAAAACTGTTCAAAACTTAAGATCATGGGGCTGGAATTTGATTTTGATAAACTGATGAAGCACCATTTTTTGAAAGATATTAGCGTAGAATATGTGTCTCAACTACCCTTGCTAGAAGACCACCACAGACCTCACTGCTCTTCTTATTTCTAGCTTAATCATTTTCTTGACTATTACTGTACTGTTGTCCTTTAACTTGAGCTCGAGCTCTTTCCCCTTGAGTTCTTGCCTTCTACATCATCTTCTAACAAGTGACCAGCGGTTGCCCTCAGCTGAGGAAGTCTCAGCTTGTAAGAGAAGATTCTGTGGTCTGGTCCCCAAGGGCACCATCTTGCACTTTGTGCTCCACACCTTCAACCCCATTTCTGTTTTTCTACTCTCTATCAAGTTTGGCTTCCTCCTGTACGGTGTCCTACCACTCCTCTGTCTTAACTGCATATCCCAGCTCTGTGTCATCAACAGACTTCATCAGCTGATGAAATCTGGGGAAGATTGACACACAGAGGCATTGAATGCCTTACCCCTTGTCATGCCCTTCTAGTGGCAGAGCTGAAAACAGAGCACAGGGCTCCTCATGTCAGGTCTTTTGCTCTACCCATTTGTTTCACTTGAGCTGGAAACTCAGAGGAGCTGTTTTCATACACATCTGCAAGGGAGCTGCTATGCTTCACAAAGAAGAGATTAGCACAATCTAAATGTGGTGATGGACGCAATCTGAGAGAGACCATTTTTTAATTCTCTTTTTACTTCTCTAACCCAAGTTGTCTTTCACTGATATTTTCTTAAACAGTAAGGCAACAAAGAGTTAATGCAGGTAAACAACATTTGCCTAGTTCTAAGCTGGGTTTCCATCTGGAAACCACTGTTGCGCTGGTCCTAAGACTGCAATGCACTCTTGTTAATACATCTACTGTGTATTTCATTTCTTTGTCAGTAAGAATGAAGAACAAAGGTAATCATTAGTGTTATAATGTGTGAAGATGCAGGTTTTTGAAGATTAAAGCAAGAGCAACAAAGGGCCATTAAGAAAATATGTTTTTTATTAGCCTTCTTTAGTCTCTCTTTGGAAGCTGAAATTATTTTCCCTACATGAATCCTTCTTCCATTTGACATACAGTGTTTTGTACTGGATCTCTAACACACCTGGCATGAATACAAGTTTCATTCATATTCTGCAGTCTGGGAGCCACTGTCAGCCTCATCTTGGATGTCAGCAGGAAGGTGCTTATTTCAGGAAATCATTTCACAGCTCGCAGTGCTCCAGAGAGAGCACAATTGGTTTCTAGTGGTGCTACCCCAGAGGCCGCCTCAGCTACTGCTGTATCAAATCAGGATGCCCATGTACAACACAGTTACAATTCATAGTGCAGGTAGGATCTTAACGTATATCCTTTGATGATATATATAATTTTTTATCCTACAGTCCTCAAATGCAAGGGAGGAGGGTATTCTGGCAAGTAAAAAGTGGGATTGTGTCTGAATTTATCACACAGCAACTCCTCCAGCCCCATCTTCTTATACCTGTCCCCAAGAAAGATATGTGCAAATAGGACAGATAAAAGCAAGTTGCAATCTTCACTTTGGGCATAAGCAACCAAATTCCATTGCCTGGAGAGTTTCCAAACTGGAGGTGAAGGAAGTGTCAAGAACCAATCTCAGACTCTGTAGGATCCTGAAAGCTGAGTGCTCCCTGCCAGCTAGGATCACGTAGCAGTGATCTGACCAGCTTGTGAATGAGCTGTCCCATGGGTCGCCCCAGAAGCGGCTGAGCAGCGCTGCACACAACTGTTCCCTTACCCTTGTCTTTCATGACTTGCCAGCCCCTGCTGTGCCCACCCATCTCCGCACGGTGGTGGTGGGCTGCATAAGGGGGCTCTTCGAAGATCCCTGGGACAGACTCTCTGAGTGCCTTGCATCTCTGTGCTCCCTGGGGATGAGCAGGGTCCCATACCCCAGGGGGAGGAGAGGAGACTTAGGGAACCATTTTGCCATAACTAAAAAAACCTCTTTGTTTCTAAATTTGAAGGGAAAAATACATTACTTTGTCCTCATCTCTGAGTTGGACAAATTGAACTGCTGAGTGGTCTTGAGCTGTCTCTTGCTACATGCCTCTCCTTGCTGGCTGTTTTGCCTCTTCCCTCAAGATCAGGAACCAAGATAAGCGAGTGGATCGCACCGGGAAGCCTCTAGGGAGGAACCAGCCTAGCACCTGGACTAAATCCACACAGGGAAGCAGAGCCAAGGCTTTGAAGAAACTGGGGACGTCAGAGGGTTTTTCACCTAGTTGAAGGAGGGAGAGGGAAGGGAACTCATTACCCAGATGTAAAAAAGAAAACAAAAAGAAAAGAAAAAGAAGAAAGCAAAGAAGCAAACCCTGGAAACCATACAAGTACAACTGAATCAGCAGGCTGTTTACATCACTGCTGCAAGTTGTAGGCTGGACAAGACTTTACTTGTTTAAAACTTTAAGTAGGTTCAACTATGTCAGGGCATATCTGGTATGTAGTGGAGACCTTCTCCTCAGTCTTATTGATACTGTGGAGAAATTCTTCCAGTTGCTGAACTTGCGTTTGGGAGTCCCATTGCTCATATTCCAGGTCATACATTGCTTTTTGTGTTTCCCTCATCAGGTTTGGTGTTGCTTCTCCAAAACACTTTTCTGTCTGCTAGTGACAGTCCCATATATATTCACACCTGAAGGCTTCAACATATTCCCATTGCAATGCATACCAACATGGTATTTACAGTTCTTTTCAACTCTCCGCTGACTGTGGGCAGAAAGAGAAGTTGCAGGACTTCCTCCACCAAAACACTAAAGGGCCAGCATCAGACCTGGGACTCCAGGAAAGGAACTGGGCTGTTCACCTGTGCACCTCCACCCATGTTTTCACAGAGGTAGGAGCCTGCAAAATGTTCAGGCTCTTATCTCTGTTCAGGCAACAAGAATTTGCAATATTTTTCCTTCTTTCTCTTGTTTCAGTCTATCTTTTCTCTTGGTTCTCTTATACCTCGTTTCATTAATCCAGTTGCATGATAACCTGTGAGAGTTGAAAATGCAAGAGAGTTTTGCTCTGCCCCACACTGCTGATGCCCTGCTGCTTACTCTGACAGCTGTCCATATCAGGGTGTAATTTATCACCAGATCTAGACTTGCTGCCACTGAAATCAGCACTTGCAAAACTCTCATCACAGGTAACAAGAAGAACCTAGGCCTTCAGTTTCAGGGAGGAAGATGGCTGGGGATGCTGGAGTTCAGCCAAAGCTGGGACAGGGACGGGAAGCTATGATTTTTTAAGTCCTGTAATGCACTGTTATCATTGTGTAAAAGGGGGAGCGTAGTCTCGACAGTAAGGCACCAGGTTGGCAGTCAGGTTTCATTCTAGACTTTGTGCAAGGTATTGGTTAAGTCATATAATCTTTCCCTAGCTGAACTTTCCATCTATAAAGTCAGAGTAATTATAAGGAATAGGAGACAGAGAGTATCTGTCTTGCCTACCTGCACTGTTGACTTTTTGTATCACTAACTCTGATGTTTGCATAGTGCCTGGTACTATGATGTTCTGATCAAAATCAGTGCCTACAGACCTCCCTGTCACATAATTAATGACGTTCTCAGCCTTCAAGTGTTTTGTTCCAGACTGTATGTTCAGGTCGCAACTTCTAAACAGGTCAGTCTACAGCAAGTATGTTTGTTTTTCATTGAACACAACTGTTTCATAGTGTCTCATGCCATGATAGGTTTGATTGTAAAACTAACTATTGAAACATCTGGTCTTATTGTTGGAGGGTTTTTCTGTCAGGTCAGTACTAGGCATGGGGACTATGCTGATTTAAAAGCTAAATAAAGATGTAGGTTGAAACAAAGCAGATTCTCCTGTTTAACCCATTTTGAATCCCTGGGGCTACTATTTGGCTTAGTATAGTTCTGAAAGCCAAGAAAATGTTATTCATTCTGCTCAAAAGATTGATCACAGCATTTACATCCTGAGGCCCAAATCCTGAAGTCCTTATTCAGACAGAACTCCCATTGACTTCAAAGGGAGTTCTGTCTGCAGAAGAGCTTCAGAAATAGTGATGTACTGGCTCACAAGGCACTGTAAAAACCTTTTAGTCTCTTTAAATGAAGCCTCATCTGTGGAAGATCTAACAGAGATGTACAACCAGCATGCAAGTTGTGTCATTGAAATGACCAAAAACGTAAAACCATGGGAGTAGGTAGTTAATTCTTGTCTACAGTAATGCAAGCAAGCAAGATTCAGCAAGAGTCAGCAGACAGAAATTTTCCATATTGTTCTGAGTACAAAAAGTAAAATCTAGGGATGCTACTGCTTGGAGCTTAAAATTACCTCTTCCTGCCATTATCCTGGAAACACTGCAGCCTTAAAAACACACAYGTGTTGCTTCTGTGATTTCATATACTAAATCAATTCGTTTTATCCTGGACTCTAACTATTCCTTTTAGAAGCCCTTTTAGAACAGGCTTCCCTGTTGCAAATACCTGCCTAATGATAGCATAAAAGGAAACAGTTTGAAATAAGATGTTTCAGGTAGAGGAAAGCCTTTGAATATTTGCTGCCAACAGCAGTCTCTTTCCTGCCAAGAGAACAGAATCCTTCAGTGCAGAATGGGTCCTAAGCTTTGCATTGTGGTATGCAGCCATGTGTTCCTCTAGACACCAGCCTAGTGATTAGAATAACCAGAGTGGAGTTCTCAGGTTTTCCAGAGGCGTGATTTTGGAGCTGATAATGCAAGAATTTGAAGCTGTCTGGGCTCTTCCACATGTGCAAGTTGTCCAAGTTTTATGCATTACAATAGTTTAGGTTTTACAGTGATGGAATACTAAGGATGTGGTAGAGTCCAGATGGAAACTAGTAGCAAAGGCTGAAATTTAGCTTCATTTTAATTTATAGTAACACAGCCAAGAAAATATCAGTAGTTCAACTTTAAGCACATCTTTGTTGAAATATCTATTTGCATAGTGAAGTTGCACTCAATATTGCAGAGACAAAACTAAAAAACCCACCAGTAGCCAGTTTTCATATGGTGTTACGTTGTTGCCTTGAGAAGCAATGCCATTCATTAGAGCTCCCCCAAATGCAGAGACGCATTCAAATTCAACTCAAATTTGATGGAAAACTAAGAACCTGTCTCTAGTTCTTTGGGCTTCATCAAAGTTGCAGAGATAGTTTGTTAAGCTAAATATGATGTTTTATCATCAGCTGTTGAGATCAGTAGGGGAGAACTTCCTGAAGAAGTTGTATAACTAGGAGTGGGAAGAAGACCACTCTAAATACAGGGCCCTTGACTCAACCCATTCCTAGAAAGAAAGAGAAAAAGAAAGAAGAGCTCCGTTGTGCCACCAGAGCCAGAGTTTGTTGACCTTCAGGATATGTTGTAAGACATGTCTGCTTGCTCAAGACAGCTATTATTCAGTTTACAGGGGCTGGCTTGACTCTGAGGTTGAGCTGTTTGAATGTAGTTTGTTTTCATCAGTAGTTTCCACTGGCGTCTCCTCATCGGGAGGCACAATGCGGTGCTGCTGTCATTCACCTTTTTATTACAGTAGCCCTACGAAGCTCAAATCAGGAATAGCGTGTGCTCTAAAAAAACCCAACTACCTAATCTAAGAACATCTATGACGAAAAGCAGGGGACACACACAATAAAACCAGTTACATACTCTTTTTGTAGTTTTTTATTTAATTATAACGTTTTACAATTTATATTATTGTAATYATATATATATATTTATATATATTGTTATTTATAACAAGCTATGAGTTTCCTCTGTTGCTCCTTTGCCAAGACAGGTTTCTTTTTGATGTCACACCAAAGTACAYATCCTGAAAGCATCTGTAAAAATGCACTGGAAACAGAGGTAAAAGGAACTGTTGAAAGCATGTAACCATTGGTTTTACACTGATGTGAAGAAAGAGGTTCTTCCTCTTTATTCCTATTGGCAATGTGCTGTTGGCCTTTCAGGGTGTTCTCACAGAAATCTAGTGGCTCCATGGGGTAGAACTGAGTGGCCATGAAGAAAGGGGGCATGTTCTTTGGATGTGTTCTTTGGATTTTCTCATATAAATGACTGAAATTTTTTTTTCATCTTGCAAACCACGAAGGGATGCAATGTCTTTTGGCAAAGTAGTATAATACAAGATGCACTTGTTGGTGAGATCTCTGCTTTCCTCTTTGAAAATGTACCACCTCTTCAGCATAACACAGTTGATTAGTTGGGGTAGGGGCTCTTTCCCAGGAACTTACTCTTGAAAACAGGTAAATGAACACCAGGGACAGTAGCTTAAAAAAAAAAAAAAAAAGATAAATCTCTTCATATGGACTTTTCTAATTGCCAAGGGCACATCCTGTCTGGCAGAGATGATTTACCAATACCCACTGAGACAATGAGCTCCAGCAGGCAGAGGGGAATAATGTTAACTCTTCTTTTGGATGGGATGGCAGGATTTTAACAGGGGATTCCCACAAGCCCCATAAGCTCTCTCTGTAGCATCCTTATTTCAGAACATGGCCACTTGGTGTTGGGAGGGAAGGACCATTTAAATGTTCTGAGAATGGTCTATACCCACAGACAATAGTGCCTAATTGTGGAAGAACATAGCCACTTTGGAAGCCATGCTAGCAAGCCTTTGATAGCCAGAAACCATTGCTCCCATAGGAGGCAATGTCAGCTGGAGGCATACAGCTATAAAAAGAAGAGAAAGACTGTTCTGTTTTCTCAGRATAACACAGAAGTTGAACATCATTGCTTGTTCCCTGCCCATTCTTACTGGGGAAGCAAAGGCTTTACAGTGATACAGTCAGAAGGGGAAATGATGAATGATAAACTGCAGACGTTTGGGACAAACATAGACTTAGAAAAAATGATCTACAAGTAGATGTGTTGAACCCATACACCTTTTACGTGCAAAGTTCACACCCAAGATAGCAGATGTCAATAATGCTCTGTACCACTACATGCTTACAAAAAGGTGAGCTCAGAAAAAACATTTGAATTCAGAGGACAAATTCTTCATACACAAATCAAGATGGGAAGTAAAGTCCAATTAAGTGACAAGGACTTGCTGAGTAGGGTCCATACAAAATGGGAAGAACCAACACCTGCATTCAAAGACTGAGACACACAGAGAAACAGTGGCTGCCTGGGCAAATATGACAACTTCAAGAAATCAATAACCATGGAAACCTCAGTAAAAGGAATGCATCTTCAAGGAAATTCAGAAGAGAGAGGAAGAAATAAGCGGAGAACCCTTCAGAGGCAAAAATACATGTATTCTCCGCTCCAGAGATGCTTGTGGTACCAACAGTTTTTATTTTTAAACAAAAAACGTTCTCACTGGCATCTATGAGAAACTATTTGGCACAAAGGTTTTGTAATATCTCTTTTATAAGTTGTCACATTTCTGAATTTGTGAAGGCCCTGGTTTTAGAAGCTTATGGTCAAAGTCACTCTCAGTTTTCATTTAAACAAGAAAAAGGAAATAATCTGTCTTCCTCACTTCTGGCAATAGCTTCAAAAATAATAAAAACAATCTGAAATTAAGTAGCTCTGGAGGACTACAGCATGCCTTTCTAACTGTATTTAATGTGTGTTGTACTGTTCTTTGTTGGAAGGCAAATTCTGATTAGTGCTATTCAAGTATGATTCTTMTTTCTATAATCAGTGAGGTCCATGAGGTACACCAGCAGAAACTACAGGTAAACAGTGGTGGGAAAAAGACAAGGGTGTTCTTGCACACCCACAGAAAGCTTGCCTGGCCTTTCAAACAGCTGGCTGAGAACCAGATCTATGCATCAGCTAATGAATGTATCTCAAGAAGCAAGAGAAGAAACAATGCATTCATCACTGCTAAAATTTAACTTTGTAACTTACCTTTCGGCAATGAAAATTCATAACAAGGATAATAAAAAGGGCAACAGAGGAACATTCTTCCCCTTTCTCTGTTGGAATTACCTGCTGTTTGTCCAGCACTCATGTGCACCCAGCCGAGACCAGCAAGTTCACTTTCCTTTTGTTATGCTCTGAACCAGATATAAACCGTAAGGTGAAACTCCTGCACTAAACTTCTGCTCTGCCGATGAAGTCTTTAAGCCTTACAATATTTGTTTAAGAACAACAGATAAGATTCTGTTTGCAGGGCATTTTTAGATAATAGGTGGATTAAATAAATTTGTTCAGAAATGGCTGTCTTCAGTCCCTGCTGATCAATGAGTGTTCCTCGGAACAGTGGCCTTTACAGACCATCACTGTTCCCCACCTGGGGAGAAAGCCTTGCTCTGTCCCCTTACAGCCCCACCACAGCTGCCCCAGCAGACTCCCATTGGTAAAGCAGCCCCCAACTTTCATACTCCCACTGCTGCTTCACTGACAATAGAAACATGAACTATATCAAAGAAATTACACTAATGACAGGCCAGGTTGCAGAAAGTACACTCCTCTCACTCAGGATTGTAAAAATAAGATAAACTCTCCACATTCATTACTACCTTCATGTTAACAATAATGTCATTAATCTACAACACTCCATAAGGGGCCAGCTTTACTGTCCATTAAGTGTCCATCTCACAGAGACGGTACAGTGTTTTTCATCATCCTTGACCCTTGCACTGAGGGTATGTACCTCATACAGATGTACAGAGGTACCTCTGGAGATGCCAGGAAGGGGTCTCAAAATTCCCATCTCCAAGGTCTTTGTCAGAGGGGCTCACAATTAACACGATTATATTCAGCAAGCTCTGTATCTTCTGTGTTCCCATAATAGACTATTTTCATATAAATCTGAAGTCAACTGGTTATGTCCCCATATAGTGGCCTACTCAGCAATCATGTTGAGAAGAAATTGGTCTCTTTGAAAACTGTCTATAACTGAGCTACATGTACAGAGTATGATTTGTACAAGTAAGTACTTTCTGGCCCATTAATACCTGTACTGTTGAATGCAGAATGAGGCTGTTTCTGAAAGGACCTGTGTATTATGGAATAGAGGAAGAGTACCTATACCATTTCGGTTGTTGTGCTTGTATCTCTAGCCAACATCAATGTGCACAAGTGCAAATTATGGGAACCACAAGGTGTTTAGCTTGGAGCCTAATCTAATGGGTTGTTGTAAAGTCTGTGGCTTGCTAGAGCAGTTTACTGGAGACAAAAGCTGTACCAGAGGCAAACTAAGGGAATATGGTTACCCTACCCAATGTCATGGTATTGTGTAGATCTCTCTCTCTCTCATTGCTCTAAAAACTGCAACCCTCAGTACTTTCTTTGATTTCTCTTTGCCTATCTTGGTTCCTGGAATGTGCCAGACACATGCCGCTAGGGAACCAACAGTGCCAAACTGCTCTCTCATCTTCTCCTACCTGTCCTCACACTGCTGCATCCAAAGAACATCACTATTTCCTACACTGAAAGTTCAGGGGGCAAGCTGTGTCTTCTTCAGCGGTACTTGGATGGGTCAAAAGTTCATATGCAAGAGTATACTTTGACTGCCATCTTCCTCCTCCTGCAGAGAATGCCTAATTCTGCAGGGGTTCTGGTGGCGTCAACAGCATATTTTGGATGCCTGCTAATTACAGAAATCTGTAGATCCACCACACACTGCTACATTCACAGATTAGAAATGGTTTCCATTTTTGCAGAACAGTCCTTCAATTGCTCATTAATTGGGGCTCCACGTTCCACTTTCCTGCATGGTCTGTGCTTGCCAATCTAGTCCATGGGTCAAAGGAAGTTATTTCCTTGTAAGCAGAGTTTGTTAAGACAGATTCTTCATATTTATTCCCCTTACTGACATCTTCAAGACCCTAAAAAGAAGTTGGGCCTGAGAAGGAAGAGAGGTAGCCTGGGCCCTTTCTTGCAACAGATGTGATGTCAAAGTGCACCAGCAAACAAGTCTCAGTAAGATGCCACGTCCTGGTGCCTAACACTTGGCAGGTATCATGAAGAAGAAAATGCAGACCCTGTTTAAAAGTAAGGAACTTCTTACCAGCTTGAAGAAGGCATGCAGAAGAATTTCAGGATTAGTCTTGTGCTCCATGAAAAAAAAAAAGTGTTTGTGGTTGTGATGTATGCAAATTATCCTCATTTATGAAGACAAGAGCTGTAAGGTTCTTGAGTTTTAAGGATTGCTGTTATCAGTATTCCATGTGGCTAAAGCTTGGAAAGCAATCTTGAATATACAGGATGTTGGGTTTAGTTAGCAAACTAACTTCATTTATGTAATCCATTAAAAACACTTCCTTGGCCTGTTTGCTCAAAGGAATGTGAATTGACCATTGTTCAAGACTGGTTTACAGACCCATTACTAGTAATGCTTATAATTAAGAGACATGTAAAATAACTACTGTAAGTATCCATAATGGTTTCTTGTTTCACTTCTTAAAGTTTTAGTATCTCCTTAGTAAGTCTGAATACAACTCTAATGCCTAATTAACCCCAGTTTCATTTCATTAGTGTGCTATAAACAAGAAGAGCAACAGGTATCTAGGCAGGTAGGTAGCCTTTATAGTAAACAGTTCATCTCAGGAGGAGACATACGTGTTTTTCTTTCAACACAGAAAATGGTAAACACAGAGACGCACAAAGAAACACGCACACCCACCCTTTGCCAGACTCCTGAATGTCGTCAGGACCTTCCCCTGAAGAAGCCTACAAGCTTGTAGCCTTCATTTTATTGTAGTTATTTGTACATTGTTATTTGCATGGCAATTAGTAATTCTGAAGTTGCCATATGGCCCTAGCTGCCCATTCTTTTCCAGATTGACTTGAATTATATGTAGCAATTTTTTCTTCCTGGTTTGTCAGAGACTCATTCAACAAAGCCTCTTCAACGCACATGGACCCCCCACTGATTAGTTAGCATCTGAGCAGTTTCCTAAAACACTTCCTTAAAAGGTTACAACCTTCCTTTTGAAGTCTAAGAAAATTTGTTCCAGTCAAGCATGTGAAAGAATGTGAACAACTGGACAAACCTGACATACACAGAAAAAAAAAAGGTCAGTCAGTCATCTATATTTGTCAGCCAAAGATGTTTGCTTTCCAGGTAATTCTGAGAACCACCTTCCTGAGACATCAACCTTTGCAAGTGGGAATGGGGTGGCTGTCTGACAGAAGAGGCTGTATCTCCATACGGGTTTTCTGAATGCAACTTCACAGCTGTGTGCCATGTAATAGGACCATTTCAACTTTAGAAATTTTGGCAATACTCTTTCCGGTCCCTCTGGAGCTTTCTCCATACTTTTTAGCAATGAAAATGTTTTCTCTATGATAAATACATAAGCTTGAAGCCCAAATAAGATGAAGATTCTCTGAACGATACAACCTTACATACATTCCTCTCCAGAGGGTGATCCTTACATCAACTCTCATCACCACCCTGAGGCAGAGTGCAGCTTTTCCTAGAAAAAAAAGTCAGAATCACTACATTCTTCCTTTTCTGTTTTAAGCAGGCCTAGCATGCTACAGAAACACTCCATTTCTCTTGAGATGTTCCACTCACTGGTACTGGTTTGTTTATTTATTTGTGTGTAAACAACCTTTAAAGAACATGCCTCCCAGGCTTGCAGTATCTCCTCCACCTAGCAAAGACACCATCGTCATACCGACTAAAGTGTAAATAACATGGGAGCAAACACCAGCCTCCCACCACCAACAAGAACACAGATCAATACAAAATCACCCGAGCCTTTGGGATCCAAAAGGCATCCTCTCCTCAGGCTGCCTCCCCAGCCCCACTCTGTGTCTGCCAGTGAATAATGAAGCCGTGGCTGCTCCTAGCAGTGCGGGATGGCGTCCCATACACGTTCACAAACACAGAGATTTGCCAGCTCCAGGGCACAGATTCCAGCTCTTTTGGACAGAAGGCCTGTTTCAGTTTGCAGTCTCATTACAGAAGTAACTGCGTGAACATACTGGCACTCAAGGCTTCTCAGTAAACATTCTAATTATTAACAAGTGCCCTCACCTAGCGATGTTCATCCCAGAATATTGGTCCGTACTTTCAGACAGGACCAGCCTCAGCTGTCACTGCAGCACACCGCATTTTCATACCAAATACCTGACTGCTGTCCAAAACTCCTTGGTCACAAAATGGCAGTGTGACTCTCCTACAGCATCAGCCACTTTCCAGACTCTCACCCTGCCTGTGCTAGGAGATTTGAATGAAATTAATTAAATGTAAATTGATGTTGTTGCATCATTGCAGATCAGACATCATGCAATGAATACAGTGATGAGGCTCACACTGGTTAAAATGCTCAATAAGGCGAATTGCATGGGTGAACGTTTCTTTAATATGGACAAGGCTAAACAACCAAATTAAAATGTAGGCGATTATAAATCCTCTGAAGCCTTGTCTATGCATAAAGAGACATACTGATGGGTCTGAAGAGAGGGAGAACTCTGGGAAAGAAGCAGCAAGGAGCAGTGGGGAGAGACTAAGAGTGCTAACCTCCTCCTCCACCAGCACAAGTTATTCGCGAAGTATTCATCTTTCTACAGTGCAGTTACAGCTGCTACATTAAATTGGCTTTGTCAAACTGATGCAGCTTTATGTCTGAACATTGCTACCAGCTTAAAGCTGGCTCTCTCCAGTTCAACTTGCACCTGCTCACATGGGTACAGGCTAAAAAGGTGTAACCAGTAAAAGGAGCTTTAAATCCAAACAAATAACTATCCAAGAAGGTCATGCTGATTTCATTAAGGCAATTTAAACTTCCATTTATGTTAAATTGGTAAAACTTTCACAAGCAGACAAGCCCTCTCTAAAGAATAGAAGAACCCAGTTCTGCTCGATGTGGTAAATGGGGTAATGCATTCCACTCTGCCAAAGCTTTCCAGCAGTAGGAAGAGATGCCCATCAGTTGCTGCCAGCCCACCTCTGAAACTGTGTTTGTGTTGCTAGCTGCCAAGGTATGGGATTGTTTTCCCTCTGTCATGGTGTTTGACAGAACAGTTATGGTTCAGAAAAGAGCCACATCATTAAGGCAGTGGGTGGGGACATGCTGCTGAGCACAGCTGCCCCTTGCTTGTGTTGCTTCCAGGAACAGAGCACAGCTTGAGGGGACAGACGGAGACTTTCCTAAAGCTGTGAGTATGCCTGCCCTGAAATTGTGCAGCAATACTTTACCCAAGCCTGTCTGGGCACACAGACAGGCTTGTTGGAGTCATCTCCCTCATGCTGACTTCTGTGYTCAGTGACAACGCTGCTCATTTGTTTAAACCTGAAAGAAGTTCCTGTGCACAGCAACCATGCTTACCTGGAGCACCGGCCTCATGATGTCCCTCTGAGGGTAGTAAGGTATGCCTTACTCATCCCCTGCTCTGAGCACTCCAGAGCTGTGCTGCCAAGTCTGAACATCCCTTGATGGGCGGACACAAAAACTGCAGTCATCTGGGTCCAGTCATGAATCCTCCTGGCCTCCCTTGGTGGGTTATTCATGTAGTCAGAGCAGGAGAGCATGAATAAGCTGGAGGAAAACTCATTGTGGTAGACAGGGAAGGGCAAAGGGAGCAGCTCTATACCTTTCTGGCCACTGACCTGCGTCCACGGGAGGTGCCAGGTCTAGCCATGGCTCTGCCTCCCCAGCTGCCAGCGAGCTGTTGAAGAGAGGGATACAGGGACCAAACTGTGACTTTCAAGGCAATGACAAACTAGAGGCAGGTAACAAAGAGGTATGAGGGAAATGGCAGGCAGATAAGCCAGTCATCAGCCCTCTGCAGTTGCTTCATAAAGAATACAATCAGCATGGAATGATGTACAGCAAAGAGAAAAATGGAACATTAAAATTTTTAGAAATCCGCATGCTGTAATGTTCACTTTTAACCCTAAACTTGGTGATAAAAGAAATGTATGAAATGTTTGAAAAGGAGTTGAAAAAGAGTTTCAGATGAAACATGCTCACAGATCTGGAGTGCCTACTGTTACAAAAACCTCAGGAACATACTGGGGTGAGACCTCTGACTTAGCTTATCATGTATGTAATTCTCTGTTGTTTGAGAACTGAGTTGAATTAGTTCACCTCAGGTGAGCTGAGGGACAGAAAAGAAATGCCTGCTGCYTTTTATGTAGTGTTTCATTTAAGGCATTTCACACATTCAAGACTATGATAGACTAGTGCCTGTGATGCCAGCTCTGCTGTTGATCTGTACTTCTATAAATTACTCCTGCAACAAGAAAGGATGCAGCATAAAAATGTGATGATATAATCATAGAATCATAGAATACCAGGTTGGAAGGGACCTCAAGGATCATCTGGTCCAACCTGTCTTGGCAAAAGCATGGTCTAGACAAGATGGCCCAACACCCTGTCCAGCAGAATCTTAGAAGTGTCCGATGTTGGGGAAGCCACCACTTCCCTGGGGAGATTATTCCAATGGCTGATTGTTCTCATTGTGAAAAATTTTCCTCTTGTGTCCAATCAGAATGCCCCCAGGAGTAACTTGTACCCATTACCCCTCGTCTTTTCCATGTGACTCCTTGTAAAAAGGGAGTCTCCATCTTCTTTGTAGYACCCCTTTAAATACTGGAACATGGTGATAAGGTCTCCCCTAAGCCTTCTTTTCTCAAGGCTGAACAAACCCAGTTCCCTCAGCCTTTCCTCATATGGCAGGCTTCCCAGTCCTTTGATCATCTTTGTGGCCCTTCTCTGGACCCGCTTCAGCCCGTCCACACCTTTTTTGCATAGCAGGGACCAAAACTGAACACAGTATTCCAGGTGTGGCCTGTCAAGCGCTGAGTAGAGTGGGATAATGACTTC
>JAYKAV010001577.1:1135803-1162797 GCA_035582835.1 Phoebastria nigripes
CGCCCCGCCCGGCCGCGCCCACCGCCGCCCCTCAGCGCCGGCGGCGCCGCTCGCCTGGGGTTGCACGGCCTTACCACCCCCCCGCCCAGGTGGGCCGGCAAACTGGCGGTTTAACGGTCAGCCCTGTCGCTCGCCCCACGGCGGGGACTGGCTGCGGCGCGGCGGTGGCTCTGGGGACTCGGCGGGCAGCACCCGCCCCGAACCTGCCGCTGGAGCTGGGGAGGAGCGCGATCACTCACTGCCCGCCTCACCTCCCGCGGGCTGGTTCCTTCCCTCCGCTCTCCCTCTGTCAGGCTGCTGGGAACCATACAGCCTCTAAACGCCGTTTTGTTCCCCGTGCTCCACCAGCCTGCTGCAAGTTGTTGCCTCGCTGACCCTGCCTGAACCGTCGGGGGGTCTGCGCACTGCCTCGGGCCCCAAGATCTGTGGAGAAAGCAGGGGCCAGGGTGCTGGCAGAGTTCGGCCTCCCGGTCCCAACCAGGCCCTGGTCTGCGGTTTGGAAGTTGTCAGCACACTCGTCAAGCTGCTGCCCCTTGCCCACAGGATAGCCATCGTTTCCTGAGGTAGGCATGCCGTTGCGCACCGGATGATGATCACTGACAGAGAAGATGTGGTTAGGCAGGCATAGCTAGCAGCATGGTAATTAAAGGTCTGCTGAAAAACAAAGCAAATCTGCCAGTTCACCACCAGAATCGCTGAGCCCAGAAAATGAAAAGTTACACACTATGGTGTAAATGGCACATGGCTGCCTACAGTCAGTGTCTGGGGGCCTACGGAGTACCTGCTCTGCGCTGCTGTAGACTTGCACGGCATTTTCCTGCATTACCTTGTCATCCCCATCATGTCTGTCTACAGAACAAAACACGGGATCTCTGCGTGCGGATTTATGTGAAACCCGTTCACATGCAGTAGGAGCTAGGGTGCATCTCCTTTGTTTGCCTGTTTGGTCAGCTTTTTGGAGGCACCAATGTAAATGCATAAGGCACTACTGATGCAGCCTGGCTACCCTGGGCGGCATCGCTTGTGTCAGCTTTACATTAAAGCTTTCTTATCCAGATCAGGAATGGCTGCTGCGCTCTAAGGGTGATAAGCTAGTCAAGTTAAAACACAGCAGAGCATCTTATACACCTTTACTACTGGCAGAGTATCTGTGAAAACAGAAAGGCACTGGGAGATTCCTTGCTCAGTGATCCAGTGGGCTGGTTTTGTTTCCTCACGGCTGTTACAGCCCAGGTACATTGGGGACGCTGGAAGGATGCATTTATATGGAAGCAGCAATAAGAGGGTGGAAAGGTGGATGCAAGTCCCCTGTGTGTTCTGCCCTCTCAGTTGCATCAACCCATCCATGTTATGACCCTATCAGGGGATATGGCACCTAGGTCTTTTTTGCATCCATTTCTGAGAAAATCAGCAACTTGTTTTGAGGAGCAAGATTTATTAGAGATGATTTGCTATCTGCAGGATTTGAAATAAAAAAGGATCTGTAACCAGCTACATATAACCCACAAAAAGAAATCATAATTAGAGGGGAAAGATTAATAGGGACACAAGTCTGTAGAATTTAATTGTTAAGAGATCAGTTTATTGTGCCCTTGACTGCAAGTTAAATTAATACATATAAAATTACAACATGGAAAAGAGATGTCAGTGACTGTCATAAATACAGCTTGCTTTTCTTTCCTAGTTATTTAGGGAGGATTGGGAACACTTGTGAAATCATGTTCATTAAAGCCCTGAATAGAGGCAACTAACCAATAACTGCGGTGGAAGCAACAAGGTTCCCCCCACCCGCCCTTTTCAAGCAGAGGGGGGAAATCACAGACGTCAATCAAGAAATACTGCAAAATAAAATGGACCCTCCTGGCAGCTGAGGCATCGCACAGACCTGCGGTAGGGCTCTGGTAGCCTGCTCACAGTCTCCAGCAGCCTGCCCGCAGCTGCTGGCCCCGCAGCTCCGCCGCTGCCTGGGGAGCGCGCAGGGCTCCGCAGCCCGGGTCTTCCTTTCCTTTCCTTTCCTTTCCTTTCCCTTCCCTTCCCTTCCCTTGCAAAACCGTCAGGCACAAATGGGCAGGAGGATATTGGCTGCAAGGGACGCGGAGGCTCCTCCCAGAGCCTGGATCCCGATATTTTTGGAGGATTTCTTTTAACTCAGTTACAAACCTTGCTGAAGGAAACAAGTTGCCGCTGTAGCGGAGGCAGAAAGCGCCTCTGCTAGGGAGAGCGCGGCTCCCGCTCCCTCTTTCACCTTCCTAAAGCTACCTTGGATGCTTCGCCTCACTTGCACAGGAGAGCTGTGCTGCCTGCCGGGGGGAATGCTCCTACTCTGGATGTTGCTGTTTCTGTGAAAACAAGGGTTGTAAGGGAATGAGAGGGAAGACAATGTGGAAAAACCGACCGGGAGAAAACCCCATCCCCAAGCGTTTTCCCGAGAACTGACGGTGTTGTGGAGCTGAGCGATCCCGTCGGAGGCGGCGGAGGCTGCGCCCGGCGGAGGGAGCAGCCTGTCTGCTCCGCGGAGGACTTTCCGGGACCGGCTATTCCCTTCGGATGCGGACTGGGAAACCTGTAGGAAATTCTCCCGCCGCGCTGCGAAGCCACCATGAATTCAGTGGCTGGAAATAAGGAGAGGATCGCGGTCACGGCGCGGAGCAGAAAATACGGGGTAAGTTGTCGGCGGAGGGGCGGCTCGGAGCGGTACCCGCCGCCGTGCCGGGGCTCCCTCGCCCGGAGGTTACCGGCGCCGCCGGCTATCGCCGTCCCGGCCCCGCTCAACTTCCCCGGCGCGGGGCGGCGGCTCTGGGCGCCCCGCGGGGGCGGGCGAGGCGCGGGGGCCGCCGCGGGCGCGGAGCGTCCGAGCGAAACTTGCCGGCGCCGCCGGGCCTCCCTGCCTGACCCACTGCTCCTTCTCCTGCTCCAGGTGACCGACCCCTGCTCCCCCACCAAGCCCGCCGCCCCCTTCTCCCCCGAGAGCTGGTACCGGAAGGCGTACGAGGAGTCCCGGGCGGGGAGTCGCCCGGCCCCGGAGGGAGCCGGCTCTGCCCTGGGGTCCTCCGGCACCCCGTCCCCCGGCTCCGGCACCTCCTCGCCGGGCTCCTTCACCGGCTCGCCGGGACCCGCCTCGCCCGGCATCGGCACCAGCTCCCCTGGCTCGCTGGGCGGCTCGCCGGGCTTCGGCACCGGCTCGCCGGGCTCCGGCAGCGGCGGCGGCTCCTCGCCGGGCTCCGACCGCGGCGTCTGGTGCGAGCACTGCAACGCCCGCCTGGCGGAGCTGAAGAGGCAGGCGCTGAAGCTCCTCATCCCCGGGCCCGTCAGCAGCAAGGTGAGCGAGGGGCCGGAGCGGAGGGGGATCTGTGTGTATTTGGGTTCGCCCCTTCGTGGTCTTGTTTCCTTTTCCCATCTTCTCCTCCTGCTTCATGTGGAGCAGGGTGCCTCCGTCTCCGGAGGGCTGCCAGGCTTCGGGGGGGCCTCTGTGACAGTCCCTCAAGCTCGCTCCTTGCCTCCCTCTTTCATTGCTTTGGCGGTGGTTTTGTGTTGTTATTTCCCGTGTACTTGTTCTTGTTCCCAGTGAAGGGCAAGCAAGGGTGGGAATGCCACATGGGAGTCACTGGTCCCTTCCCCTTTTGCTCTCTTTGATCTCTACAGGATGGATTTACAAAATACCCTGAGACTTGGCAGCTGACTTAGTGGTAAGGTGTGTATGGTCTGATGCCCATGGTTTGTACTTCCATTGCGGGGCCAAGTGCAGCAGAGACCCTCCTCTAGCTCCAGGTTCAGATGAGGCATTGAAATGCTGTGTGAATCCAAAGGTCACCCAGGGAGGCTGTGGCAGACCATGGCATTGAACCCAGCTCTCCAGGGTGTCGTTAACATAAGGACAACTTGGTGATGCTTCTCTCTTACAGAGAAGCACTAGATTTTTTTTTTTTATTTTATTATTTTTTTGTCAGTAAGAAGACTTAAAAATACTTGAAGCTGCTGGGCCCTGAGTATTGGGTTGAATAATCCTGTGCCTAAAGAGCATGCAAGCATTTCTGAAATCTGGCCTCAGGTTTTAAGAGTTGACTGATCATGGATAGAGTTGGAAGACTGCTTTCTGCCTCTGTTGGGGAATCTGGTACCCCCAAAGGCATACTCTGAAATTCCTTGGTTTTGTTTGGTTTGGCATTATTTTTTGTTTTCCCTGCTTGTTGTGCATATAAAGATTAAGGCTAACAGCCCTAAAAGAGTGACCAGCAGCCCTTGGCTGACCCCGTGCTACCAAAATAGTAAGCACTGGGCTCCTCCATAGCAACCCTGTGAGTGCTGTATTGTGAATGGGTCTACAGCTCCCAGAATGTAATACAATGCAATTTTGTTTGCCCTGTTGGATCCAGGTACTATCA
The DNA here is from genome assembly GCA_035582835.1 of Phoebastria nigripes. Taxonomy (NCBI): domain Eukaryota; kingdom Metazoa; phylum Chordata; class Aves; order Procellariiformes; family Diomedeidae; genus Phoebastria; species Phoebastria nigripes. The sequence goes on from JAYKAV010001577.1 coordinate 1,140,186, forward strand.
AATGATAATATTTACTCTTCCACTTCAAAGAGTTTTCATTAGTGGTTACGATAAAGAGGTATCATGGAAAAGAGGCGACTGCTGAGAAAGGGTGCCTGGTATTGCTGTTGTGTTGTACTCTCCATTGTTTATTTATGTGCTGTGTGAGTGGGAGTTGGTGCTCTCTTGAACAAAAGACTAAAGGGCTGGTTGTTACCTTGTCTCAAGAGCTGGTTTAACTGAATTATTCATGAAAAGGGGAAGATGGAACCACCAAAATTAATAGTCAATTTAACCATATTAATACATGGTTGATTCTCTGGAAAGTGGCCCTGTACCATAGTCTTCACAAATTTCAGGCTGTGTGATTTGGCAGTCATTACCAGCTGTGGGTATAGCTGGGAAATTACTGATACAGATATGGCAGCCATCAGAATAACTGAGACTGGGAGCGTAGGGAGGATAAAACGTAAGCATCAAGGCTTTGTATCCCTCGCGCAGTGTTAGAAATTGACAGATTTTGCAGTCATGTAAAGATTTGTACAGGCTTCTCATTGTAATAGTGGTAGTCGTTGCCCATACTAGCCTTCCTGAGATGTTACCCTCGTGTTACTATTGTTAATTGTTCTGTTGTTCGTGTAGTTTAGCTGATGGTGTTGTACAGGCCAATCTTTATTCATGTCAGTAGTAAGCCTTACTTCTCCATTTTTAGCCCCCTTACCCTATGTTCTTTTTCTCTTTTAACGCCTCCTTTCCAAACCTTCCAGTTGTGGCATAATGATGTTTACAAAGCCATTGCTATCCAATGTGTAGATGTGGATTTAGGGGGAAGGAAAGAGGCACAAGTAAGGTGGTCTTTGCGGGCTATGGTGACCCTCTGCCCTGTTCACTTTGCTTAATAGTACTTGCAGGCTCAATCCTGTTGAGGTACTCCAGCCTTTTGCACACAGTTCCCTCCTGCGGATGGGTGCTACCTGCCTGTGGCTATTTGCAGAAGCATCCCTTTCTCTCATCCTTTCTGGCTTATTTACAACTGTTAAGAACTTTCTGGGCTTGTGATTTCTGCCTTCAGCAGACACTGCCCAGCACAGTAAGGCTTTGGTCTAGGTGATACAGGATACAAGTATGATGGCTAGTGCCATTGACTTCTTTGGATGGGGTGTGCTGTGCCGGTCTTGCAAGTTTGTTGTTGCTGGCATCCATGGGGTAGCCTTATCAGTGTCTGCTTAGGGGAAGGCAGGGCGTTGGAGTGGGCTCTGCCAGCTCAGCCAGGGCCCATGAGCTGCCTTTGCAGGTGTGTGCCACAGTAGTGCACTGGGGTTGCTCTCTGAGGGTGAGATGTACGGGGTCTCTTGCAAGGATGTGGAAACCTGTCGTGCATCTGGGGAAAACTTACTTCAGTTTGGATTGAGGCTGGAGTCTACCATGCTGTGTTAATGTAGCTGGCGTTTTTCAGGGTCCTGTGAGGTTTACTCTTGATTGCTGCTATGGGAATAGGTTTTTGGGGGACTAGAATTGATCCTGCCACTGAGTTCAGTGGAAGAAGGAGCAAATCACGTTCCTGATTCTGGGTATTCCCTCAGAACTTGCAAAGCATCTTACAATTCAAGACTGTGGTGCCCAGTAGGACACAGCGAATTTGTGATATGCCTTTATTAGATACATTTTAAATGCTCCATTTAATTGTTCAGTCATCTTCTAGTCAGCTAGATTTAGCTGACTTAAACGATGATTTTTGTTGGTGCTGTTGAAAACCGCCTAGAAATTTCATTAGCATTATAAATATAGTCTATGGCACCTGTTTCACATTTATACTGTATTTAGAAATGCATATAACCCTGGGTATCCGTGTATTGCAGAACAAGGAGCATAGGGGGGTATCTGTGTTTTGACATGTATCTAGCAGCAGATACTGGAATCTGCAATAACTTACCCAAATGTGAACCTACGTTGATGTTTTCTACAGTGTGTAATCATGTAAAGGTTTGTGTATATCTGCAAAGTGTAACAGTATACTTAATTGCTGCATAAACAGACCAGGCTTTATGCATAGAAGCTATGTACTGAAGCTTTTCATTTGATACAGAAAAAACCACACTTAACCTAGAGCAAACTGCTTCTGACTAGCTCATTGTTAGTGTTGAGGTGTTGAGCTTTCAGTTTTAAATAGAAGCATTCTCTCCTAATACGTCAACAGGATGAAAACTTGGGATTTGGGGGTTTGTTTTGGTGGGGCACAAAGGTGAGGAATATATAATTATAGTTGCACTACTTTATTTTAACCATTTAAAATCCCAGGTTCCCTGCCAATTACAAAACCAGAAATGCCAAAAGGTTGTTGTTTCTTTTTCCTGTCTTGTGATACAGGTGTGACTTAATGATGTACAGCAATTATCTGCATACAAGGGTTTATGTTTTATGAGAATGAAATCTTATTGTAACCCACGTGCGAAGCACACCCATGGGAAATCACTAGCACAAGTGGTTGTTATAGTTGCACATTGCAGTTTGTGACTGAAAGGATCTTAGAGCATTTGGTGGCCATTGTTTGTGGGGTTTTTGTTACAGCGTCAAACATTTGCATGGTGATAAGGATTGTCTCAAAAATTACTAATATTAATTTTTTTTTTTTTAAGCTTTTTCTTAGGCTATATTTTCAGAAGGGCATCAGACAAAGTTCTAGCATAGAAGTTTATGGCATCACACTCCCTGTTTATCAGAATTTGTGTGAAATCTGGGTGCCTTGAGTTCAAACCTGTGATATCCTCTGGCTTCAATGGAACAGTAACCTTGCAGGCATCTGACAAAAAAATCATCATTAAGTTTAATTGAAGAGTTGCTATATTTATGTGTATCAAATTATATTGTGTGTAAATAATCAACTGAATGCTAGTGAGAATAGTCTCAAGCTGGCGATTATAGATTTGTTAGTATGGGATTCCAAAAATCCTGAATACAGTCTTTAAAGGAAGAGGTAATTTGAATGTGTAGACATGAATATCTGCCTGGGCATGTTGTGATTGGGTCAGGAAGTAAGGATACTATTTTAAATGCTAGAGATGGATAGCACTGATGTTGTTAGGTGGTTTACATTCTGGACTATCCCCCTAGCTAAAAAGTCTGTGCTTCAGAGTACAAGAATTGCATAAATTCTGGTTTAGCACAGTGTGTCTGTGAAAGGGGGAGGGGAGGACTTGCATTCAGGGTACAGTTTTGCTTTCTTTTTTCACAAATTTACTGACACTCTACCTCACTTCTTGCTTGCATGTTGTTGAATTAGCTGTTTCTATTTCAGAGGTGTTCAGTAGTCAAAGACTTGACTGATAATTATTAATAATGAAGAAAGCCCTGAAGCTGATCTGATGAAAAATAGGTTCCTTTTAGCTTGTAGCTACTTTAGAAACATTCCCAGTAGAGACAGGACAGTAATGAACTCTTCCTCAAAGCTTAGCAAGTGGCAGAATAATGGAATTTCATTTCCGTCCAGACCTTTAATTTGTGAACAAGCACGGCCAGTCTGTATGGTGACTTAATTCACTGTGCAAAAATCTCAGGCACCTAATCATTTCATCCCAACTCATTGTAATGCAGATAGGATTATTGCATTAGAAATGTGATTTTAAATGGCCTGAGGCAGTAATTTGTCAGCATTTGGAAGGATTAACTCCATTAAAGTTTAGGCAACAACAACCATTCTTTTGTGTTGCATCACAGGTCACAATACCAAACATTTAAGCATAACTCATCTGTGAATCTTCTTACAATTGTATGTTTCCTGGCAAGTTGGGAAACCACAAGCTACTTCAATTGCCCTGGAATTACAGCTGCTTAGAGGTCCAGAGGAGACAAACGGATATGCCTTCGCCTCTGACAAATTAACGTAAACCCTTTTCTAGGAGCAGCTGGAAGTCTTGCTGTCTTGCTGCTGCAACCCACAGTGTCAACATGTGAAATGATATAAATATTTCTTTCAAGCTTGCAAATGTCTTCAAGGTAAGGATGAAGATACTGTGTATTAAAGACTGCTTTTTGGGAAGCTGTTAAAACTGTTAGCTCTGCGGCTTTCTCCATGGGATCAAAAAGGCTCACCATTACTGAGTGCCCTGGAAATTAGGAACAGGCCTATGATTATATTTAGTGAATTGAGACTATGGTGTTTTTCCTATCAGAAAAGAAAATACTTTTAGGAGACCATAGACAGAGCTGTTAGGGGGTGGGGGGAAGTATTGATGTTTTATCTGAAGTAAATCTCTAGGGAGGAGCAAAATTTTGATCAAATTGTTTTTTTACAGAGACTTGGCTGTGCATCTGAAAACATTATGTTCAGAAATACACTGTCAATGCTTAGTCTGTAGCTGGCATCTTCGTGCCAGGCTATTATTAAATGACAAAGTTCCTTCAAGGTGCTTTATACATGCCATGAACACTGCACCGATCTCTAAAATAATCTTGTATCTTTAAATAGTCTTATTATTTTCCTAGAAGTAAATGTTGCAACATCAGTAGCAATCTTGTATAACAAGCGYAGGATTTTGGCATATAATTTTGGAAGGGGAGGAGGAGGAGGAAAGGTAAGAAAGGTAGTCCGTGCTGAATTCCCCAGACAGCGTTAGAAAAAATGTCACACGTTACCAGCACGGGCCATTGGCATGTAATGGGATTCACGCCTGCCTCAGCAGATTATTAGAACGGTGCAGTGCTGTGTATGTAGGGTTGAAAGACATTTGCAGTTTTGCCACATCAGCAGCATGTAGCCTTTGACATCATATAATTGGGGTGCTTCCAAGCACTGAGCTTGCAGCCTGCCACCACAATAAACTTGACTGTCATGCTCTACATAATGATGTAGTAGGAACTGCAGCATTTTGTGACATGTGGTCTGCGTGTCAAAAACGTGAGAGATGTTCTGAGTTAAATTGCTAGCTTAGATCTTGGCAAAGTGTCATCCTGTAGCTTGAGAGGCATGTATGTTAATAAAATGTGAGGAATACAAGCATATGGGCTTCCCCCCTGCCACTGGATAAATAATTCCTAGTCCATGTTGTTTGTTGCTGAAGCTGCAATTCAAGAACTATCCCTGATTGCAGAAAAACAGATTGCACGTTTACTTTGAATTAAGCAAGCTGTAGTATGTAACAACACCCTGATAAACAAAGTAGTATCCCAAGAGTGGAAAGTTCTAGAAGTGTCTTCCACAGTCTTCCCATTATTGGACCAAATTTTGGTTGCACTGTGACACTGATGGAAGTCAYAACAATTGATTAAGGTATTGGTCATCTAGAAAGCAGTGATAAAGTAATAACTGCAAGCAGTCTGCTGCAGTCACATGTTGAAATGCTRCTTTTCTTTGGAAGCTTCAGCTTGCACGTTTGAAAGACATGGCAATGTTTCATTGAACATTTTCTGTTAACACGGGGTGGTCATTGGAGCAAGGTTGTTTTTGATGATCATACTATGGCTGCATCCTTATTCATAGGTTTATGGAACTCAAATCCCCGGTGACTTATGTTGCCCAGTTTTATTTTCAATTGCCTTCTATGCAACTTTCCTACATTAAAACAGGGTTTTAAAAAAATAAGTAACTATGACCATAATTAAGCTGCTAAGAACTGTGTTTAGATCTCTGGTTTTGAAACCTGAAATATATAATCAGACACCTTCTTGGTACAGTTTTAATATCTTGTAGCATCTACAACCAGAATATGCATTTGCTTATGCTTCTTTTCCCTCTACTCCCCTCTTTAGATGATATTCCAATATAGCTTAGTAATGTTTTGATGAGAGCATTTTTGAGGTTTCTCCAAGTAAAAGCGCAGGCCAACACAAGACACTTAATAGGGCAGAGGAATGGTGACTGGACCGTCCTGAGCTTGGGATGGAGGCTGTTCAAAAGCTCCTGCAAGAAATGTCAAATATTGAAAACTCTTTTCCTTGTATAACGTGAACTATTGCTGGTTACTTATAAAAACAGCAAAGAAGTGGGGAGGGAGAGAGAAGAGGTTGGGATCTGAACCTTGTCAGTCTATTGACTTACATGAAATTGGCCCTAGTGACGGGGTTCTGACTTCAGCGAAATCAGCATGATTTCATTTAGGCCACAGCTCTACCTATCATATACCTGTAAGCAGGGAATACTTGCATGAATTTAAAGCAGCAGTCAGACGTGCTGCTTGGGCTGAGCAGGGCTAAGACATCCTGGCCGCTTGTGGACTTCCCAACATGCCTTTTCTTTCTCCTCTCCATATGAAGGTCATAAGTTAGCATCCCTGCAGGTCTCCTGTGTGAATACACGGTGGTTGCTCCCTGCCTTAGTTCTTATCAAAATGATAGATAGTTCAAACACTTTCAATAGCACTGCTTTCTAAACTCAGATCCTTTTGATTGAAAGGTCAGGGAGTGACTAGATGTGCTATTACAACAGCAGATGCGAGGAGGCAATGATCTCTGATGAGAGCAGCACAATGCATCCAACCATAACCTCAGCTGTAACTAGTAAAGAATATAGGGATTACTTTTTAATTACTTTACGAAAGAGAAAGTAAACGAAAATATGATACCAGCTATACAAAAGAATCAGTTTTAAGAAATTGGTGTGTTCAATTGCAGCTTGGATTTATTGTTGTGGTATCCGAATTCAATTTATTTTATTTGAAATAATACAGCATAGTAAGGCTATTAAAAGCTACTTACCATTCCAGCATTGGTGTGCTTCTTAAAATTTTTCGTCTTCAACTGTGTTTACTTTTAGACCTGCTATTCTGTTCAGTCTGTACTATTAAATCATATAGTCTATGGTTGATCTTCTATTTCTTATATATTATAAAATATTCTATGTTTTCTGGGAGGGAAGAAAAAAGATTTCAGTCTGAAGAAACCTTCAGACTGGTTTCCTCTTCTCATCTTTCCTCTGAAACTGTATTCAGTAGTAGTCTTTGTGGGGAGAGAAAAAAAAAAAAAAAAGATTGCCAAGGAAGTTCTGTTAGAGAGACTTGAGGGAGCTGATGGGGTATTAAATTGGACTTGGTTTACAGTTCATGATGAAAACAAAAGACTTTCCTCTTCTCAGAAGGAACTGGACACTTCTAGATTCACATAAGTAAATCCTGTGTTGGTATAAGATTTTTTTTTTGTATTGCATATTTAAACTTGTTGTGCCTTCCTATTAAACGAAGTAGGGCTGAGTCTGCTCATTTTGTTGCCCTACAAGTAGGAGAACTTAACTTACAGGCCCTATGGTATCTGCTTTGTTAGTGGCTGGTCAATGATCTTATTAAATGGATTTGGTGATTCAGGAAAAGAATGTCAAATGCCTTTTAAAGATTATTTTATTCTAGTAAAAAAAATACTGCAAGCCAATGTGAATGTGGCTCTGGAAAACATTTTAAATTTCTTGCTGGTGGTGTGTGTCAGAGGAACTGTGTATGCTGGAGATAGGATATCTGTATGCAGTGCAGTATGGCTGATGTAAAGCATCCATCCAGCTCAGTGTCTGTAGGAAAATCTTAAATTGGGAATACAGTCTGTTTAAATGTTTTGGCTTCCAAATTACCTTCAGGTGGAACTTGCTTTATATGTATTTGTTTTTTACAAATGTGTTTTGACCTGCAGATTTTCTGTGATCTATTAATAACAAACCTCTACTCTAACTTCTAATCCACCATGCCCCCTAAATCATGAATTCTTTAACATGGTCATTTATTTGCACCTGAGTATTCACAACAGCTTCTCTATTCCATGGGCTTGCACGGGAACAAAATTCTACTCACATGAATGTTTGGGGAAAAGCAAATGAAAGGAGACTTTGACATCCACCACAGTAAATATTTTCTTTTTCTGAAGAAAAAGTGAAAATTCACAGGGGTTTGGGGGTTTCAGCTTTGTTCAGAACTGTCTGAGCAGACCCGCCTCAGCAGCGGAATGAATTTTCCCCAAGTTGTGCGTGTTTCATTCCCTCTTTCTCTCCCACCCTCATAATTAACTGAAGATAAATGAGGATTCAGGAATGCAACCCCTCAATTTATGTGGGCCGCTGTGTGGTTCTGTTGGGAATTGCCCATTCCTTTTATCACAGGTGTACTTGAAGATATGAAAGAGATTCCTGCAGTGCTGAAGAAGATGGTCGCTCTGGAGTCCTTTTGCTAAAAGTGGGGCAGAACTTGGCCTTTGCATGTTTCTGTCCTGGCTCCTGTAAGAGTCACTTGAGCAAACTTCTGTCTTACCAAAGCCAAACTCAGACTTGACTACGCTAAAGTTATTCAGGAAAGCGGGCTTCTGCCTTCTAACCGATAGCCTGAATGATTGTATGCTACTATTTCAGTTGGACAGTTTTATTTTTCTGTGCCTCTCAGCTAAATGAACCTCTGACCTGCTAAGTGTCAAATGCTGAAAGAATTACCCGTTTACTCCATCCACCTGATGGACTCCAGCAGAAAGCCTAGTGGGTAATAAAGCAGTCTTGGCTTTAAGCAGGCGCTGAACAGCAAGAATAGAAGTCATTACTCTTCATTTCTCTATTAGTTTCACTGCTCATTTAATAGTGCCGGGCAAAGAAAAACATTCATATCCTATTCAGCAGCCAAATGCACCAAATTGGGAGTTGTGACTTGTGTGTTTTCTTCTTTTCTAATGGGTATCATTAAAATTTAACAAGTCATCTAAATCATGTTAGTATTCCCAGGGTTAATATTGCTGAAATTGCTGGCAGCATTCCCACAGGAAGAGTTAACAGTGGCTGAGGTTGTGCGGCTGGCATTTGTTGCTCGGAGGGAGGTGTTGGACTGTAGAAGCCCTGGCACCAGAAAGGCACAATGAAGTCTTTGGTGACAAGGGGCATTTGCAATACACATAGATATTCTTTCCTATTCACCTCTCCCTTCTCACTCCTTCCCCCCTCTTCTCTCCCCACTAGTCCTAAAGCTGTCATTTCAGCTCATACTCGTTAGATTTCTAATGGAAATTCTTGACAATAAACCTGCATACATGTGAACCTAGAAGAAAGGCATGCTAGTGTGCTAGTCAGCGCGAGTGTCAGATTTAAGAGATTGTTAGACCGTAGATGGCTTTTACGGGAGGTCGAGAAGGCTAGCAAAGCGGGACATGCAATTAAAATGGTATTTGTTAGAGAGGAATAGCTAGCTGTCTGGGCAGACTGAACATGGGGAAATGATGGGTAGCTGGAAGGCCATTAGTGATGGCTTTGTAAGCAGTTCTGCAACATGGGTGGTAAGTCTAAATCCAGAGCTGCTCTTTTAGCATGCCTAATAAGACTTCCTTTTTTTCCTGTGTGTCAAATCCATTTTTGAATAATGGATTTGACAAAAATTCTGTGGATTCTGGTTTAGATTTAGAGGTGGGAGAAAGAAGTTATGGTGGGTGGGGTGGGGAAGAGAAAAAACTGGCTTAAGGGAGCTTTTGGGTACACTCTCCCATCACCATGAATGAAAACAAAGCTCCACAAGATTTTGCAGAGTTGTTTTTCGTAAAGTCATTGATCCAGTGTTCCTGTAAAGAGGCTGTTTGGTGAGGAATATGAGATGGGACAGGCAGCTCATTGAAATGCCTTCTCATTTTAAATGAACAGTTGGGATCTGGTTCTGGATGAGAGCTCTGATATTTAAAAAAAAAAAAAAAAAAAAATTCAGAATTGCTTTCCCCACTGCAATCATCTTTAATTGTCAGAGGTATCTGATCACATCTCTCCTTTATCCTTGACTGGTGAACTGTTGGGTGTTTGGCTTTAACATCATTGTCAACCATTGTTAAAGTTGCAAGGGGTGGGGCTAGGCACTTACAACAAATTGGCTAATAAATTTTGGTGCCCTAAGGGACATAAGCTGCTGTGAGAATAGTAACGGCACACTGCAAGGAAGAAGACAGGCTATGGAGACAGAAATGAAGTGGGGCATGACGTGTGCCTTGGTTGGTCCAGGCAACAAAGGAACAGTGCTTCTATGGGAAAGGTGGCACACTAGGGAAGTAGGGAGAAATGGGTGATAACCCAGAGTTCTTTAAAAGGCTGAGCTCTGGTTTATCACCCAGTGTTTATCTGACACTGCTGGTGTCTTTAAAGCTTTACAGAAATACTTCATATGAAGGTTGTGTGTTGTTTTGTGGTGTGGTTTTTTTTTTGTTGTTGTTGTTCTGTTTAAAAAGCCATACCTATTGTTCGGCCCCTGCCAATAGAAACCAGCAAGCAGCCAGAAGAGTAGAAGGCAGTTAAACCAAAGTTGCCTTTGGTTTAATGCACTTAAGTATTTTTCATTCTGAAATCAGGTTTTCCAAAGACTAAGGTACTGGTGCATCCTGTTATCTAAGGATGTAACTAGATTTTCTTTCTTACATCTCATTCATTTGTTTCTCTTTTGTTTACCAGTCACAAGAACCTGTATGTTCCATGCTGTCAATTTGAGACTTGGTATAAAATAGGGACTCAACTCATTGCACTAACAGTTTCGCCCAACATAGCAAATAAATGACATAYGTTTTAGTGCATCAGCAATAGGGTAGAACTTGGCGTTCTGGAGTACAGTTATGAATTCAGCCTGGCTTCTCCTTTCCCTGTGCCTGTTTCTGAAGGGAAAAAAAAATGTTTGATTTCCAGATTAATTTTAATTCTTATAGTGTTAAACTTACTAATTCTGTATTATTATGATTATTCTGGACACTCTAAGGGCGTGCTATTAAGTAGTAGTACTTGTCCCAAATACTTTAAAAGCAGAATAGAAAACACTTAAGTTGTGAGAGGAGAGCTAAGGGTTGGGGGTATACATGAGGGCTGAATGCGCTGGCACTGATGGCTCTAAATGAAGCACTTTACAGAGTGAGGTGCTTTAAATTGCCAACCTTCTTTGTCAGTCCTAGTTACTTAGTTCTTTCTAGCTTGGTCTGCCACTGTCTTGCCTGTTTAATATTCCACTTAAGTATAACAAGAGATGAAACATCCAAGATGCCTGTATCCTCCAGGAGTCAGCTCTATTGATGTGAATACTTGTATTAGCTGTTTATGAGCAATGAGCTAAACAGGGGTATAAAGAGGAGTGGGAGAAGGGGAAGGAGAACCGTTGTGACTTCTCTTTATTTGCTGTTCTTTTTATCAGCAAAGGAAATAAATTCTGTCCCTTTCCTACTCCAAATGCATGCATTTTGGATAACAGGAATCATTTCAATAAGCACACACTGCCAAGGCCCAGATAAGGGCTATTTCTGTGCCTGAAATATCAAGGACCAGAGTGTGCTATGTGGGAAGCTGGTGTGGAATCATGCTGCTGAGGAAGCAGTGTGTTGTAATACACATGGATGACACTGATAAATGGCTCCTCTAAGCAAGCATCTGCAGCAAATTGTCAGACTGAGACTTCCCAGCATCCCCTAGACCTCTGCATGAATGAAATCTCTGTTGTGCCATTATTTACCCACCTCCATATGAAATGAGAGGATAGGATTCATTGCTTCAGTGCAGCCTTTATTTGAGTTTGCTCTATTTATGTACAGGTATGTATGTATATATTTCTTTTTCTGCACTGCTTTCTGCAGCAATGGCTGCAGAACTCCCTGTGTCCTCTCACTGATTAGCCATATAGCTTTTTGAAATGGTACAAAAYGGCTTTCAAGGTAAAGGACAGGTCTTTTACTTCTGGAAACCTAAAATGAAATGTGTTCTATGTATTCTGTTCTTTGGCCAGACACATGTATAATTAAGGTAAGTAATAAGCATGGTTTGTTTTTTGTTGTTTTATTTTGTTGTGGTTGTTTTAGTAGAGGTTGTGGTGGCTGGGAAAGAAAAGGGAAAGGTCTTGGATTCTTTCTTTTCCTTTTTGAAGAATCATGATTACTGTCTTCAAAAGGCAGTGAGACAGTCTGCAAATCTATTTTGCACTGAAGTAAAGCCTCTCATCTTTTCCTTGTTACCACTGGATATCACTGATGCATGAAAAGAATTGGACTTGCTCTTTGCCTTTCTTCAATATGTATTATTTTTTTTTTTTTAACTCTTTGAGGTGATTTTCTAGAATAACTTGTCATTGAAACTGAAACTCTGGTAACTTAAGCTTTGATGGAAAGGTCTCTTGAGATCAGGTTAGAATTTCTGGCCAACCTAGAAAAAACCCCAATGTGTGGTAGTTAGCATATACTCCCAGTACAGAAAGATCCAGGTAAGTTCCCTGCTCTTCTTAATTCCAGCCAATACATCAAACCTCAGGGCTCTGAGAAATGAACTTCTGTGGGTTTAGCTGCAAGGATATAAAATGGTAACCTCTGACAGAGCAGCAGAAAGGTAACACTGTGTGTCAGGGCAGAAGGATTTATCATGCGCACATAACTTAGCTACCAGATTACACTAACAAGCACCTTAGCCAAAGTTTGCTTTCACTGGCAACGTAAATAAATCCAACAGGGAGTTTGGGTGCAGCTGAGGTGAGGATATATGTCTTGTCCCACCACCCTGCTGTGGTGTTGATGGCTGTTCGCAGCTGTCTGCTCCACCCTGCTGCTGCAGCTCTCTTAAATTGTTGCTTGACTATTGGAGCCCTCAGCTTCTTGCTATCTTAGCCTTTGCCCTCAGGCTATTTCTGTCTGTCTTGCTGGCTTTTTGTAAAAAGCTTTAATATTTGTTTGCTCGTGATGTGGAATGAGACTTTCACCCCAGAAGTTTCCATAGGAAAAGACCTTTTTTAATCACTCAGTGGAAGAGGACGGATGTTCCTAGAGGTAGTGTCAAGTGACTTGTAACACTTAGATGCTCATGGAAGTAACAGGGCTTTACAAAGTTGCAAATACTCACATCGATGTGCCCATTACTGGAGAACATGCATAGATCTCATCTCAGTAAAATGTCTACTACTTCTGTTTTTACAGCTGAGGAGAGGAGATACAGAGCCACTTGGTGAACTAATTAGTTGCATAAAACGGAGTCCAGGTTTCTTACATGCTTGTGCTCTTGACTAATGGGCTTTTTCCTTTCTTGCTAATGTTGCCCATCTCATTCTACAGCAGCTCTTGTATGCTGGCTCAGCATTAGCTCTTCTGGCTCTGTACAGAGAGGAAGAAGGTGGTTGTGGTTTGCATTTCAAAGCTGTCAGCCTTAAAAGGATTGGAATATGGCAGTTGAATATACGGTAAATAATTACCCAGTTATGAAAAAAAGTCTTTTAGAAAGACCTTGACTTCTGATTCTCTGATTGGTACCATAAGCTGGCTGTTAGTTTAACAAAAAAAAAGAAGATATTGCTAATGGGGTTGGGTGTTTTTTTGTGATTTTTCAAGAGAGTGTTTATTAATTCTCTTTCTTTTTTCCTCCTACCTTGGACAGTTCATATCTATGAATAATTTAATTGTCCTTGGCTGTCTGCTGTTGTGAATGGCATGCTGTTAGGCATTCTGTATTCATGTGGTATTTGTTAATGTTTGTTTTGTATTCTGTCTGCCTCTCTGCCTTTCCAGAGATCAAATGGATGATGCAAGGCTTGACAACATATAAATGCTATTAAACTGTATCTGAAAGAACAGAAAGGGGGCCTTTGTCATTTTGTTAGTTAGAACATTAATTGGAATAGATTGTTCAGTCTTTTTCTCACCAGTGGAGAAGTAAATGTTTGTGAAAGCTTTTTTCTACTTTTTGAAAGTTTGTCTTGAGAATATGTCTAGAATTTATAAGTAACAATTTGTACTGGCTTACACGGTATCTCAAATGTGTTCCCTCTCTGTGTTTCCTATCCCTAGGCATTCTTTGTTACTGTCATTATTCACAAGGTTTAAACTGCAGAAATACCAATTTTCAGATTTTAATTCTCTTCCTCTTCATTGAGGGGATTGTGTTGCTTTAACTGCTCTTGTCATGATACTTGTCAAGCAAAGAAAAGCATCTAACTCTTTTCCAATTACATCCTTTCTGAGCCAAACATAAGCATCATTATTAGTATTCCAAACATTTATTTAGATCCTGTCTGTGATCTTCATGACCCTCAGGTTGAGACCCTGAGAACAGTAAGCAGAAAGCATACCCCAAGCTACTCTGTCTGTGGTTTTGCCAGGTTAATGGGAAACTAGGCTAATGCTTTACTGCAATTCTATAGAGTGATCTCAGGGATGAATGTCCCTTCTGAGAAAGCTTCATCCTTCAGAAAAAACATGCTAAGAACAAGAAATAATAACATTTGCTATCATGGGTAAATCACTTAATGCCTGCTTTCCTGCTGGCTGTTACATTAACAGTAATTTTTTAAGGTAACATTGAAATTTTTAATCATCCACAATTAAAGAGTGTTTGAGTGTATGCTGCTGCTCTAACAGCCTCCACTTTTGTAGATATTTTGGCCAAGTTCCTCAAAGTCTCTCAGCTGCTGTTTATCTTTTTATATTTCTTGTGGTGCCCAGCAGAGCCTGCTATATGTTGCTAGGCTTCATAAAACTGTTACATAGCCCTGTAGGCAGTAGAGGGTCTTTTGAAGTGCTTCTGATGTTAGGTGCACCTACTGCAGAGGAGAGTAACTTTCTATAAAGCTGACCCCACTGTTGCTGGACGGCTGGATTGCAGGTACATGCTTGCTTTGCTTGGCTGATGCCTTGAGAGTCCAGTCCTGTAGCTCTTGTTCCTGGATGTCAGCCAAGTGGCTGTGCGTTCTGAGACTGGGCATCAGCTCTGCGATGTCTCTCGAGGCAGGCATGTTTGGAGACACCGTTCTCACTGTGGGCAGTGCTGGATGTGCTGCCTTTTTGTCTGTGGAATGGCTTGTTAGGCTGCCTTTAATTTGAACCATCTGTGGCAACCTGCACACTCTGTTATAATACTGTTTTTATGTCAGACCTCCAGCAGCATGCTGTGAGTGAGCTGGAGACCAGTGTAGGAATTAAGGTAGAAAATCCACTGGAAACATATTGCAGTGCATGTACAATTAACTGGAAAATAATTATGTTCATTGTAAACTGTACATCCTGCACCAGGCTCCATCTTTGTTTTCATTCTGGCAAGTGTGACTCCAGTGAAATTACAGGATGGAAAAGGAGGGTGAAATGTACCTGTAGCTGTTCCAGTGTTTGTTAGAGGCCTCCCCTGTGTTGGTGAAGCAGTACTGGAGTTTGTGCTTCCCTTCATCATTGTCTGTTGAAGGATCCTGTCAGGCAGTCTGAGGCTTGTTAGAGCACCCAAAACATGGAGTTGCTAATTGGCTACAGCCCTGTGCTTTCTTTACATACTGCTGTTTCTCCTCCTGGAACCAACAAACACACTGTATATCTCTTTCCTTTAAAAAAAACTTCTATGCTGTTTTAACCTCTCTACCCCATTTTATCTCTTGATAATTCTCTTTTCCTTAACTAACGACTCACCTGCTCACCTGGATAGGATTGCTGCTGGCTCTGTGATTATAGCAATTAACTCTAACCCTAAGGAAATGGCTTGCTGTGTTGCCTGGCAGCCAGGGTCTACAGGAGCTGGTAAAACAGAATGGATCAGACTTTACTTTTCCTTAATTTTAATCTTGTTATTGATTAGCAAGGAAAGCAACTTACTGTGAAAGATCTTGTCAATTTTCAGGTTGGCTAAGATATTCCAAAATCTGTTGCCTTGTTTGTCAGAGTTGCTGTGAATTCCTTACAACTTCTAGCAGACAGCAAAGGTTTTGGTGGTTCTGTAAACAAGGCTTCTTAAGCCTGGCTTAAAGGAATTGAGAACTACAACTGGAATCACTGTCATAATAATTTTTTTCTTCTGCATGTTAGACTTGATTTTATAGTGGTGTTTAGCCAAGCCTTAGTATTGTCTTTTATTTGGTGGTAGAGAATAATGAAAATACAGTTTTAAGTGAAGTTAGGGCCTTGGGAATACATTATTGTCTTTAGCAAGCTTGCTCACACATTAATAACTAAAAGCAGATGTGTAAGCAAGAGTTTTGAACATTGAACAAAATGGGAGCAAGCAGTGTATATGTGGGTATCTCCAAGCAGGCCTCACTCTGGGTACCAGGTGTTATCAAAGAGCACCTCTCAACTAACATAAGAGGTGATAATGTGAACAAGCTGTCTGAATTGGGGCGACATGGCACAATTAAATCTTTACAGGGCTAACCACAGCCTGCTGAATTGGCTGCATGAGAGGAAAGGTAGATCTGCCTACAAACAAACACAGGGCTAATAAAGCTACAATTTGTTTTTGTATCCCCATTGCCCCTTTTAATCATTCTTTTACCAAATGTCAGCACAGATGGAAAATTCAAACCAAGCTCACCAATCCAATTCTGTGGAATTGGAAAGGTGTATAGTACACCAGTGCAGCTCCCCTGGGCTGGAGTGCTGCCAGGCTTGATGGTAGATGTTTTAGGTTGGAAGGGACTCCTGGAAATTACCTAGCCCAGCCTCCTCTTCAAAGCAGGGTGGACTTGTTCTGGGGCTTGTGCAGTGAAATTATGAGCATCTCCAAGGCCACAGATTGTACAGCCTCTCTGGGCCCCTGTTGCCATGCTTCTGCAGTCCTGTTCTCTCAAGTGCACGTTCTTGCCCTGTCTCTTGTGCCAGCACTCACTTTTTTGACCTTGTGGTGAGCTTGTTAGGGAGCTAACCTGGCAAAACCAACCCCTTCCCTAAACCCCAGGTACTAGCAAAAAGCGGACTCCATGCATGAAATGTTACTTGGTGAATCAGACTTTTTCACCTGTGTTCTCCTTCAGTCTGGAGGTATTTGTGTTTTCTAGAGCCAAATATCTACACCCAGCTGAGTGATTAAGACATGAACTGCTCATCTGACATCAGAATATTTGTAAACACTATGACTACATATAGCCACAGGCAAATGATTTTTTTTTTTCCCCACAGTTTGACTGCATGATGAAAAAATGTACTTGTAACTAGAGGGGAAAAAGCCAGCCTTTTCATATACTGCAGTCTTAGTTATTACACTTCTGCTAGCATTCCTCATATTATTTTTGGTAGGTGATAGAAAAATGGGCGGAGGTGCCAATTTAATTAAGAGAATGCCTACCCTTAGAATTGGACTGAAGGCAGTGAATTTAGTATGGCAATGCAAGTAGATGGACAAGTACAGTATTGACAGTAGTAACAGTCTAAATATAGTGTTTCATGCTCTACTTATGTGTGGCCATGAGTGACCACTTGCAGTGACAAATAGTGGATTGAATACCATCTAATCGAAGAAGGTCTATAAGAAGGAGAAAGGTGCTTGAAAACCATAAATGCATCTTACAGACACATCTGTGTTCCCCCTGTGCAGACTGAAACGATGTGATTTAACCCTGCTGAGACTGAGGTGTTTGTGCTGGGCTGTCCTGGTGTCTGTCTCCTTAACAGTCAGTCCAATACAGAAGGTTTCTTTTCTGCAGCTGTATAACATGGAGAGCTTCTACCTTGAGCTGCTTTCCTAAGTGGCAAAACAGTCTACTGCAGGGCACTCAGCCTTTGGGAGGCAGTGTGACAAGTGCATGGGGCTCTTCTTGGTTCTGTATTTCTGGTCAGTACAGGCAGTGAGCTGTTAAGCTCCTCTGAGACACATGCCTTAGGTGTTCAGTATTCTCCTTTGCCCCTGCCGTGCTGTGCCTATGAGTGAAGAGGAATATCTACTTAATGAATCAAACACTGCATCTGCATTGCAACAGAATGAATTCATATCTGACTGAGCACTTGCAATTATAACAGAAATTCAGCATCACTTCTTAATCTGCAGTCACTGAAAGTTTCTGCCTTATCCCTTTGGTGTTCAGCAAGGCTGAAATCTGTGAGGTCTGGATTGCTAACTGGAAAGTATCACTGGCTCGGCAGTTTATGTTCAAAATATGAATGGACATGTATTGTGAAAGACAAGGACTTTTGCTAAAGCACCATGAGATTTATTTAACTCATCTCCATTTTAATTATAAGGGGGTTACTGAAAAAACAACTTATTAGCCACAAAATAACACATCCTGGTAATACCAGTTTCTCCCTGGGTTGTGAGTTTATCGTGGGATACCACTGCACTTCTCAAAATTATACCCTGGGCACTTTACTGTGCTTCAAAACTTAATTTTGTTATAGCTCTCCASTAGCCACAGACCTTAAAGCTGATTTTGTGGTCCTTTTGTGGCTGTTGTGCTGTTAATTCACTTTCTCTTCATTCAGCTGTGGTGGGGAAAAAAAAAGAACTAATTCCAAGTCGCCTGGCTGTAACTGCTGATCATACTTTGGGGTTTAATACAAATACAGGGCTGCTTCTACCTGTTAGAGGTATTTCAACAAGTTCAAGGAATCCTAGGAGTAGAGTAAACATTGCTCTATTTCTCTTGTGTCATCCACTGCCCCTTTGTTAACACTTACGCCCCATATACCCAGTAACTCTGTCTCAGTCCTTTCTGGAATTGTAGCTATTTTGACAAGCTTACAAAAAAACCCCCAAGTTCCTTTGCAGAAGCTTCTTGGTAAAAATAAACTCATACCTCTAATTGTCAAATTTTAAAGAGATAGTGGGACTAATCTCAGACCTGGGTGCCAGGCACCAAGCAAGCATGCTTTTGAATTCACGTGATTCTGAGCTTGKTCTACCCCTGTCCAGTCCAAGGAGCCAATCTGAAAGCTCACTTGTTGCAACTGTTTCTTGGGCCCAAATAGTAACTATGGACTGGCAAGGTAGAAATGAGCCCTGACAAAGGCTTTCCCTCTCTGAGTGGAGATGGATGTGCCTGCAGTGGTGAGAACACTGATGTGGTAGAGGAATATGGGTGCTAGATACCCATTTTCTACCTGGGCAAATCCTCTAGAGCCTGGTCACTTGGGTTTGCTGGCAGAATTTACTAGTGTTGTTCTGGTTCCACAGGTGGCTGCTGTCCTGCACTGTGGGAGCTTGCCAAGCATGAGTGATGGGAAGAGAAAAGGCCAGGGAAGAGGTGGTGGGGGGAAGACCAATCTTTTTTCATTGCTGTCAGTTTCTAATGTCCTCTGAGCTGCCTACTTGTACCAATGAGAATCAAAATAGGAACCTTCCCATGTTCAGACAGTTTAATTATTCAAAATGCATTAAGACTTTTTTAATATCTGGATTTAGTTCTAGTAATAAATACATGGATGCATTTTCAAAACTGAACTAAAATAATTCACAAGTATTAATGAATTATCCTCCAGCCTTTCGTCTGCCCTGGGGGATATATGACTAGAGATTAAAGGTATGGAGGAGTGAAATGACTTGTCACAGTCACAGGGAGCCTGATAGTTCGATTCCCAGGACCTGTGTTTTAATGACAAAAAGCAATGTGGCACAGTGAATAGTTGCTAACCTTCTATGTGGAAGCTGGAATTCTCTTTCTTGCAGTACCATAGACAAATCATACGGCCTTGAACAAACTGTGTTACCTACAAGTTATTTTTACCTTTGTTTCTTTGCCCTTACTCCTTTCTCTCTTTCTAGTAAGACTAAATTCTCATTGGGAAAAAGCTGTCTGTCTTTGTACAGTGCATGGCATAAGTGATCTTGATTTTTTTTTTTTTCTTTTAGTTATTTTTTTTTTTAGCTCTTGCCTCTAAGTGCTATCAAAATATGAAACATAAAACAATAAATGTAGAAACAGATTTTCTATGTGTTACATTCTTTCAGGTTTTACTTTCTTTAATGTATTTTTGCATTGCTACTTCAGCTCTGTGGATGTCCATAGTGCTCTAGACTTGCATAAAGATTTATATTCTACATACCTGCATACAGAATGACTATCTCCAGTCTAGTTCCTCCTATTTTACAAATTAAATGCTCAAACAACAGTCTCTTCCACCCTCTCTCGCTTACCTTCCTCTTACCTCTTATCTTGGATTACAGAAGAACCAGGTAGATTCTGTTTTGCTAGTCCTGCTCTGTGTTTGTTTCGTTTTTTTGGGTTTTTTTGGTTTTTTTTTTTTTTTTTTAATACACTGCATATAAATACACTGGAAAATCTAAATTAACATTGACTGTAATTTACTGTTGGACCAGGACTGACTCCATCTTACTGTATCCTTTAAAGAAGTAAGTGTGTGTTAACATCACAAACACATCTTCTCTCTAAAGGCTCTGTAGTTTTAAGCAGCCTGGTTGCCTGTGTAATGCTTGCTGACGCTCAGAACTTTGTCTTCTAATTGTAGCAGGGGAAAATACAACCCCTGTCAGAGTCAGTGGTGGGTCAATGGAGAACAAAGGCAGTAATCAATCCAAGGCCTAATTAAAGGCAGTGGTGCCAGGAAATGATAGGGAATTCAACAGCCTGACACTCAAACTTCCCTAATTGGACTAGTGTTCTTTATAACTGCCCTGTGCCTCACTCCATATTGCCCCAGCTATGATAGCAGTATCTCACTCTGTGTTTAGTGTTTTTCTTTGCTCTTGAGTTCAAGACAGAGATGGATAGAGGGATCCATTAGCAGTGATTGCTGTAGCTTTATACTCTTTCACTTCACTTTTTTTGTTAAAGCTCAGTTGCTGAATGATGGTTATAAGCAAGTTGATACTCTATCATAGTTGATACTCTCATAAAAAGAGATGGAATGGCTAAGAGAGGAACACGCTGAGGCTGCTGCTGTTCTCACATTGTTCAAATGAGAGCAAATAAGGGAAACATACTTTTGGATGGAGAGGATGACTTTGGTTCATTAACAATTTCATTTGAAGTGTTGTGGTTTCTTCTACTTCATTAGATTAAAAGGAACTCCCTCTGAAGAACTTCAGGCCAGAATAGGAGCTTAAACAGCAGGTATTTGTGACCAAGAAATAAAATTGCTTTCTACATCCTGTGACTGTATGATAAAGTGTAGCAGTTGCCACAGGAATCTGAGAAAAATCCTACAAACCAGTTAGGAGTTCTCTGTAAGTGTAAGTACAACAAATATTTGTTAGCTTGAGCTGTGCAATATGTTCTAGTTAAATAACATTTAACTAGAGTTCTGTCATTTCTGCAGGAAAGGATCCTGAAGATCATCTTAAGTGCAGAAAAGAAATTCTGTTGGAGTCTTCAGTAGCTTTGCAGAGAAATGTGTTTTGAGCATCGGACTAATTTGTTGTACTTCTGTGGGAATGTCTCCTCCCACACTTGGTATTTTCCTGTCTATTGGAGGTTTCTGTACAGTAGTGAGAAATAGTTAATTCTGAATTTCATGTTGAGAAAAAACTGTTTGGGAATAAAGTGGAATGAGTGTCTGGAAAAAGAATGGCAAGACCTAGCTTTTTTTTTTTTTTTTTTTAACATGAAGATCTACAGCTGGGGACAGGGAGAAGAGAAGATTGTGGGTGGTAAATCGCAGCATGACAAAGAGTTGATATATAGTTGATAGCACCATGCAGGATTTGATTCTGAATTTTTGCAGCTGTACCACTTTTGTCATTCCCTCCTCAGCTATATAATAAGATGTCATAGTACAAGCTAGTCAACCGTAAGTAACTTCATGGACTTCAATGGAATGTTGCCCATGTAACATACACCAACATATTTTTGAAGGGCTGGGCTGTAGGCTAGGCTGTGGCATTAGTGTGTTCCTGGTAGCAGGCTGGCGAGACAGAAGCCTCCCCATGTGCCAGCTGCCCRTCAGTATCAGTGAAACATATGCCCATTCAGTTTGCTTAGTAATGTGAATGCCATGTATAGTGGAGACAGAGATGTTTCCCTGTAAACATAATGAGTTGAGATATTTTTGTTTTCTTTTCAGAGAAATTGCAGGAAAATAACCACATCTATCTAGTTACTCACTGGCATAGTTAAGTGAGATATCCCTATGAGTCTTATTCCCAGGTATTTTTTAATTGAGAGTTGGATGTCACTGAGTAAAGGGATTCTTCACTGTGAAGTGGAAAGACCATTATAAAACAGTATTTAAAATACAGAGAAATGCAAGCTACACTATTTGTGTTAATAGCACTTTTTTCATCCCAGAGTGTCCTGGTTTCAGCTGGGATAGAGTTAATTTTTTTTTCCTAGTAGTTGGTATAGTGCTATGTTTTGGATTTAGTATGAGAAGAATGTTGATAACACACTGATGTTTTTAGTTGTTGYTAAGTAGCCTACTAGTCAAGGACTTTCAGCTTCCCATGCTCTGCCAGGTGCACAAGAAGCTGGGAGGGAGCATAGCCAGGACAGCTAACCCAACTGGCTAATGGGGTATTCCATGCCATGTGATGTCATGCTCAGCATATAAAAGCTGGGGGAAGAAGAAGGAAGGGGGGGATGTTCGGAGTGATGGCGTTTGTCTTCCCAAGTAACCGTTACGCGTGATGGAGCCCTGCTTTCCTAGCGATGGCTGAACACCTGCCTGCTGATGGGAAGTAGTGAATGAATTCCTTGTTTTGCTTTGCTTGCGTGCACAGCTTTTGCTTTCCCTATTAAACTGTCTTTATCTCAACCCACGAGTTTTCTCACTTTTAGCCTTCCGATTCTCTCCCCCATCCCCCTGGTGGGGAGTGAGCGAGAGGCTGTGTGGCGCTTAGTTGCTGGCTGGGGTTCAACCACGACAGTCCTTTTTGGAAAAGCAAAAAGCATGCACAGTCACTGACACTTCCAGGTGTACCTGCTGCAGCATGGACTTATCCTTAGGCCACAATCCCTTCAGAGGTATACCTGCTGCGGCACRGACATARTMACGGCCACAGACGCTTCGAGATGTACCTGCTTGGGCATGGGCTTATCCACGGCCACAGACGCTT
>JAYKAV010001577.1:1162904-1209075 GCA_035582835.1 Phoebastria nigripes
AAATTCGATCTAGCACATTCCAATCAAATCTGTCGTTATCTCGAACCCTTCGAGCCCCACGTTGGGCGCCAAAAAGGACTGTTGTGGTTTAACCCCAGCCAGCAACTAAGCACCACGCAGTCGCTTGCTCACTCCCCCCACAGTGGGGATGGGGGAGAGAATCGGAAGGGTGAAAGTGGGAAAACTCATGGGTTGAGATAAAGACAGTTTAATAGGGAAAGCAAAAGCCGTGCATGCAAGCAAAGCAAAACAAGGAATTCCTTCACTACTTCCCATCGGCAGGCAGGTGTTCAGCCATCTCCAGGAAAGCAGGGCTCTATCATGCGTAACAGTTACTTGGGAAGACAAACGCCATCACTCTGAATGTCCCCCCCTTCCTCCTTCTTCCCTCAGCTTTTATATACTGAGCATGACGTCACATGGTATGGAATACCCCATTGGCCAGTTGGGCTAGCTGTCCTGACTATGCTCCCTCCCAGCTTCTTGTGCACCTGGCAGAGCATGGGAAGCTGAAAGTCCTTGACTAGTAGGCTACTTAGCAACAACTAAAAACATTAGTGTGTTATCAACATTCTTCTCATACTAAATCCAAAACATAGCACTATGCCAACTACTAGGAAAAAAAAATTAACTCTATCCCAGCTAAAACCAGGACACAGAGCCATATAAATGTTTCAAGAAGAATTTAATTTTGTACGTAGGTGAAACAGATCTGAGGGAACTAGATAGTCTGTGGACACAAATGAAGCCAGGTCTCTAGTCTTTTTGCCATGTTCACCACCCCTGACTGCAGAATGAGCTCTGTAGATGAAAGGGTATTGAAGGAAGCAATGAATAACTTCCCCCCCCCCCCCCCCCCCCCCCCCCCCCCCCCGCCTTCTGGTAATAACTGGTGTTGATGACACTTCTAAACACTTTTAAATTATGCAAATCTTAAAGCAACAGAGCAAGTGTTACCTATACCAACAAATTTGAGCGGAGTTTTTCTCTAGTACCTAATCACAATAATGAAAGTTAATCCAAGTTTGAACTTCAAACCATTTGAAGAATAACTAATAAACACAACTAATGAGTGGGCTTTCTGTATATATTAGAAACAGTGTTTCTTTGTATGTTACTTTAAGAACTTGGAAATGTCTCAGTTGCCTGTTATAAGAGGTGTGGAAAACTCTCCACAGACTTGCCTGTTTCCTAAGCTGCCCAGCCTCCTGCAAATTATGTACCTTGCAGAGAAGCATTATTAATTCTAGTGGACTGGCCTGTGGCTCAGTCCAAATCTGTTTATAATCTTTCAGCACTCTGATATTGCCTATACCTGTAACAAGAAGGATCAGAGGCATGCAGAGTGGGAGAGATGGACCCACATTTTGATGTCATAAGTACTTTGAAAAAAGAACAGCAACTGCTTCCTGTTGAACCTCTACTGTTTAACTCAGTCTAGTGATATAGGATTTTTATCATTTTTCACAACTAAAAAAATTTGAATAAACAGATCTACCCAACCAGCCACTTCTTAAGAGATGGGATGCAGTTTTTTTGGATCTACAGGGTATTCTGATGCACTAAGTTCTTGGTCAGATCCTTTTCATTAAAGAAGAGTAAAGAATGTCAGGGGGGAAACCAACCCCAAAATGTAATTAAATCATAACGTTGTATCCCAGGCTGTCAAAGGCTGGTGCATCATTGTTTATCTTCTTAGACTGATGAGTTTATTAGTATCTTTTTGTCTGCTCTAATAGGTTGCCATGTACTGGGACTTAATAGCATATTTGTGCTGCCAGCAAGATACTTAGCTACAGATCTAGCTGAGTAGCATGTTTCTTTGAGCAGAAGGACCAGCTGAATTCAGGACTCTTTCTAGCTGGCAGGTCAATAATACAGCTCTGCTTCTATCTGGCAAGATAAGTTTTCCCAGCCTCATTCTGTTTTTCTTTAGTGCAGTGTGTAGCAGATGGATTTGAATTACAAGGTTGGCTGATGTACTGTATAGAATGCAGCACAAGATACATGTCTGTTTAAATACTCCTAAACTTGGTGCAGAGAATAACACTGACTGGAGGAAAACAGGATGAGTAGTTTTTTGGATAGACTTTAGAGGGTTTGCCAACTGCAAATGGAGAATTTTCTCTGGCTTTTGAGTGGATAGAGTACTTCTTCAATCGCAACTGAGTTTCTCTGATGCAGTGGTTCAAAGGCATCCGTATTATGATTAGTGCTTGTTATTACTTATAATCTTTACAYGTGAATTAAATCAGAAAGCCTTCTGATGGAGTGATGATTTGTCATCAGCAGCCTGCATCTGAAAGTCATGCACAATATTTGTTTGATAGCTGCTATTGTTTTGTGGTGTTAGGAAGAACTGCTGTTGCAAAGAGACCATATTGCTTTCTGCTGTTGCAAAGAGTCACTAGTTGCACTTCAAATTGCACTTTGACTATTTACATGAAAGGTTTGGGTTGTAACTGGATCTTCCATGGGCTAGTGGCTGTTTACCCCCTTTCTGGCCCTGAGTGAAAGTGGGCAAGTGAGAAGTTTTCAGTGGCAGAATCTGTCAGGTGAAATGCAGCACAGGACTGAGGCCTTTGCGTGCCAGGACTTGACCTCATGCTGGACTTACGCGTTGGAATGACATTCACACAGGGCTATTAACTTATGCCTACCTTTTTCTGAAATCTTCTTTTTGAACTGACATAACTGACAAAATTGGTATCTTCTTTCTCACGTGTATTCAGATTTCCACTACATGCCTCCTAACCCGTAGCCATTGCTGACGTTTCAAGCTCATCTGATTCTAATAATATGTTTCTCCTTTCATTTGTGTTTGCTATTAAAAATCAGTATTTGCTGACACCTACCCAACATTCAAAGCTGAAGTTCATTGGTGTGAGCTATGAACACTTACTGTCTGTCAGACACAGTAGGGCATTAATTAAAGGAAAACGACAGAGTCCTTAACAATGTTGTTATATTTTCAAGGCCAAGCTTAATGTTATCTAGCTTGTTACATGAGATTATGTCATACTCATAATAGGGCAGGTTAGGAGTAGAAAAAATACAGCTCATTCAAATTATTTACGAAAGTTTGTACACAATGTCATGTTCTTTCTCGCTTCATTAGTACTGGTTGAGTTGTCTCCTGCTTTGTTTTACCTTTTCATGCCTCTCAGACTCCATCACGTTGGCTGTTGTATTTCATTATTTGCATCTCATGCTAAATGCTAAGTATCTGTGGAAAGCGGGGTCCCATTATGGTGTGCACCATGTACACAAAAGAAAGGACACACTCTGCTCTTAAACAATAGCAACAACATTTAAACTAAGCAGAAAGTCTGAGGGTGTCACTCTGAGTATTTATTCTCTTGCTTGTGACATGGGAATACTGATTAATCATGTTACATCAGTAGTCATTCACCTAGACAGCTTTCTGTTTTGAAAGATTAGGATTGTATTTCTAACGCTTCTAAATGCTGTGCAGCCCCAGAAAAGGGGTTACCAACCCCAGGATATGGTGTCTCCCTATGTTTCCAGAGCACGCAAGACAACCTGTAGAAGGATTTTAGGACTGAGGCCGTGAGATGGAGGTGCAAGTTTCACAGACTTGCCATGTAACTCTCTGCAAATTCCAATGCCTGAGTTTCACTGTCTGAAGTACTACAAGCGAAGGACCCATTATACAAGGGCCACAGGAAACTTTAGCAGTTTTGTTTTCTACAGAAATCTTGAGGTAAAAGGTGGTGTAAAACTTCAACGTGCTGTGGTTAAACAGGTTTATCACTCTAACTTATCACCACAATTGTAATAGCGTAAATGGATTTGATGATTAAGTCACCATGAATAATTTGACATGGTAATAAAAAAAAATAAATTCTAAGTTGCAAACTGTAAACACAGCTGCTTATTCTGCTTTTATTGTAGAAGCAAATGAGAGAGAAAATGCTGTTATACAGATATAAACTTTCCCCCAAGTCCCTGAACTTTCAACGGGTAAGGTATTGGAGGGAAAGAAAATGTTTCTTCAAACATCTCCACTCCTTTTTCTCTTCCTCTAGGAAGCTGTTTTTATGACCGTAGGGAAATTTTACCCTGCAAGGGTTATTCACCACCTGGATCATTATAACACTATAACTTTTAGGATGTTTCTACCCAAAGGCAAAAGGAGGTAACTTTGTTAAATGGCCTATAATTCTAGGTCTTGTATCTTTCACCTTGCCCTGTGCTTAGTGCTCTCCTCTGTAGACACGGGTGGGGAGAAGCCATTGGACTGAGAAATCAAAAGCGATGAAATGCTCTCACAGGTTGTTACCTTGCTTTCAGATTAGCTAAAAGTGGCAACACAATCAAACCCTTGTATTTATATTATGACAGCCTTTTTCTGGGGATTGTTCTTCAGTAAATAGTTGGTGTATATGGCTATAGCTCTGATCCTGCAAATGATTGAATTGGCAGGCTGATTCTGTGCCAATTTGTCTGCAAAGGTCAGTAATGGTTCCTGGGTGTAGGTAAGTGGTTCTCATGCTGTAGATGTGACTGCCAGCTTGACATGCCAGCAAGCACTTTATCTGGCCTTTCCCCTTCCTTGCTGCGGTGCCTGGAGCTTACACAATTAGTGCAGTGTGCTTCTCTTGAAGCAATTCCACTGCTCTTGCTGGCTCTGGGCTAGCTGTAATGTATGGGCTTCCCCATGAAGCGCTGGGGGGCTGGTCTGTATCCACATATGTATGCCAACCTGGTACCCTGTGTTCAGAGGCAGCGTAGTGTTGTGGCATCTGTTTTGTCATTTGGTACGTCAGTAAGGTATATGGTGTATGTGATATTCATATGACGCTAATGCACAAGCCCCCTCTCCTGCTTTTCGCTTTTGTGTGAACCACTGCATGGCATTTCAGCTAAATTCTGTAGTCTGTGGTCATAGGAGCATGACTCTCTTCAGTCTTTTAAAATCTATGGTAGCATGACTGTGTGAGGAAACCCTTGATTTGTGAATCAGTTTGCCTAGACTCAGGCACAGCTTGGTTCTTAATTCTCTGTGGTCACTTGGGCTAGAACAAAATGAGTGCAAAAGGGTAGAAATCATTATTCCATGTTTTGTTTGACACAGCCTGGTCCTAGTGAAAATGTGTAATGTGCAAGGCAGCAGGGAGCACAGGATGCTCTCAACTTGAGCTGATTCTGTCATCAATGGTGTCATGTAATTACATCAGAATTTAATATTCAGACCTGTTGGATTTTCTGTGTTATTTTCTTTCAAACACCTACAAAATAGAGCCTTTTTTGCCTGAAATCAGCACTGTGCTGAGCTTAACACCTAGTTTGCTGTTCAAATAATGTCTGGAGAAATTCTTAGGGCTTCAGAATAAGTTTTGCTTGGATGAGGATATCAGCATTTGGTCTGGTGGATATAGCTATAAAAGAAATACTTTGGAGGAAAGGTCATGTGAGCAGGGGATGAGTTGCCTTTGCCTGTGCTGTTTAAAAGACTGTTTCAGATGCAATACGTTATCTGTGTTGAAAACAGCATTAAGTGCTTTATTGCTGTTATGGTGTGGGCAGTAGTAGAAAAGAATTACAGGGACTGGTAGAAGTGAGCTTTGACTTGACTTGCTGTGAATCACTAATCAGGTGTCGAGCGTGGGACTAAATATTAACACCTTTCAGGACACTAAGCACTTATAAACTCTGCCGTAAATCCCTGTAAAGGTACTTGGCATGGAGAAGGCAGAAGCAATTTGTTATCAGGGTAGGCATGCATTTGAAAAGGATTCGTTGATTTGAGAGGCAATTCCCAATCAGGCCCTACGGYGAGCTAAATTTCTAGTTCAAATGCAACTGTATGTCAGTAATACTGAGCAAATGCTGTTTTCTGGATGTTTGAAAGGAGCAGGTGATCAGATGATTGAACATGCACCCCACTTCCAATCTTCCCTGACCAGTAGAACTGCCACCTAGCAAGCCCCTCAGTGGTGGGCTGACCCCAGCTGGAAGGTAAGCCCCCAACCACTTGCTCGCCTGGCTCCAGCGGGGTGGGGATGAGAATCGAAGGGCAAAAACAAGGGGATAACCCTCGTGGGTTGAAAGTGAAGAAAAAAAGGACCCCCTCACCTCCACCCCGAAAAACAAGCGATGCAAAAGCAATCACTTGCCACCAGCAGACCAATGCCCAGACAGTCTCTAAGCAACAGCTACTTTAGAAAACCTCCCTCCCCCAGTTTTACTGCTGAGCATGATGTTATATGGTCTRGAACATCCCTTCGGTCAGTTGGGGTCATCTGTCCCGGGGCTGTGTCCCTTCCCAACCTGTTGTCCACCCCCAGCCTGTTCACTGGGATGGCAGAGTGAGAAATAGAGAAAGCCTTGGGGCTGCACAGCAATAGCTAAAAGTGTGTTATCAACACTGTTTTGGTCAGCCATCTAAACACATATAGGCTGCTGTGAAGAAAATTATCTCCACTCCAGCTAAATCCAGTACACCCTCCCAGTTAACAGGTTGAACACTGTATTTCAGAGTGCAGTAACCTGATGGTTTAGCTGAAACCTATCTTGGGAAGAAGGAAAAAACTTCGTCAAGATTGCTAGCTTGTCCAAAGCAATGCACTGTTAAGAACCCAATTCTCCCTTTTCTTTTTGTATGACTGGTTTTTTTTGTTTGTTTGTTTGAAGTTATTAAAACAGAGAGGAAATTATGTACCAAATGCCTAAACAGATGTAGGAGATGGAAAGGAGAGGATGCAAGGCTCTATATGTTGTAGGGTTTGTTTTTTTGTTTTTGTGTTGTTTTTTTTTTTTTTTTTAGTTTTTTTTATTTGAGGTTGCTTGTGGGTACAGATTGTAGATACCTGGTTTGTACAGAAAGTAAAGGCAGAAAGCACGTCTCCCATCTCTTTCTCAACTCCCTTTTCAAATATTAGCCAAAACTTACCCTTTACTACTTCCTTATTTTAAGTCTTGTAATTCAAGTAGTTCCATCACATTTCTAACCCTCACTGTTGAATGGCAACTGAAGAACTTGGTACAGGCAGGTATCTTGATCTGTCCATTTGCTCAGGTACCACTACTTGTGGAAAAAATAAGGCATATGAACACCTATATTTGGAGGCACAATTTTATTTTTATCACCAAAAATATATGAACAAGTAGAAGTAAAAAAACAAGGCCAAAGTCCACACTCRGTTAACCTACTTATCCCAAGCTGCTTAAAGCATCTATTTTGTGTGAAGTTCTAGACCCACTCTCACTTCAGTCCTAAGTTTGAAAAATGGATAACAAAACTGTAATTGCTATTCTTCCTGATAACAGAGAACTAGCTGCAATAGCACAGAAAATACTAAGTGTGCCTGTGGGCTTTCTCAACATGCAAAATAATCCTAAACTATAGTCTGCCTTTATAAACATCAAATGCTATTACTGGAGAGGCTATATTCTTTAGAATAAGCAAGAGGGTGTAGGAAAGGAAGAAAAGGGTCAAATTGCCTACAGTAAGTCATGTGCTTCAGGTAGTGATGGACTGGCAGGTTGTCAAAACACAGACAGATGCTTCTGTAATGTATGAACAACATGGCATCAGAATGAACAGTGTTCTGCTTTTCCAGCCTCCTTCCACCCCCATTGCGTTATTAGCTGCATTGCATAATTTGTGTGTGAAACATTTTATAAAGTCAGTATGGTGCTTGTCAAACTACCTGTCATTATCCCCCTTGTAAAGCAGTTATTCTGTCTGCTCCTGCTTTGGTCTGCTCTCTTCCCCTAGGGAGGTACAGCACAGCTGACTTGGATTTCAGTTTCAACTGCTGCCTAAAATTGTCCCTTCCAAAAAGCATTGATTGACTTTTGGTGAGAGCATCATTTGTAGAACTGGAGATAGATCTATCGATAAGCCAAGACTTAGGTGCTTTTGGACCAGTGAGAGAATGCTGGTCACGTTTTCTTCTTCACTTGAATGAATCTATTAACTTCATTGAGTTAATTGAGTGCTGATAGGAGAGATGAATCTCTCCCTTGATTTCATATGTCCCTTTTAATTTTGTTGTTTATTTTTGTATCTTTTATAAGAGAACTGAAAAAAATTAAAGTACTGTGCATTTTTGTTTAAAAACATGTATATTTTATGCTTTTGGTCTTCGTATTAGGAAATCCTGTTGAATGTGTTTGGTTTTTTCAAAAGTATTTAAATTCATGCTTGCAAAGACAGATTTTAATCACTATTAAAATTTATAAGACCAGATTTTTATCTTGCAAAATTAGCAAGTGACAGTTGAGGAAAACTCCCCACATTCTTTCATGTGTCAGGTTGTATCTATRTGGAGGGAATAAATGGCAAAGGCTGTGAGGTTTTACTGCTGATGAAAAAGTTAGATGCAGAAGGTGAGTTTTTAGGTAATGTTTACTGAGTGTTCTGGGACCTCACTTAAAAACTTGAGGGTGTTCAGTTGCAAATATATTTCATGCATCTATTCCCCTATAAATTACACCTATCATCTAAAAAGCAAAATATTTTTACTTTCTCCTGAAAGTAAAATGCAGCTGTTTAATTCAGGGTGGCCTGAAGYTGCAGTTCTGAACTGCACAGAGATGGGCAGATTGTATTGTAAATAATAAAAGATACAGCAAGGCGCACACAAAAAAATTGTTGGCAAAATTAGGTCCCAAATAAATCTTCATCAAATTTGCCAGGCCTAGTTACCTCCATCTTTCCACTCTGACAGGTTTCAGGTGGCCTACAATGTTGCAGGCACTCAAGAACAGCTCCTGTCAGTGATGTGGGCAAGCCTCTGTGTGTGTGCCTATGTATGTGCAGGAGGTGAAGAAGTAGCCAGCTGCTCTCGTTTGAGTTTATGCTTATTTCTGCTGTTGCTATTTCTGCCTAGGTGGGCATAACTCCCTGCAAAAAAAGGGTTGGAACTGTGGTTCAACTGAGGAGATTCTGACATTGTAGTGTATTAAAATTACAGAAATAATTGGGCTGTCACTAACTGTGCCTGTAAGACAGATGCGTGCCAGCAACAGGCAAGGAGGAGGTAGGATGTGAAGGTGTGCTAAGGTCTAGGGAAAGGATAGGCTATGGGAATTTTCAGGGAGGATGAAGGGACTGATGGGGTTATGCTGCAGGTTGCCTGGAAGTGTGAAGTGAAGCATAGAGCTAGGGTATGTGTGGGAAAAACATTGGGTTTGGATGTGGGGTATGGGGAGAGGAGACAGGGGACATCCAGGAGCTATAGGGAATTTTCAGCTGCAGGTTTGATGTGCTGGTCTCTGCCCAGATTGCTGTGTCCCAGACTAAGCTTTGGCTCTGTTTGCTATAGGTAAAAATAGCACTGCTTGTGGCACAGTCTGCATAGTAATCAAGGAAGCAGCGTTTGATCTTGTTGGGTAACTAGGTGTACTAGGTTGCAGGAGAGCTGATTGTTGCTTATGAGCTGAAGCACTGTCTCTCCAAACATGCCTCTACAGGGACTGAGCAACTGTGGCTAGTTATTCCCTCATGCTGCTGCAGAACTAGTGTTTTGCTCGCCTGTTGCAGAAGAGCTTGTCAAGGTAATTCACAAATGGGTGTGCAGTGCTCAATATTATGAACGAAACTAGAAGATTAAAGTTTAGGTACAGGTGTTCTTGAGAGTAAAACCCAGCTACAATAAAGTTCTCAAGTGAAAACAAGGCCTGGAAGATGCTTTTCTAGACCTGCTAAGATCAGTTGAAAAGTGGGCCATCACTCTGTAAGTGCTGTCCTTGGTCTTTCAAGAACATTTACTAGTCTTCTCTAGCAGCAAGTTCATCTCTGAACTAACATTTCCTTTTGCTAGTGTGTGACGTTTCTGTGTTAGTGTGGTACAGTTCCAATTCTCTCCTATAGACAGGATGGTTTTCTTGGCAATCTGTGATACAATTATATGTTGAAGCATGCAGTGAGGGACTATTTTTGGCCAGTGATAAAATTACAATGATTGCACATAATTGAAAACAATTTTGAATTTTATTAATGAGATACTCCAAACAACATCTTGTAGACTATTGTCTCGGTTAACAGCCAATTCGTAAGAGTTAAGTGTTGTGTAATTTGCATTTATTTCCCCTATTTATATTGAAATGACACTCGCTGTCCATAATTACCCATCCTCCAGATACAAGTTGTTGCTTTTTAGTTGCTGTTTCCCTTAAAAGAAGTGGAAATAAACACACAGTTTAGAGTTGTATTGATTAGTCTCATCCAGGGTATAAGTAGAGTTTTTACTATGCATCTGTTTCCCTACATTTTGGGAAGAGTAGCTGCAGGCACCAAGAATAATTCTAATAAAGATTAAAAAAGTGCTAAGGCTGATCACAGGGAAGTGTTTTTTAAATAGCATGAAATGGTGGTAGGGATCTCTCTGGTCCAGATCCAGCAAAGATTTACATATTTAACTTTCTATATTGTGCTATTATTGGGACTACTTAGAAAAATGACTGAAGAATGTGCAGTAGAGAAGACGAAGGGAACAAATCTTAACAGAGAGGAAAATTCTAAATTGTCATGTTGATTTAGGGTGTGGTTTGGCTCTACTCATGGAAGGGACAAGCAAGCGTGAGTGACAGTTACAATGAGGTTGTTGGAGTTCTTAATCTGGTTGCTTGCATATAAGGTAAGGTCAAGAACATCTGTCAAGTCATAAACAATTAATTGCATGTCCTGCATATAATGAACAATTTCTCCCAAAACTTGTAATGACATTACTGTTTACTTTCAGGGTGGGGCAGAGGGATAACTGCTGCTGATTCTTCGTACGTGTCCTGATTTCGGGTATTAGGGCTCATCAGCACCCCCCACCCTTCTTTTTTTTCTTCCCTTCTATCTTCCTTGCAGTGAAGGTATGAGTGTACTATCCTCAGGGTGGCTTGGTCCAAATTGGTATCAGAAATGCTCCTCAGTGGTAATGAAATCAGCTCAACTGAGTGTACTCCTATCAGCTGGCCCTGCTTTGGGAAGGAGGATGGATCCGAGGCTTCCTGAGGTCCCTTTCAGTCTGAGGGGTTCTGTGATCCTATTCTGTAATTAATGTATGCTTTACCCCCATGTTCTAGTGATGCTGAATCCAATCTGAGGAAGAGGAATTACTCTGCCAAGTTATATGTAATGCTTCCCTTTTTTTGTAGCATTGCTTTAGGAAGTTTATTTTAGGTTGAAGTCCTAGTAGTCCTAGGTTGAAGTCCTAGTAGTCACCTGGGATCAAAACACTAGGAAAAGCAGTTCTCCTCCAGCAGTCAATAGAGGAGGCTTTTATGCGCATCATTTCTTCCCATAAATATTTCAAAATATTATAGGTGTGAGGAAATATAGTCTATTGCAGAAAAATGGACTCTTTTTTTGGCTTTGTTCATCAATACTCTTTGTTTCAGGATAGAGGAAACATTGAGGTAAACTTACTGTTTTGGGCTAACCCCCTGCCCAGTTGTTACAAATTTAATAGAAATGCATATGGTTGAGAGATTTCTAGTTTGGTTTTGTCCCCCTTCCCATCAAATTGCTTATTGGGGAGGTATTACTGCCAGTTTCCTGTAGGTGGTGTTAAGTGTTGTATAATGATGATTTATCTGACTGTAGGGGACATGAAGAGAAATTTCAATTAAGCAATTAATTTTTCTGTTGTGAAGTCCTAAAATTAATTTTTCTGTTGTGAAGTCCTAATGCTAACAGATACCTATCCAGTGCTAGAGGAACTCCATCCACAGCCTTGATATTACCCTCTACAGGAAAAGAGCGTGCAGTAAACCTCTGACACAGATCTGTCTCAATTACTGACCTTTCTTCAGATTTCTGTGTCTCTTGGTAACTGAAGTTGTGTATACTTCTACAAATTGTATGTGTCTAAATAGTACCATAAGGAGTAGTTTATGGAATAATCCAACTATTTGCTTAATCAAATAAGTGATTATATTCAAAGATTTTTTTTTTTTCAGAGGAAATGCTGTAATCTTCTGACTCCCTAACCTCTGTAGGAGGAGCGGATACCTTAGTTGCTGTGGAATTCATAAGCTGGGTAGTATAGGCTGAGGAAAAAGAAATGAAGAGCGTCTTTCTCACTTTCTTCAATGAGGTGCAAATAGGATGTGTCACTGTGCAGTTCTGGTGAACAGCTATGTAGACAGTTGAATTTCTTGCTTATATGATGAATTATAGGAGTGTTTCCACAGATGCTACCCAGTGCAATTAAATATGGAAGGTACATATCTCTCTCCCCTTTCTTTCCTTTTTCTTCATTTGCTGCTGCTGGCTTTGCCTTTGTGCTGACTTGCTCAGAAGGAGCAGAAATATGGGATTCAGAAATGCATTGCTCAAAATAAAAGCGTTCCACATAGTTGTTACATCTTTGAAGGTGATGATAAAAGATTTGTTGTGACTTTTTTTTTACTTGTGAATGTACGAATAGATGTGTTGATGAATTTCTTGTTTGTGATGTCTCGCAACAGTGAGTTTAACAGCTCTTGGACCTTCCCCTCTCCTTTAAACAGGACGTCAAGAGCAAGCAGATCTTGAATGAGCAAAAACGTAGCTCTTGTAGGGGGCTGGACTGGTGGAAAGAATGGATGGAAGCACAAAAAGCTTGCAAGTCTGACAATAGGGATCAGTTTATCAAACTTTGAACTTACTAGTTTAATCATAGTTTCCTTCAGCTTTTCCAGAAGGCTGCAGTAATCATAAAAATGAAGGATTTCTTTCAACTTTGCAGGTAGCAACACTGGAAACACTTCAGTTCGTCGGGTCAGCTTTGAAGAAACAATGCTATTAAACAGGCCTGTAATCAAACAGACCTGCAAATAGTAATCACTGGGTAAGAAATTATGGTCTCTTTCAGGCACAGGGAATATCTAATTAATCCCTGAAGCTATGGGTGGGCTAGAACACACCTGCTGTGATGTCTGGAAGATGACACCTTAGGTGTAAAGAGGCAGGAGAGCAGGGGCATTAATCCTCTATTTAAAAAAAAAAAAAAAAATCCAAACAAAAACCCCCCCTCAAACAAAATACAAACCACAGTATTTCTTTTTCTCCAAGTTTATTGTAGAATTCTCATTCATTTTTCTTTTGTAAAGGTCTTTCTGTAAAGGTCTGTCTTTGTCAGTTTTTGAGGAGAGGATTGGACCCAGATGCTAACATTCACAGCATAAATACCTGTGTATCAAGCAGGCCTTGGATTATTTTTATTAATAGACATTAAAGGCTATACATAGTAAGCACACAGTTATTGGTGCTTGCAGAGGAAAATGGTAGTCTTGTGCACAAGGGACCTCTTTGATGCACTTACCTTAGTGTGAAGTGTGGGTTGGAGCCTTTCAATCTGTGGACTAGTTTTGACACCTAAACAGACATGTAAATGCTTGCCTTCCCCCCCYCCTCCCCCCCAAGTCTTTATTATGAGTATCCTCAGGAGGTCTGCAGGTGCCAAAATGGCTTGTGTCAAATAGGAGTTAACTCATGTGTAAAACATGAGTCTATGCCTTTTCATAGAAAATCTTAGTTTTTCTGTTTCCAAGAATAACACTCTTGGTCATCCAGTGTAATGTCTTCTTGTCGAAGTTGAAAAGTATTTCACTATTAAAGATAGAAACATCTTCTTATTTGCAAGACTATTTCAGCGGTACTTGTGGTTGGACGTGAATGTGGGACAAATCAGAAATACAGAGGAATTTAATTCCTTTTGGGCAGGTATGCACTACTCGTTCTGTGGTACACACCTTACTTTTTTTGTATCTGTGTGTGTAGTGTTTAAAACAGTTCCTTGGGTGCTTGGGTTTGTAAATTAAACCACTACCAGTGATGGTATGAATTTGGAGTGAAGTAGGAAAGTGAATAGGGGAACTGGGATTCAGGGGAATATATTCTCCTTAGTCTTTGTACTGTCTCATACATGCACTTCTGAAAAGCAAGATCTCTCCCAGATAATCCTATTGTACTGTTTTGTTTGGGAGAACAATTGATGGCTTGTTTACAAGTATTAGTGTGCTGATATTTCTTTTAATTTTCCAATAGTTACATGCTTTATAAAGTTCAAAAAGATTGCCACTGAGTAGGAGGTACAGCACCTGAAAACAAAGGAACAGCCCTGGATTGAAGCCCCATCGGAGTCTGCTATTCCAAAAACAGACCGGTCCCAAGAACTGAAGAAGTTGTAGGATGAGTGATAAGACATCTACTGTGCCATCTGTGGTCTGCTGCTGCAGGTTACTGTATCTGAGCAGTATGAAATAATAGAGTTTAATTTCAAAAGCTTTAGTCACACTTTTTTTGCTATATAGTCTATGGTTTTTTCCTTATTTTATAGATTAAACTATTGAGGTTTCATGTGTGGTTTTCCTCAAACTGCAGGTTCTGTGAAGGCTTGGGATTACTATGATGAAGTAATGTGTCCTTTCCCTAAAAACTTGAATCACAAATCTTCAAGAGCCTAAATCTGTAGTGGAATTGACAGTTTGTAAATCGGTTCTCCCTTTACTTATTGAAATAGTGTTACCTATTTGTCTTATAGCCATGAGGTTGCATACAGAGTATGTTTTCTTCCCTTCTTCCTCTGCTTTATTTGCTGCCCCAAGGGAGATGCGGGACCTTGAAAAAGAGGATTTGATTACATGAGTGAAGGAGAACCTGACCTTCAGATGTTGCACCCTCCATAACTGGGGGAGGGGAGATAATGGTTTAAGCATATACTTGATGGAAGAGATGTGCAAATCTTGCTTAGGGAGGCAAAACTCTTGTGCTCAATTACTGTTTTACCTGAAAGAAGTTTGATGGTTTTGTCCCTCTTGTTTCATTTCAGGAACAGTAACTGATGTGGTGGACAGAGTAATAGGAAAGAAATCCTTACAAAAGCTTTCCAGAAGCTGACATTTCATTCTGGGCTTTTTTGTCTGGTAGCAGCTGGTTTACCAGCTTGAAATCTTGAGCTCTAGGTGTTGCAGCAACCTTCTTTCCAAAACCCATCCTTTTATTCTACCTCATCTGCTCTAGCTGGTGATGTGTTTCTTGAGGTACAGGAGTGCTTACAGTTGCTGCTAATGGCTGAGAAGTGAGACATTTCTGGGGTGCTAGCTGTTATCTAGACATAGTTGACACTTAAAATGAAGCTTTGTGACGTCAACTCCAAGTGGCCATTAATCTCTATGAGGTAATCCTCTTTGCCCCAGGTCACCATTGTTTATGTGAAAACGAGCACATGAAAGATGGTTTTGCAAGCATACTTTGTGCCCTTCAGAGATGCTTTGATGCCGGTTTCAACCCCTTCATGACACTTAATGTCTAGATGTCTCTGGAGACTTGAAACCCTCATGGTTTCAGAAGTGTGATGGAATTATTTATGTCTGAGTATTTCTGTTCAGCCTGATAGCAGCTCTCTTAACGTGTTTGGGCCTAGGCAGTTAATCTATTTGTCAATACAAGGATCGGCTATTATTAACTTTCTGAAAGTTATATACTTAAGCTTTTATAATAAAACATGACTCAGTACTTAAGTCAGGTTATTGTTACCGTTGCTTGACAGAATGATTTCCAAACTTGAGCCTATCTAACATTGTGCTTCTCAGAGACAGCAGCTTGAAGAACAACATCAAACCAGCAGGGTGAGAGTGCTAGAAAGTGTTAGACTCTTTCTTCTCTAAATACTGCAAGGCTACTGCTCAAGCACTTGTACCCCTTCTTGAATCTGAGGGCTTTCTTTTTCCATTTACTGGATCAATCACTTTTAGTTGGAGAAATAATTAAATGTCTTTATTTGGAAATGGAGAAATGGTGTTGTGTGTTAGCTTTGTCCCTTAAGGTGCCTGTAATGCTTCTCCCGGGCTGATAAGTTCCACAGAATCTGCAAATGCGCTCAGTCTTTCATCAGGTCACTGATAAAAATATTGTGTAGTACTGGACCCCGAGTAAACCCTTGTAGTGCCATGCTTCATGTTTTCCTAGCTTGATAGAGAATTACCAAGAACGATTGATCAAGAAAGTCTTTTCAGCCAGCTGTGTGCTTCTTTAGCTGTAATTTGATATAAACCATACTTCCTTAGTGCACTAATGAATATCATGTGGTATAGCTCAATTATATTCAGGCAGTTAAGCTGCACATCTACTGCTTTTCTGCCATCTTTTAAGTCATATATTGACTTAACATTATTTGCTCTCTGACTGTTGTTATTCCCTGCATGATTCTAAGTTAAGTTTTCTTCTTTCATTTCAGTATTTTTATGGCTATGAGAGCTATACTGACCATACCTTCTCATCACTTCCTTTCTACAGCTAGTAATTCGGTTTGTCCTTTTGGGATTCTACCTATCCTGTACGAATTCTTAAAAACTACTTTATTCTTTAAGTGTTCTTGGTACATCTCATTAAACCATGCCAGCCTAAATATATTCTGTGTGCCTACCTATATTATTTTATCTTTTTTCTATTTTTTTCCTATTTTACAATTCCTAGTTCTTAATTCTGATTAAAAATAACGTGAAGCCTAAGGTAAAAGTAATTCAGTCTGTGCTGGGTATTTCTCCACATTCTCTGTTGGTTAACAAAAGACTTTCCTACAGTAATGGATCTGTCTATTCTGCATCCTTTCACATATTTCTAATTATTAATCTAACTTACTTATTGTCATTTTTTATTTCCCTTGGTAGTTGTGACTCATAGTGTGCCTGTGCCTTAGCCTTTCTGACTTTTGTCTCTCTCTGCTTGTACTAGTCTCTTTATACTGACCCTTATCAATGTATCTTTGTTTGCATTTTTGTACCACTCCTTTTTTGACTTTTAAGATCCTGAAAGAGCTCTTGATGAAGGCTTCTTGAGCTCCTGTTATATATCTTGACTTTCATCCCCAGAAGAACATCTTGCTGTTGGGCCTTTTAATGCTACCCTCCTATAGAAAAGAGCAGCTTTTCATTTTTCCCGAGTTGCTTCCTATGGGATCACAAACTCCCTTGCCTCTTTTTTTTCCCCTTTTCATACTCATTGTTGCAGGATCTCTTCAATCTAAAATGCCTTTCATGCTTAGAGTCTGGCAACTAGAGGCATTTCTTGCAAAGGGAGTTACAAATGTGATCACTAATTTTGATATAATTGACAAACTAGGGTGACTAGAGGCTGAGGGAAACTTGAGCCTGGAAGGGCTCATGTTACTCAAAATCAGATTAAATATCTAGAAGGGGAGAAACTCATGCATCAGGGCACAAACGAACCCCTAAATGAATTGGTATAGAAGAGATGGATGGACCATTACTGTGATCAGATACAGCTATTTCTGTGCTTTGCTGATAACCTGCAGAGTGGCAGATTGGTGTATGGTCTGTCAGAAAGAGAGGAGAAAACAATTGCTTCTTCCACTGTCTGTCAATATGTGTGTATTTTTGGGATAAGGATTAAATAATCATAATAAACATCAGTGTTGCTACTGGCCATGATAGGGAATTATTTCGTTTGGGTATGTGAGAGCTGCGTATGGGATCAGATGCCAGTATCTCTAATGGTGGTGTCCGTAGAGAGGAATTTCTTTCAAGGCTGGTGGAGTTATTTTAAATCCACCCTTGTAACAATTCATTTGGCTTATAAATGAAATATATGAAGCTGTATCTAGAGAATACGTATGTGTGGGGACAGATAATTAAAGATGCAGTAATTCTCACGTTGCAGTTGGTCTGTGTTCACCAGCACGATTGGCTTCATGCTTATTGTCCATTCTATGATATTCATGTCACGGATACCTGTAGGCGCATGACTACTTGGAGCACAGAGAAGCTGAGCTTCCTCAATTGATGTCATGTCTGTGTTTGTCAGGAGTATGGCAAATAGGGATGGCAGCTTTAGCCATAATATTGCTCTGAAGTTCATTATTTTGTCAAAATCTTTTCTGCTTAAAAAAGTACCAACAGTCCTTCAGCTGCTTGTTTGTTTGTGGTTTTTTTTGKTTTTTTTTGTTTTTTTTTTTTTTTAAATCTGTCACTTGGTATATAGTACATCACAAACTTTGGAAACTAGGAAATCGCTTTCCACAGGAGCACTTTTTTTGTTTTGGGATTTCTGTTTGATTTCCTTACCGATTAACAATGGTTTTCCTATGTTTTTAAGGGCATTGCTGTGGATGAAGGGGCATTATGCTTCTTRAGCATGGTCTACTGTGAGGCAGACAGACCACCCATTTTCAAAACGTTCCAGAGAACAAAAGATGTTCATACTGACAGATCATATGTTCTATCATTGTAACACCAAACTATAAACTATTAAGTAAAACTGTCCCTTAAGGCAAAGCATTTCATTTATTTTCCTTTGAATGAGTAACTTGTTTATTAAGATGTACTAAGTGGCTAAATCCAGATTGTACTGCAGGCAAGGAAAATTGATTTATCACAGCTCTTTGGTATTGGATGTTTTATATTTAGTGGAATTATCTTTAGTTTTAGATTAAGGAGAATATTTTGATAGGAGCAGTTGGATGAAGTACCAAGTCCTGCTCTAGAATATGCAATGTGTTGTTTTTAAACTCTTTCACTCAAGAAGTTGTGGTGGTCACTGATGAGAGATTCTGACAATGGATGCTTGCAGGCGTGAGCAAGGCACATGAGCAGCATGTGCATACCTGTCTTCATAAGAGCTCTTATATTGAGTAAGGAAAAAACTTGGCGTTCTTATGCAGACATTGGATCTTCTTTTGGGGAATGAAGACAGATGTGGTCATGCTGAACTCTGCTTATGTACTCTCAGTAGGGTCATCTGGTCAACATGAACTGTCATTAGGAGACATGACATTACTTTTCTTGGACTGATATTAGTTGTTTCACTGAGAGGTCAGAAGAGATGAGGGGGGAAAAGGGTGAACTGAAGAAGGCAAAGAAAGGAATTCTGCATAAGGCACGGAAGTGTTTGAGAAATTATGTGCTTGTGAGTGATTGCGGAGGTGGGAGGCAAAAATGTTCTCTGTGTCTGCATTTACATCTATACATGGGATCTCGATCTGTCAGAAGAAGCGACTGAAGCTCAGGGAGACAGTGGGCACACAAGAATTAGTGGTAACAGTTAAAATCAAAAGAAAGTAAAAACCCAGCACCAGATGGTCTAACCTTGTACAGTGCTACTCAGTCATCTCATGGGGACACATGGTGCTGATTAAGCTTAAAACTGCAAATAATGATATAAATTAGCTGGCTAGTGGTAGACTGTTTATGATCCCTAGCTTTGTAAGATTTTGTTACCTCATCTGAAAAACATCAACTCAGCCAATCATGTCTAAAGCTTTTGGGAAACAGTTTAAGGAAAGCCAGAGGTAACATTGCTAATGATTTCTCCTCCCCACTCCCAGACCCCCCCCCAATCTTCCCCTTTCCCTTAATTCTCCTCTGTTACTCACTTTTACATGTACTGTAGCTCTTGGCACACTGGAACTGCTCATGGGTTTTCATTCCATCTGTGGACTTGGGCTCTGTCTTCTGGACTCTTCGAGTTTGGTTTGGGCATGGCTTTGTAGCTGAGCTAGGCCACCGAGATTCGGCAGTAAAACCTCCGACAGGCTGTGAAGCTGAGAAAGCCACAGTGATGCTGAGCCTCATTTTCTCCATCTGTGAAAAGCTGAAAAAAGGGTGGAATGAACTATTACCTGTCTTGTTTTACATGGATTGTAAGCTGCCCAAGGAAGGGGTGGTCTTTAGCTGAGCACTTGAACAGTACGTAGCACATGTGCCTCTGGCTTTAGCAGGTTTCTCTAAACCATAACACAACTGATGATGATAGTTTGTATCCCTTGGTTCTAGGATAGCAACAAGAATTATAYAGGGAGGGATGAGATTTAGAAGTCCCTGTCTGCAGACAGCTAATACAGCCACCTCAAATATTGTTGTAAGATCTTCCTAAAACTTGGACCAAAGTTGACACCCTAGCTGTGCTGCATGCTATATGTTGGAGCCTGTTAATTCTGACCTGTGTCTGCTGGGTATCTTACTATGTAATCCCCCCAGATACCTGAGCAAACAGAGGTAAAGCCCGAATCATCTGGCTGACAAGGAATATGTCCAGAGCAATTGTGTAGAAATCAGGAACACGCTCATTAGTGAATACTAGTAGGCTACAGCTTAGCTTGCCTTTCAAGACATTTCTCTGTAGCCCACGTGTATTTTATCTTTCTCATTTGTTCCTTTGGGGGAGGGGGAAAGCAATAATCTACAGA
This sequence comes from Phoebastria nigripes, assembly GCA_035582835.1. NCBI lineage: Eukaryota > Metazoa > Chordata > Aves > Procellariiformes > Diomedeidae > Phoebastria > Phoebastria nigripes. Next base: position 1,183,058 of record JAYKAV010001577.1, read on the forward strand.
GCCTTCTGAATCCAATTTTTTTTTTTTTTTTCCTCCTCCCCCTTAGAAAGTCTTATTTTCCCAGTAGACGAAGAGACAGCCGTGTGGTCTAACTACAGAATAGATTGTAGTCAATTCTGCCATCTGCTGATGATCTCTTCTGGCTGCTTGCCACTATGCTTGTAATATGTGGCTAAATCCAAATCAGTTGAGGACATTAGTAGGATTCGGCCTGTGCTATACGTAGAGAGAGGCAAAATGTGGCCTGGCTTTTGATAAAACAATTATTTTTGTGCTACTAGAATTATTCTTCATGTTCTAAATCAGAATTCACAGGCAAGAACTGTATGTGTTCCTGTTACAGCTTTATTAACTATGTCATATTAATCTCTTAATTACTGCTGATTGCAAAAAATGGAAACTGGCCAGTGTTTTGAATCTGAATGTCCTCAACTGCTGGGGAATATAGGCAGTAAGAGGGGATTTAATTTGTAAGGGAGTTAAACCTTGCCTGTATTGGTCTCAGGGCATACCAAGCTTGCTTCTATTGCAGTTTGGGTACAGCTAAAATTTCAACAATGTATTATTTGTGTGCTGATGATTTGGTGAGGGAGCCTTCCAGAAACAGGAGATCTCGCAGTATTTGTGTTTTTGTGGGAAAAAGTAAAGAACAGAGTGGAACTGTATCCAGCTGTTGATTTGTATCTGCATTCCTAGTCCTTGCCTTGCCCTGGGTCCCCAGTGCTTTTCTGAACATATCCCAGCACCAAACCCTACCTGCCAATCTCCCCCAAACCACTGAACTGTGAAGGTGGCAAAAATGAGAGGAAACCTACAATGAGCCTGCAGTAGATGACTTACGGAACATGCTATAAAGATACAATACTGAAACAATCTCTGAAGATAGACCTCCTTCTTTTTTTTAGTTTTTATATTAATTTTTTGCACAAAAGAAACTGTTACTGTGGCTGCAGTAGTCAGGATGGAAATGCTCTCAAATCAGCTATGTGATGTCAATCCTCATTTTTTAGGACAGGCTGGTCACTAGAGGAGGGGAAAAAGTGACTGCTGGTACACTGCACATCAGGCTGCATTTTAAGGGTTTTGCATCTTCCTCAAGAAAAGTCAGTTGGTTAAAGCAGAAGTTCTAGCTGGGCCCTGTTTCTGGTGTGGCATTTCTTACATGGTATTTCTAATGCTATATTTTAACTCCTTTTCAGTGGCTGAATGTGTATAGAACATAGAGTAAGCAAAGGAATGTCCACTGGAGTATTTAAAACATATTCATGCTGGCGAGTAGGGCGTGAGAAGGATTTCAAAGAAATGGGGAGTACAGTGATATTTTAATAACAAACTATACCCAAGGAACATGCTTATTGAGGGATCTATCCATGAGATCTGCTTAGAAAGTGGTATCTTTTAGTCTTGAATTCCCATATCTTGTTGTTCTTGCTGCCATGTTATTCTTTAAAGTATCACCGATAACTGCAGGTAACTCCTGCCTTTGAAGAGTTGAGGCTAAGATTAGAGATGCTCCTTGATGCTTTTTCTATCTTTTTTTACACACTGCAGTTTTCCAGCAGAGGCACCTTGGCACCTCAACAACAGGCCTGGCAGATTTTCTCTCCCCTGGATTCCTCTACGAGTTGTACTGTGACTTGGCCTCAATTTCTGCCAGGCATGCCTTAGGTAAAGCTACCAAAGATTAGTGTAAAAGCAGAAGGAAGGCTAGAGAAAGATCTGAGTAGGCATCAGATAATGACAAAATCATTAGAAGTGTTAGCCTCCAATCCTGGAAGTACTTAAGTGCATGTGCTTTATTTTATGCACCATGACTAACCGTAATAAAAGCAGTGGGACTCCAGAGACCCTGATGCAGTGCAAGGGAGAGACATTACATAGCTTCGATCTGCAGTATAATTTTGATCTGTTAAATGGCATCTACTTTGCAAAAAGGCTCTTCACCTTCTTGGATCACACCATGCTGATCCCTTTGTGTTTTAACTGAAATTCAAAGAGGACCTGGAAGTTGAGGAAGTACAAAGAGGGGGAGCGTTTCTCCCCAGCTGTGGCTTTCCAAATACACTTTGTGCTTATTGCTTTCCAGTTCTAGATACTCCCCCTCTTCCCCCTTCTTGACTGGAGAAGGAGAAAGTTACCCATTTATTAACAACAGTTCACATTCCCAGTAAAAAGACCAGATATAAGTTGGGGTGAGGGAAGGGAGGGGAGAGAGTGGGTGGGTATGAACCGAAGAGGTTCTTGGGCTCTGCAGTAATTCAAGCTCTGGCTTGGATTACTGCCAGCCACTGGGGGTTACAGTGCTGTGGGAGGAGAAAAGGGGTAGGTATAGAGATTTATTTAGCAGTTAATTCAAGTGGTTTGTAAGCTTCTGAATGGTGAGCAATCAGCCCAGTAGGGGAGCTCTTCCACTGTGTCTTGTGATGCGCGCTTGCTATTAAGTGTTTATAACAGAATGAAAGCATGTTGTGTTAAAACGTCGTGTACTTAACAAGCAGCATGCCTCTTAGCTAATCTAACAGACATCCTGTGTTTGGCTGGAGAAATGTAAGAGGTCAGCATGGCCTTTTTTTTTTTTTTCAATAATATTGTTTAAATTCTTGTTGACGTCCATCCTCTTATTAAATAACTGAAAAGTTAAACCCACAAATCCAGCAGCCTTTCTTAAAACCTTAAGTGCTTCACTGACACAGACATTGAGAAAGAGGGCATCAGTGTCTCCTTACCGTGCCTGAATGCCAGCCAGTATGTATAGCTTTTTATTTGAACAAGCTTCTAAACATAGAATAGATTTTTAAAGTGGCCTTTAAATAACTGGGACTTGTGCCTTTTCATTATTATTTATTTATTTATTTATTTCTGTTTTCAAATACAAACTTTTAAGTTTGCCCTATTCTCTTCTGTGTCTGTACTCTTGGGTTGTGTCAGGAATATCGAGCTTATGAGCTGTCTTATCAAAGCCAAGCTTGGGAATGTATGATCTGGGGTGGCAACAGGACACATTAACTGAAGGTATTAAATCTTAGCCAAAGGTGCTTTATCTAAAATTTTAGTTGTACAGTTGTGTTAAATGAATGTAAATGAAATACAATGTCTTCTAAAGTAGTCTGACCTGAAACATCTTCCTTTCTTGACAGATGTCTATGGCTGTCAGGATAGGTGGTGGCAAGATGCATATTTGGGATACAGGAGAGATGCAGTGTGCTTTATGAAGTATTTTAGTGGTGAAGTGAGTAGGTGAGGTGCTATATAATTGTACGTCCCCAAAGATGGTTGATATATAAGTTCAGAGACACAGGGTAACAGGAAGAGTTCYCTAACTAAGAACTTAAAAGGTACAGCAGTAAATGCGATTAAAGAGGTGGAAAATAGTAATTGGATTTTTGCTGGTTTGTTTGGTTTGTCCTGCTATGTCTTGTGGGCTCCTTCCTGCTATAAGCAAGCTGTACAAATGAAAGAATAGTGGTCAGCCCACCATACATCTCCTGTGCTCAGACAGGGAGTTTCAAACTATTTTTCTAGACTTTCCTTCAGTTGCCTGTGGCCACAAAGCAATTCTTTAGCTATAAGGTGTTAAGGACTGGGGAGGGGAAAGGGGCTGAGTTTCCGGGAAAAGGAGAGACCTATTTCTGCAGAGGAGTTGCCCCAGTGCAAGCTGGTCTTCCAGCTGTGCAGCTGCCAGGACTTGCGTGTGTTGTGAGGGAGGAAAGAAAGGCTAGTGTCTCCTGGCTCAAGATGGCAGGTTTCTATTTTGCTGTGGGAACTGGCTGGCAGGTCCTGAAAAAGTACGAGTCCCTGCCCAGAGGGGCACCCTCATTTCTGGGACCATGGCTGCAGCAGAGTCTCTGTCACCTGGTGCAGGTAAGAATTGCATTTGACCCAAATCTTCGGAAAGCACTACTCCTGCTTCAGTGAATACTATGTGAAATCTGTTTTGGTTTAGATCAGATATACAAAGGAAATGGCTTTCTCTTGCAATCCTTCATTTTGTTCCCCATGCAGCAAATGTTATGTTCCTACTAAATGCTAACACCTGTTGATAATAGACAGGTATCAAGCCTTCCACGGGTTCCTGTACAATGTGAAGGTATGTTCAAGGCTGCCACACCAAAGCACCAACCACATAGTAAAATATTTACCTCCTTCCAGCTGTGTTTTTTTAAGAAGTATCTACTTTTGCCTTCAGAATCTGTGTTTCCATCATGCTGAATTGAATGTTGCACAGGATTTAAAAAAAAAAAAAAAAAAGCTGTTTCAATACAGCTTTCCAAACAGTAGGTGCCAAGCCCACTCCTCCTCCTTTTATCTGTAATACTGAAATACCTTCTACAAGTCATTGGTGCCAGTCATGTCTTTGCACTCTTTAACCTCTGGAGAGGTTATTATTAAAAGTCTTTTCAGTAGACATGGCAGCAGCTGTTAAAGAAAGTACGTTTTTCTTACAGGTAAATGAATGTTTACCTGCAAGAAAGTCAGTCCAGCATTTCAGATCCAGAAGAGTCTTGGGTGTTAATAGCAAGAGTTGTGAAATATGCAGCCAATCTCTGAAATAATTCCAGATCAAGGCTGAACATATTGAACACTGTATGTAAACAACAGTATTTCTGTTGGAGCTGGATCAAAGCTCTCTTTTCTCCTGTTTTAAATGGCTAAAGAATGAACAGGTTAGTGACTAGAGATTAACATTCATTTTAGTCATTTCGGGTCTGCTTCATTAGGTGAAGCCTGGAAAGAGTCCCACTGCTGTTTCATGTGGGGCTACCAAACTGCAGGGCCTGCAGGTTCTGCAACTGAGTTTTCAGGGTAGCAAAAGACAGCATTCAGCAAATATGATTCTAGGGATTCACTTGCAGGAAAATATACTTCAAAATAAGCCAACGTGCTTCTTCAAAACTTACTGCTGATCTTTTGCTGTACTGAAGAACTGGCTCCTTCTTTTTTGCCGCCTTTTTGTTTCTTGGCTCACTGCTGATCCAAGATATTTTACTTCTTATTCAGTGATTTAGTTTCTTTAACAACCTTTACTAGGAAACTTTCCTGACAGTGTTTTTAGAAATAGAAATAAATGAGAAATTGCTTGCAATTCACTCACTATTTACATGCTGAGGAACTTGACTAGATGGCAATAGTAGGCCTTGCATGGTCTGTATTGACTAGCATGTTATGCTGTGTGGCTTTTCTTGTAGTCTTCCTCCTGCTACAGAATAAATGGTAATGGCATACACTTGAGTCCAGCAAACCAGCAAGAAGTGTTTTCCTATGTGAGTGRAGACCTCCACATCTGATGCTGCTAGCAGAAGGTATTCCCATGTTTATCTGCCTTGATCTGAGGTATTTGTGCAGGGCAGATGTGCAGTGCAGCGTCCCATTGCTAAGGCTCAGGATGAGCCTGCCGGTAGAATGGAAGCTGTGGAAGTCACATAGCACCTATGGCACACCTATGGATAATGCCACGCAGAGTCAGGATCAAAACTGGGACTAGGACCTGGGGTAATGTGTGAAACCTGCAGTGGTCCCTGAGGTAAAGCTTTGTGCACTGACTTTTGTTTCCCTGTTGGTAAAGAATGGAAATAGGACATGTGATAGGTTAAACTGCACATGGTAACTCCATTGTAGAGTTACTTCTAGACTAAATACTGGCTTTACCTGGGCTTTCTACTTCCTAAATCATTCTGGCATTGGCTCTGCCTTCAGAGAGAGATTGTTCGCCTTCAGTCAAACCGCAGAACCACCACAGCACCAATTCACAGATCTGGTTTTTTGTTGGTTTTTGTTTTGTTTGTTTGTTTGTTTTTTCCCTCAGCTTTTCCTTTCTTAAAGTTATAAAAGGAGAAAAACAAACTATGCCAAACAACAACAACAGAAAATTAAAGCAAACCGCAGTTGGGTTTGTTGGCCCTTTTTGTGAAGCAAACCTGGCATGCCTTCTACCTTTGAGAAATCTACATGTCCTGCAGAAGTCTAGGTTATAGAAATTTTTTTTTTTTTTTTTTTTTTTTTATCAGCAAGACTTAGTGTGGTATTGTAACCTCTTGGTGCTAAATATAGATCCTAGTGATCAGTTGGTCATTGATTATATATGAAAAGATTTAGTCCCTCCTGCGTTAGGAACACTACTAAGCAGAAATATTATTTTGATGTGATGATTTTGGTTAAAAAAACCCCAACCAACCAACCAACCAACCAAACACCCCACCCCACCCCCCCCAAAAAAACCCAACACACACCAAAAAAAAACAACCAACCAACCAACCAAAAAACCCCCCAAAACCCCACCAGAACCAAACCAGTGTCTGTCCTTAAGCCATCTTCTGTTACTAGATATAGCACTGGGGAGCATCAGGAACTAGTAGTATCCCAAAGACTTGCCTGCTGGCATTTGAAAAAGCAAACCACTCTGCAACAGTTATCATATGTCTAGATCCCCTTTTTCTAAAGTAAATAAGATGGTTTGGCTTTCATTAGCAGATACAGGGAAAGGTCATAATGGAAGTGATAAAGGGATGGTTTTTAATGGATTTTCTTTCACTGATATGGTTCTATATTGGTTTTTAGAAAGGAGAGAAGAGGAATGCTGTAAGTCAACTGTAACTACCAGGTTGTAATTCGGTGGGAAATGCCACTGAYGGATCTTTTTCCTTACACACATACTCTATACTTGGAACAAATCCTGAAGATAAATTTGGCTTCCTGAAGGGAAGTGTAAAGATCTGAGGGCCGATTTACAGGGCAGCCATAAAATACTTGAGCTTGTGGGGTTTTAAGTGTACTCACAGTTGTTCAGAGACATCTACCAGGTGGTGGCAATGTCTTACATGGAAAAGAACTAGCTAATTAAAAATGTGACTCATGGCAATCCGTAAGATACTCATATTTGTTTAGAAGAGTTGCTGTTCGTAACCTTTCAAAGAAGAGATCACGAGAAGGAAGTAAAAGAAAATATGTTGAAGGTCTGATGTTTCATCTGAGTTGTACCTGTGAGTTTTATGTATATTTTTTAAAATCAGAGAGCACACTGAAGGTATTACGTTATTTACAGACAATACAAATGCCCACTTGCATGGAGCTTTCTGTTAGATCTGTTTGATAATTAGGTACAGTTTTGTGCTTGTCAGTACTGACTCTTCTCAACATAACTGCTGGGATGTGAGAAACAGGATAAGGAAAAGTTGTTTTGAAGTCAGTTATTTGAAACTACATTCTGTTTCTTTCCATAAGGTTCAAGAGTTCAGAGCATTCTTGAGATAAGTGTAATACAAGTAAGATAAGTTGTACATAAATGTGCTGTTATAATGCTGTACTGATTATTGTAAGTAACGAGCTGGAGCAGAAGAAGAGATAGCAAGTAGCGTGGAAAACATAATTTAAATATTCAAAGGAAATTTATGAGAACTTCTGGTCACAAAGTGTAAAAGGATGTATTTCTACTGGATGTTTCTTTCAAGATACTATTCATTTATAGCTCTTACTTTCACCTCTTCAGAAGAAGAGGCATCCTATTCCTCATAGAAAGAGAGGGATTCTGATGGAGCATGTTGTCTCTACCAAGGGAGAAACGCATATGTAATTGTCATGGTTTAACCCGGCAGGCAGCCAAACACCACGCAGCTGCTTGCTCACTGCCCCCTCCCCTCAGTGGGATGGGGGAGAGAAATCGGGGAAAAAAAAGTAAAATTTGTGGGTTGAGATAAAGACAGTTTAATAAAACAGAAAAGGAAGGGAAAATAATGATGATGATAATAATAATAATGATAGAATATACAACATGAGTGATGCACAATGCAATTGCTCACCACCCGCTGAGCGATACCCAAGCAGTGATCGCTACTTCCTGGACCACGCCTCCTATTTATATATTGAGCATGACATCACATGGTATGGAATACCCCATTGGACAGTTGGGCTAGCTGTCCTGGCTGTGCTCCCTCCCAGCTTCTTGTACACCTGGCAGAGCATGGGAAGCTGAAAAGTCCTTGACTGGTAGACTACTTAGCAACAACTAAAAACATCAGTGTTATCATCATTCTTTTCATACTAAATCCAAAACACAGCACTAGGAAGAAAATTAACCCTATCCCAGCCGAAACCAGGACAGTAATGAATTGAGCGTGTGCAAGGGTCTCCTCTAGTTGAAATGCTAAGTCTGCTCAAGCTTGTTATAATGAATTCAGAAAGGTATTTAGGCATGTAATTCTCTGAAAACTGGTGGATCTTGGGTGTCTGTATGCTGGCAGTTTTAATGGGGAATCTGTATTGGAGGACCAAGCAGAGTTTGGGTTTGAAACACACCCTTGTGGCTTGTCCTCTTTTCATTGGAGGTAACCAGTAAGGAGCTGCCAGCACCAGCATGGTGAGGGGGGGAGGTGTAGGTTCTCTAAAGATCATGTACAAGAAACCGTATCTTGTAGTAATTCTTTGTCACTCAGAAAGCTGTTCTGGATCTTTGCTTTAAACTCTGGGTACCATCTCTTACTGTAGTAAAACCTCCATTTGAGGAGAGGAAATGGAAACCTCCAAACTAGTATGATATTTTCTGCTTAGAAATAAGATTCAGAAGATAGAAGCCTCCAAACTAGTACGATATTTTCTGCTTAGAAATAAGATTCAGAAATAAGAAATAAGTCCAAAGTCTTTGGCACATTAATAAGTTACTACATGTCATTTGCTCCGCAGGGATTTTGCACATGTTCTTACCAATGCATCTGTCTTGTGAGAAGTGCAGGTAGGGGATGAGTTAAACCCAGCAGTGTGAGGTACTCCCAGTACTCCCATGAAGAGAGACCCCAGAAGAGCTGATTTGGGGTCACTTTAGGCCCACCCTTTAGCAGCTTCCCCCCTTCTCCAGTAATTTGTGATAATATGGTGTCTTGTGTGGGGGTAAAAACCTGGATATAACAAAATATTAAACCTGAAAAAAAGTTACTTAACTGGTGGTTTCAGGGTCTCTTTTTGGAGTTTTCTGATCATAGGTGGAAATGTTTGGCAGGATTGGATTTCTGTCACTCCTGCTTTAGTGGCTCAAAGTCTTTGAACTATTTATTGGTGTTTTCTTGTCCCAAACAAGATGGTCCACAAGTGACTGTTTATTGGAGGGACCCACGGTGTCCCCTGGCTTGTGCTTTCCCAGGTTGCTGTGACTTCTGCTTCCAAGCTCTGAATCCCTGTTTTGTGTGTACCAGGCGAGTTCCATTTTGAGCTTCTGTTTGATTCTTAACCTTTCACTCAACATTCATGTGGGCAGCTTGACTGGGCCTCCAAACTGATTTTTTGGGAGCGGAGTTCCATTGGAAATAGATTGGGCTGACTAGCACGTGTCGGAAGTCCCCTGGTTGGGATAGCAAGCCTGGGGGAGGGAACCCTACCATGAGAATCCAGTCAAAATCATTCTTAGCAGAAGGTGCCTGTAGACGTGCTCTGTGTGGATGGTAGAAAAAATACTTACTAAAACCTCAGTAAAGGATTCTACTGAGTTGTTATTACAATGGCTTTGGTAGATTTAACCTTGAAATTTTGCGTCTGAGAACGTAAGGCTAATTTGTAGGATTGAGAGATACTTCAATGACCCCTATCTTAACTCAGCTGTCAAAAAGACAAATTAACCCCTTTCCAAAATCTTTCTTATCATTCATCACTTCTGGTTTAGTCTGAGAGCTCAACTACTCACTTTCAGTTGCCTACAAACACACTGCCTGTGTATGATAAGGAGGCATTTGCTAAATCATTTTGGGAAATGAAAGCTAGAGAGATAAGTTATTTTGGTAACCTTTTGGTTATTTTTACAATCAAGTGTCTTTTTTATTCCCAAAATCACAAGTCACTTACAATACACTGGTTTACTTAAAAAGTTACAGTAGTTCTTAACTACTGTATGAATACTGAATGAAATATATGTCAAGCTAAATTAAATTTATTCTTTGGATATTGCAAGCCCATATCTATTCCTTCAGAGCCTAAGTCTAGTAATAGATCTAGGAGTAGAAATAACTTGTAAAGTTCCATAGCTGGTTGAGTGTCCAGTACTGGTCAGTACAGGCTCTTGTTGGTTCGTTGTTTGTGTATGAAGTGGGGAAAAATAATTCCATTGTATGTAACTTTTCCCACTTCCTCTGTTTCTGCCTTATTGGGAATGAGCTGCATTCAAGAACAGTTCTTATTCAGGGGCTGCATACTGCTTAAGTTTCTCATGGAGCAGAAGCAGGTAGAGGTGGGTTTTTTGTTTTGTTGTTTTGATTTTTTTTTGTTGTTGATTGTTCTTTAACTATGAGACATTTTTTAGTACTGCATAAATTTACATTTTCAGATTAATTTCTAGCAGAGTATTAGATGTTAGTTTAGATCTCCCTGTTACTATGGGCTGCTTCTTAGTCTTTTTACATTTTAATAGTGTATATGAAGGTATAGTTCTACTTCCTTGCTCCTCTGGTAAGGAGGCAAGCTGGGAGTTGCTTTGTTCTTTCTGAGCTAATAGGTAAGCTGGAAGCAACGAAGTTTAAGTACGTGTAGAGTTTTACCACATTAAAACCAGTGTAAGAAGAAAATAAAGTCTTGGAAACTTACCATGTGAGTATATTTGTTTCTAACTTGAGTGGCAAGAGTGTGGTTTGGGCAAATTACTTGCTATGATCATGCATTGCTCTTTTGATGCATCGGAACAGAAGCTCAGAAAGACAGTTTAGAAGAAAAGTGAGATTATTCAAATTTGAAAAGAAAGGTAGTGTCAGGAAAAATGATTGTAAGAGCAGTTCAAGGAAAAAAAAAACCCAAAGAATTACTGAATTATAGAGCTGTAATTTTTTAACCTACTGCCACAGGCTGCATTTCAGTCTTTGTGCATAAATTTTAGTTGCAACACTCTTCATATCATTTATGCAGACAGCTTTTCAGTCACCCAAGTTGATTTAGTTATCATGGGATGACATTCTCTGTTCGTTCCACTCACTCCCAAATATTCCTTTTTAAAGTTCCACTTAGCCTCACAGGTAAACAGCAAACTGTATGTTTCATGATATCTCTTACACGCTTCATGCTATACTGATTTCATTGAATCTGCTTGCACAGATAAGTACTTGTCTGTTTAGGAGCTGCTGTAGGTAAGCCCAGAGCATTTGGCATTTCAGACTTCAGACCTCAGACTTCCTCTGATGTACTTATTTGGACGTGAATATGAAGTTTTGAAGTCAATAAGCATTCTGGATGTGTTTTTAAAAAAAAAAAAAAAAAGTGAGGACTCCTGCTCTTAAGTTTGAGAACGTTTTAGAAAAAACCCTGAACTGCTCTATTTTAGAAGGCATGATGTGTTCTGAGGGACTGTTGGCAGAGTAAAGATGCAAAGCTCAAACTCCCATGTTAGAAGAAAGACAGGAGACAATGTCTGTGAAAATGGACAATCAATTGTCCAAGAGCTTGCATGGGACAAAACTTCTTCCCTGACTCTGTTATTGAAGGTCATAGGTTGTTGTTTAACCACTTTTGCAGTGTCCTACCTTGTAACATGAATGAGAGAACAAATAATGTCAAGAGCTGCTGCACTGATGACTTACTTCCTTCTCCATAGTTCCAAGTGGTTGCTTTTGGGTTTGTTTTTATTTTTCATTGTTTCCCTTCTTTAGTATTTGAATACATGAGGCTTGTTCTGTTTATAAACTCTTGAATTTGGAAAACATCCTATGTCATATTTCAGAGGTCCTAACTTGTAGCTGACAGAAATTTAAGAATAAGGGAGAAATAATTCCTTCAGTTTTGCAATAAGAGAAATATTCTGGGCTATTATTGATGGAGGCTTATCTCAGGAAATTGTTACTGGAAGAAGTTTTAAAGCAGACAAAATCTTTCTAGAGCTTGATGTAATGATGACAAGTACAAAAGTCGCCAAGTCTTCAAAAATCAAAAGGCTGACACCATGAATACCTACATCCATAATATGACACTTTAATTTTTAAAAATCTCTTTAAAATTTTGCTGTTTATCAGTGTCTGTGTGTGTGAGGAGGAGGGGTGGGGACAGAGTTTAGCTCTTCTGGAAGTTTGGTACAGTGACTCTGAAATAGCTCTTACCACCTCCTGGTAGTGTCACCACGTTAGCCCCACACAAGCTCTAACAAATGCTGTTCTCCCCTGCAGCCTCCCTGCTGCCCTCCCAGAGCTTGTTGAGATCTCAGGAGGGGTGAGCAGCCACTGGTGGTTCCTTCTCTAAGGGTGAAGGGAATTGTCTCCAGGCAGTCTTCCTTGTCCTGCCTCCCCCAGCTTGCTCTGCTGGGCAGAGAAGAGGAGAGTGTGTTCTCCCCTTTCTGCAAGAAGGGAAAAATGCACTTCCCAAAACCTTGACAAACAATCAAGTTCTGCTGGATCAAAGTGTCTCTATTGACTTAGAGTGTTTAGGGGACTTTTTTTTTTTGAGGGGAGAGTTAACAATGTGAGTGCTTGAATGAATAAAATGCCTTTAAAAATCACAGGACAACTTTGCCAAAGAAGTCTGACAGCAGCTAGAAACACTGATGTACTTTGCTTTACAGTTACATCAGAGGCTGTTCCTTGTCGGTGGCTTGCTCTAGTTWCATGATTAGGAGGCTATTAACTGATTGTATAGTGCCTTTTAAGGATTATCTGGTCTCTGGTCAAACTTACATTAAAAAACCAAACCAAACCCCCCAAACAAAAAAAAAAAACCACCCACAAACAACACTTCTTCTGTTTCACAAAGAAATGAGTCTGTTCTATAATGAACCATTTTTAATTTAACTGTTACTTTTAAAAATAATTTTTCTGCTTTTTTATTTCTCTTCATTTTCCTAGTTTAAAAGTAACGTAATGATTGTAGCCAAGACAGTTTAACCAGGCTTGCTTGAGCAGTGAGATGATTCATTAATAAGTAGGTGGGCTAGAGAGTCAGAAAGCTACTAGGGGAATAGGCAAGACCTGAAGAATACAAAGACAAATCTTTGCTTATTAACATCAGGTGAGATTAGGAGAAATCAGTTTCTGAAGAAGCAGGTCCTTCTTAGGCTCTAAGTTTGTTTTTGCCTCTTACTCACTGGAGATGATAATGTCTTAAAAGGACAGAAGTCATCAGATCTAGCAGAGAAATGGGTTTCGTATAAGTGTGGACACTTTGTTCTAGGCAGGTGGGTCAGAATCTGTCTCACCTGGGAACTAGTAGAAGCCTCCATTGCATGTTCTGGTTGGGCCATCTCCCCTGTTGCCCCATGGTTTCTTTAGTGCCTGAATAAACCTGGTGCTTTAGAGTGTCTCAGGCCAGTTGGGCATCACGAGTCTGTTCAGTGAGTCCAGCCCACACAGATAATTTAAAGGAACATGAGAAATCAAAATAGCCACATTTCCCTTGGGATGTAAATTCTGAACCTGAATTTCCTATCAACTCCTAAGCATTGGTGTGGGTATGTGTATGCACTGTGTGTGTCTTTGTGTATATGTGTGTTTATAAAATTATCAAATGGATAAGAACAACAACAAGAATAATATATATATATATTTATAGTCTGAGCAGAATTACCTACAAATGGAAGATCTGGGGATTTTTTTCCTATTTGTTTGCCATTAGTGGGTATTTTCAAGAAAATACTGTGTTCTAGTGAAAACCTAGCAGTTGGTTTTTCATGTGCATACACATAATCCACTCAAGCTATTCCCTATTCACCTCATCCGACTCTGTTCCCTCCTTCTATTTAGGAAATTCAGTGTTCTCTAAAGCCTAGATAAGGGTTATCAATCATGTTCAATATTAGGTTACTTGCAGAAGAGAGTCATTACCTTTAATGTGTAATAACTGCGCCATGAAGATAATACAATAAAATCCAAGAAATGTAATTTAGAAAGGCTTCCCGCTCAAGCTTAAAAAAAAAAAGTTCTAATCCCATCCTTAGGGTCACAGAAAATCTTGTTTATTTTATTTCTTCTACTTTGTTTGTGCCTTTTGGGGCTTCTTGCAGAGTAATGCATCATCAGCCTGGGATGGTTCTCAGTGTGGGTCTGCTGCATTCAGCTATTTCTGTAGAAACACCCAAGAATACTTTCTGTTGTAGTATAGCTGCTGTACTAAGGGCTGCTGCAGCACAGAGAGCAACTATTGTGTTGGATTGTGATTGTAATGGTCCTGCTAAAAATCTTACGATTTGATGAATTGCAGGGAATGGGACTACGCTGTACTTTTGACATAGGTGTGAATGGTGCCCAAATGGAGATACTGGAAACCTGGAAAAATCAGAAAGCTTTTTGTGTTCAAACGTTTGCCAGGGAAGCAAATAGCTGTTTTTTGGAGTGACTTCAGTGGGAGTGAGGGTCAGGGTGTGGAGCTGCTGTTACTGCTTTTGTACCTTTTCCTTTGGCTTTGTTCTCCGGCACTGACACACTAGTGTGCCTGGCTGTCCCACCAGAAGGGAGCAAGGTAGTGTCAGCTTTAGAAGGTGGAAGAGTAAYGAGGAGATAAGTAGCAAAGGAGACTTCTCTATCTGGGGAAGGGCAGTGTAGCCCAGTCATTTCAACCAGTCTTTTGTGAGAGATTCCCGGCTCTGAGTGGATTTCTCAGAAATAGTTTAATGCAGTGATTTTTTTTTTTTTTTTTTTTTTGTTTTTGTTTAAAAAAACCCCAAACAGTGGCAATGGCAGATCCTAGCTCTGTGGTTTTAGACTTTAACAGTGTTTCTCCATTCCTACAGATATGGTTGGTATGTGTCCTTGAATGAGGGGATTATTCCTTTTTTTTCCCCTCAGCATCTTTGATTAATATTCTGACTCAGCTGCCAGAATTCTTCTCCCTTTGTTTACTTTATTCGCAAATGTTTACCTTTTCAAAATGTTTGGTAAACCATTCATTTTAATTTTATTTCACTATTTCTCCCTCTTTTGGGTACCTTCCCACTAGGCTATATGCTGTTCTACTTACTATAATCAAAATCTGAGCAACAGCAGTTTCTGCTAATTTGATAAATTCAGTTTTCCGTGGGGGAGTTTTCAATAGGGATAGGGCTTCCATGAACTATTCTCTCTAGAATTAAAGACTGTAGTCTCCAGTTAGCATGTGTGTCTTTGCTGTGATATATTTTGATGTTAAGCTTTTAATGGGGATCCTACTCTTTTCTGTTGTAATATGTTTCCTCTTGCTGTTGTCTCCAATTGTACATAACTTGGAGAGCAAAGCAGCCTTGGTAGGTAAAGATGACCTTCTTTGGACTTATTCCTTCGTTCCCTTCATGTGTGCATGCTTATAATTAAGTGAGCAGCCATGCAAAGTAATAAAATCAGTCAACTGAACTCAAGTCCCTTTAGATCTAAAATTATAACTAAGCAGTTAATGGAGTTTACAGTACTGGTCCTCTGTATTACTAGCAGAGGTAATGATAAAGGTTTAAGAGGGAAATCTAAACAAGAACCGGAGTACTTCTGGGAAAACTTTGTTGAGGATTTTACTCCAGAGGAGGACAAGGGAAAGCATGCCAGCTAACCAAGCTTCTGACCCATTCCTACATGAAGGCTTTGGTCAGGTTATGTGGTACCAAGAGGCCTGAGGTAAGTCCCACTGGGAATGAGTGGACTTGTGGTAAAGCCTCTAACAGTGTTTTGCCACTTCAGCTCACTTAATATTTGACCCTGAAACTTGATGTTTCAGCAGGCAATATTAGGAATTCTGCTTCTTTAACAGTCTTACTTCAGTACAGTGGTATGAGTTTGTAGTTTCACTGAATATTTCTTTAGATAAATAGTTTGAAAGAAAACCGAAAGAATTTGGATTCTTTCTCTCTATGGAAAATGTCTCTCCCCCAAAGCTCTGAAAAAATAGATATCAATTAAAAATAGAGGCAGATGAATACACAGAAATCTCCCCTCTTCCTTAGTTGTATTTCTTCCCACATGTGCAGCCAAAACTTGAAATGAACTTGCTCTTAACTATTCTCATGATATTGATGTTGCATTGTCTCTGGACATTGAAATAATCCAGTAAATGTGCTCTCTGCTTAAGTGCAACTTTAATTTGAAAATCACATCCATAGCAGTTCTCAGAAATCCTATTTGAAATTACTAAGCATGATTGCTAATGCTGGAAATGCCCAGTCAGACACCAGAAGCTCTTTCAAGTGACTCTTCTAGCCGATCTTTTGTTACCCAGTGCGGGTCAGAATTAGAGTCTCTGCACATCAGATATAGTCAATACACTGTGATTATTCTGTGGAGTAAGAATTCTGACAAAGCACTATGGAATAAATTCTAAAAGGAAATCATAGTTGATATACCCTAGAAAAATGTGAAGTAGATTTGTCAAATTCTATCTATTGTGAATTAGCGTCTTGGCTTGAATTAATAAGAGAAAATTATCTAGAGACTATTATCTGGATGAAACTTGTTGATGCAATGTCATATTTGATCTATTAAATATCTTTTTCCTAATACTGTACCTATTGCTAATCAGCAGTAGTTAGATGTTTCTTATTTTTCTAGGCTAAAAAAAATTTCTACAAACTACAAGGGCCAAACTTTGCTTCTCACTGTAATAAAATAAATGTTGCATAAATGAGAGAGTAAATCTGCTGCCTATGTATACTCGAGTGGTTGGCTATCAGATTTTGCTTAACTGGAAACTGCATCTGAGTAAGAGCACTAGTGTTTGGAAAGATGTTGCCATGTGATGAATCCTGACCCAGTACTGGGGGAGGGGAGTGTGTGTGGAGGGACAAATCAAGATAGCTCTGTTTTGCAGCAAATTGAACAGGGCTGTGACTAAGTCTGTATTTCCTTTAAAGATATTCTGAACTTTGTCTTAACTGCTTGTTTATATCCACTGCTCTTACTTGTCATGAAACCAAGTCACCATAGCCTTAGTAACAAATCATTTCAGTTTGTCCTGGGCTTTGCCTGTGAGTTGGAGAAGAAGATGCCATCTAGTCTATCCTGCAGCTGTTTGGACTAGCATTGATTTAGCTGCTGTTTCCATGCCCCACCTTTAAGATTTCCTACCTTTCATATTAAGTTGTCAAACAGCTGAGATAGCTCATCTTTCTCAGAATCAGTCTCTGCTGAACTGGTTGGGAGATCCCAGTGTTTGGCTGGGTGGCTGGTACTCAGGCCCCCAACAGACAGCTTGAATGGGAAGCAAAAAACCTTCAATGAAGCTACAAGTTGGTAGGAGCTGATGTGAAAAAGTTTATCTAAGAGTAAATCATGCAGCCAAGCAAGCAACTTTCTGCATCCTGATTTCTGGCTCATCGCATCTTTCGGTGGAAGTATTCTATACACCGTGAGTTTTCCGAGGGGACYGAACATAATCGCAGACAGCAAATGATTATTAGCACTGCAATTTAGGAGTAACGTGTCTCACTTYAGTACTCCTCTTTTGAGAGAATGAAGTTCTAAAGTGAGATACACTGTCAGAATACCCTTGAATTGTAGTGGTAACTGGAAATCTTTGCTCTACTGACAACCATTTTAGCTCTGACTTTAATTAGAGCTAGGAAAGAAGATGGATGTAACCAGTTTAGATCTTAAATCATCAATAAGAAGAATGAGATTAACTGTGCTTTGTTAAAGAATGCCAGTCTTGAGGTTTGCCATTTTGTGTGTTGTTGGAGAATTTGCCCACTCTAGTTTGAAAATCAGTTTGTTGTGGTTTTAGTTTTGTCCTGSTTCCGGCTGGGACAGAGTTAACTTTCTTCCCAGTAGCTGGGGCGTGTGTGCTGT
Organism: Phoebastria nigripes; assembly: GCA_035582835.1. NCBI lineage: Eukaryota > Metazoa > Chordata > Aves > Procellariiformes > Diomedeidae > Phoebastria > Phoebastria nigripes. The sequence goes on from JAYKAV010001577.1 coordinate 1,200,742, forward strand.
GTTTTGGGTTTGGTATAATAGGAGCGTTGATGGCCCATTGRTGTTTTGTGTGCTGCTGGGTGGTGCTTGCACCGGGCACTTTTTGGCCTCCCATGCCCTGCCAGGTGCATGGGAAGCTGGTGGGGGGAGCATAGCCGGGGTGGTTGACCCAGCTGGCCAATGGGGTATTCCATACCATGTAACGTCATGCTCAGTATGAAAACTAAGGGCGGGAGGGGCTCGCGGTCCAGGGGGACGGGCTCTCGTTCGTTTGGGCGGGTGGTGAGCARTTGCATTGTGCATCGCCTGCTTTGTATGTTGTTGTTGCTGTTGTTATCACTGTTATTATTACTGTTCTACTTTGTTTTATTTCAATTATTAAACTGTTTTTATCTCAACCCGCGAGTTTTCCTACTCGTGCCCTCCCGATTCTCTCCCCCATCCCACCGGAGCCGGGGGGGTGAGCGAGCGGCTGCGTGGTGTTTAGGTGCTGCCAGGGTTAACCACGACAAGTTTTTAAAATTAAAATAGGTTGTTACAAAAATTATTTTTAAGACAAACCTTGTAAATAACTTCCCTTAAAGGGATGTATCTTGTTTTCTTCAGGCTACTGCCTATCACTTTAAAACTGCATAGTGGTGGATAGTGTGCCTTTTCTTAAGTTTATTTTTTGTGGGGTTTTACCTACTGTGTATAAACCTGCAGAACAAAACCAAGACTCATGTAAAACTAGATGGCCCTTGTATTCATGTATGTGTGTCTGTGAGGTTTTGTGGTTTCCTCTGAAATGGAAACTGGACGTAGAAGTGTATGCTCTACTTCTGTAACTTGGCAGCAGGGTGTCAGGCAGAAGAGCCTGTGAAATTGGGAAATAGAATTTTTCTCTGAAGGGAGAGTAGATCTAGGGTTCCTACTCTTTTGTTCTTTTAATAGCATTCTGCTTTTGTTTTGCTTTAAGAAAATGATTCAGTGGTCTGTTTACTGTGGCCAGAACTTCAAGCAAGGAGAGATGGAGGACTGGTAAAATGTCCATCTGTCTGGTGCTCACAAACACAGTTTGTTTGGGTTTGTGATAAAACTAAAATGACACTAAAATTCTAAGTCTTAAAAGTACACTTACTCAAAGAGGATGGCTTTTACTTTGGACTCTTAATGGAACTGCAATGGCTTGAGCAAAACTGGTTTAGTTCCATAGTTTAACCTTGTCTCTGCACCTTACAGTTTCTTTTAGCTTTGGGTTTTGTTGTGATAGTTTTGCACAGCGCTAGTTAAGATCTGCACTGGGGATAATGGGAATGGAGGCATCAGTAGTATCAGGAGATGTGGGCACAACGTAGTCTAAGGTAGCCAAAGAAATGTTGAGCTGGTTGCCTGATTTTTATGTTGTTAGATATCTGTGGCTAGACTTCTGTCAAATATATACACACACAAAGTGGTTCTGCTAAGCTGAGTTTATTATTTTTATGCAGGTCTATGTAATGTTTTAGTTCATTGTCTTAAGATCACAGGAGATCTTAAACATATGGAGCATGACAGGGTAGTGTTAACAAATTCTTCTTTTCTTTTGCTTTTGTTAGGTTTAAATTTGTCAGTGGTTCCTGAGCTGTGGCTCACAGTGTACTTGTTAGTGGTTAGAGTGGAGCAGTACGGTTCTGTGGCACTGTCTCCAGCTGCCATTCACATTAAGAGAAAGCCACACACATGATGCGCTTGCCTAATGTCAATCTCATCATCTCTGGGCTGTTACAAAATTATGCCTTGGAGAGATACAGACTTTGTGCAATAGGAACTGGCTAGGGAATGTGTATTCAAGACCCTTCCAGTAAGCCGTGGACTGTCCAGTGAAAGCCTTTTGGAAGCCTTGAATTGCTGCGTTTTATGTTTCTTATGATATGGAGTTTAAAAAAAAAAAAAAAAAAAAAAATTCCTGTGAGTTTCACCACAAGATTTATTTGAGCCTTTAACTGCTGTGATGAAGGTGATCCCTGAAGTCTTCAGCACAAGCTTGGTAACAGATGACTTTGTCAGGACAGTATATTGGATCTGTTACAAGCAAATGATATATGACTTGAACAGATCAGGTTTGTCTTGGATTTTTGTTCTCTTGTAGTGGAAATCTTGTTGTACAGTCCTTCACCTGATTATTTAATAAGGACAGATACACTGGAAGTATGTACAACACATCTACTAGCGTGCAACAAATATTAAAGGCTTAAATTTTTCTAATTTAAATCTAGATTTTCATTTAAAACTGTTGACAGAGGAGTTCTTGACTGGGAGACAGAAAAAGACTTGTCATGCAGTTGATACTGCTTTTAGTAAAGCCCTGCTGTCCCACTGGGCTGATTGATCCATTTCTTCCAAAGAACAGGACATGGAATTGGCCTGGGCTCCTTGCTCTCTGTCTCTCAGTGGTGGCTGTCTTGTATTTCTCATTAAGAGAGCTGGGGTGTTGGAGTGGGCACTGCTTTGGCTCTTTGTTACATTTAAAAAAAATGACAAAACAAGAAAGAAGTACCAATTTTGTATTCCTCTCAGAAAAGTGTTGTTTTCTTTGTTTGTGTGGCTAGTCCAAGGGAAAACAGCAGGACAGTGTTTGTGAGCCAGGCAAATGGGATTTGTTCTTTGAATTTGTAACAGAAATAACTTATAGCTTGAGCAAAACCAATTAAAGTATCTGATCTGCTTACAGATTCATCTTTTTTTTTTTTTTTTTTTTCTTTTCTTCTTACTTGGTGAAGTAAAGCTTGGAGCAAACAGATGGACAGTGTCATGGGAACTGGAATGAATATAGCTTTTGGTAGGAACCAAAATGTGATTTGATCTAGTAGCCTTTCTTTCCTATTATTTTAATTCTCAGTATTGCATTCAGGGAACAAAATGAGTCTTCCTGTGGGTTATTCATCACCTGTAATTTTCCGTAAGTGTTTCTCAAAGTCTCCTGGAGTAACTTTTTGTTTCACATATCAAAGGAAGTGAGATCAAATCCTGTTATGGTGTTCTTTTCCATCAGGTTAGCTGAGTTTTCTCATTTTAGAATAAACTTATGGGGGGATGGGCAAAAAAATTAAAGTAATATCCAATCAGCAATTGTTTGCATCTTAAATATTCAAAATAAAATTGCATCTTGCTAAGACAAAATAAGAAGAGAAGTCTTAGAGAAGATTAGATATGAAAGACATCCCACAAATATTATGTGCAAGTAAATGTGCTCCATGTGAACATTGCCATTAGTGGGCTCAAGCAAAGAACCTCACCTGTGCAATAGTGTGTAGGTCCTCACTCTAGCCCTTAAATTGTCCATTATAGAAGAAACTCTATTGTTTCTGTAGCCATGAGAGGGCAAACTGTGCATGCACAACCTGTCTGGCTCCTGACTACCTGGGGACTGCTGGTTTCCTTCCCCTCTTCCCCGTACAGTCAGAAGTATCAAGTGATTTTTTTTCCTTTTTTTTTTTTTTTTTTTTTTTTTTAGCAAACTTTTTGTGGGATAGTGCTGTTGTCAGAGCAAACTTGCTGTGGAAAGTGTTTGCACAACCCCCATGGGGAAAATGTTTTCCTGGAGTCTGAGGTGCAACATCCGGGGAAAATGAGAGGAGATCCTAGAGAACAAAATGTGTTGTCAGGGTATTCGGATAAGTATGTTCATAACAAACACAGGTTCAAGTCACCTAGCCTGAGCGAGGCAGAGTGCCCACCACCAGACTTAGGAGAAAGTTTGCCCTTTTAGAGCCATTTTGTAAGAGGAGATAAAACTTTTCTTCTCCCTGAGCAAGTAAGCAACAGAGTGTATTGCTTGATGGTTCAGACAGTGGTATTCTGCATGAGAATATGATGGTAGGAAAGAGCATCTCTGTTACCTATGCCTTATACAAACACCCAGACTGTTGGGAGTGGGGGGGCACAGAAGACATAAAAGCAAAGTACTGTCTTTCATATGCATGTCATTTAAAAAAAAAAATCTGACATTCTCTTCAAATTCTGCAGAAATACTCTCATTTCATCCAATTTAGCAGTGGCACAAGACTAGCAGGCCAGATTTTGGTGTCTGAAACTTTGTAGTGTTGGCAATGGCATTCACTGTGGAACCTGCTGCTCTGTAACTGGGGTCGCAAGCTCTGCTCTTCTGCGTTTGTCCTCCAAGTGCATGTCTTGCATGGAAGAGTGTTGGGTAGACTTTTTTGCTGGGTGCCTTATAGATACTGATTGCAGAAGCTCACTATCGGGAGGAAGCCGTGGAAGAAGGGATTTCAAAAAGTGTGTGTATTGCATCAGAAGAAAAGTAAGGTGAGAATTTCACTGTTGACTGAACTCTTTGTTGTGGTTTAAGCTGGCAGGCAGCTAAACACCACACAGCTGCTCGCTCGCTCCCCCCCAGTGGGATGGGGGAGAGAATTGGGAAAAAAAAAAAAAAGTAAAATTTGTGGGTTGAGATAAAGACAGTCTAATAGGACAGAAAAGGAAGGGATAATAATGATAAAAGAATATACAAAATAAATGAGGCACAATGCAATTGCTTACCACCCTCTGACTTATGCCCAGCCAGTTCCTGAGCAGTGGTTGCCATCCCCCGGCCAACTCCCCCCAGTTTATATACTGAGCATGATGTCATATGGTATGGAATATCCCTTTGGCCAGTTTGGGTCAGCTGTCCTGGCTGTGCCCCCTCCCAGCTTCTTGCTGGCAGGGCACGAGAAGCTGAAAAGTCTTTGACTAGTGTAAGCACTACTTGGCAACAACTAAAACATCAGTGTGTTATCAACATTATTCTCATACTAAATCCAAAACACAGCACTATACCAGCTACTAGGAAGAAAATAAACTCTGTCCCAGCCAAAACCAGAACGTTGGTCATTGGCATCAGTGTGAATTTTATCACTGTCTTGGATTTGCTGTGTCCTCTTGGAAGTCCCATTCTTAAGAAAGAAGCACAGCAGCCTAGATTTGTCTCTGGCTCTGATCACTTTTGTACTGTTCTTGTGACACATAGGCATGAGCCCAGTTTTAACTGACTAGTAAAACTGAGTTTACAGCTGTGTTGTTGAGTAGGTGATGTGCTAGCAAGAATGCCTAAAATATAGTCAAACTCATTCTTTTTCTTCTACAGCCTGTTCAGAGACTCAGTGTTTGAGAAATATTCAGTGAAGAACTGGAGRGCACATGACAAAGTACCCATTTCCTTCAAAGCTCTTCCTTTTTCCCCCTCGCCTCTGATCTGTCCTAGTATTTTGTGCAACAAAAGGAAGGCATTTCTTTGTGAATTAGAATTTTACTTCTCATTACTGAGATTTTCTCTTTAAATTTTAATCTGGTGAACGTGTCCTAAGAAGAACCAGTCTGATACCCAGTTGAGTCCTGGCCTGCACATCATAGGCTGGCTGTTACAGTTGCTCTGCATTGGGACAACAGTGATTCCCATGGTTTTGAGAGAAGTCAAAGGGTCAGACCAGAACATGTAAAGTAGAAATGTAGGCACGATTTTAAAGGAGCTATGGCTGAATACTGAGATGTATGCAGAGTGGTGGTGGTGGGGATGAAATTGCAGCTTAACGAACTGTGGGAATCTTGTTGACTTTTCCCAATGATTTGGCAATTGCCTGTTGTCCCAGAGCTGGGGCAAGACCCCCTATCTTCTGAGGCCGAGGCACGTCCGCAGGTGGCTGGGCTGTGTTCTGCATGTGGTAGAAAACAGATTCTGTGAACTCTTGGTGCTGCTTGCAAAGTACCTACTTAACTCAAAGTTGGTGGTAATTCACCGCTGTTTCTTAAAGTTGAAGTCTTTTGCCAGTTAAGTTTACAAGAAGAAACATTGGAGAGTAGCTGTCAGTTAAATCCCTGACAAAACCCCACCATTTTACAGCTAATCTTTCTGTTTCAGAGGCATGTTTCTGTAGCCATTCCTTCCCCTGCTTGAGAGACAGTCAGTAGCTGCCAGATGCTAATAAAATTGTAAGGGATGGAGATGCTGAAATGGCATCCCTTTGGTACAACTAGTGCATTCCAGGGGCAGCAATAAATGCTATCTATCAGAGGCAGGGAGCCATTTCACTCTAGCACAGATGGTTTAGTGTAGCTAGAGGAGAGGGGGGGAGGATAAACCCCACTTGAGGGCTGACAGGGGAATTGTGGGCATTGCAGCCTTGCAGTTGGGATATAGGATAGGGCAACATCAGAGAGATGTGACCTGCCACAAATAATGCACCTAGTCTTTAGGTGGGATTTACAGCTCTGTATTTGTCTGCCTGGGTATATGATGTTCAATGTAAATAGTAGCCTATTGAACTGCAGGAGACAATGTGTTGCTTGGCTGTGCTGCTTGCTCAGTTTTTATAGGAAAAAAAAACCAACCCCAAAACCAAACCGAAAAACCACTACCAGCACCAAGAAACTCCTCTTTTTGGCCATATGCCAGGCATAACAACCAGGCATGAAAGCAGCTTGGCACCAAGGACTGAGGGTTTTTAGTCTCCCGCCAACCCGTGCATTTTGAGGTTTCTTTACTATAATGTCTTTTGTACTCTGTAAGATAATTACTATGCTAACTTTGTTAAAAAAGAAAAAAGAAAACAAAAACAAACAAACAAACCCCAAAAACAACAAAAAAAGGAAAATTGACACAGTGGCTCCTTTTAACAGGATTACAAGGAGCAAGAACACTTCCTTTTTGTGGCTGAAAACTCTTTTTAGCCTGCTTCTCTGCCCACTCAGGGAGGACAAATTAAAGAACATCTACCAGGCTCCGTGCACCTTTCCCAGATCTAATTCCTGAGACCTCTCTCGTGACCTCCTGTGAAGGGCCTCCGGGCTGAGAGGGAGCCTGATTGCTCTGCAGAAATTGCTTCATGCTTCCAAAGTCAGGTGCTAAGTCTCCAAGACTGCGGGAGAAGATGACTTAGAAACAAATGAGTTTTTAGTGATGAATGATAGAGACCAGGCTGATGGGTTTCCATTTTTATCCCCACTTCCCTCCCCAAATTTTTGCTGTTGTTATCACCACATCCAGCTGGGATTTGTGAACAATTTGGCTGGTGCTCAGCCCACTGTGGTGGGTATTGCTGAAACCAAGAGGAATGACTTGAGAAGAGGTGCAATAAGAGGAGAGGCTGGTGTGCRTAGAGGTATTTTTCCAGTGGGAACTATTTCTCCTCTGCTTCTTTCTTGTTCCCTCTTCCATACTTCTCTCTTATTTTTGGCACCTAGCGACCTATGTCTTTAAAGCCACATGGACAGCCACTCTACTCCAGTAGCAATTCATCAAAGCCCTCTTCATAGTGCTTTTTACAATTCTGTAGATAAACCTCCTTGATTAATTTTCCACTTCCATTTCAGAATCTCAATTGAACTGCAGCTCGGTATAGAGGTAGTGGCCTACTTGGCAACACTTTTCCTTCATCCTCTTATATACCAGAGCCAGTCTATCTTCGTTTAACTTTGCCACGTTTTATTTAGACTGCAACCTAACCCTGGAAATTCCATAAAACAGGCATGTCTTACTACCCTTGTGTACTACTGGATGCTGCATTTTATCTAGCGGTAACTATGTGGTGCTGCTAAGAAAGCAGGGCAGTGGAGCAACTTGATGAGGGTATRTGGATAAGTTCACAGGCAGGGTGGACACATAGGCTGGTTGAAAGAGTGTATTTTTATTATTTAATTTTAACTTCTTGTTTTCAAGTGTGTAGGGCTGTGTACCAAGTACTCAACTAGCAGAGCTACCATTATGGCCAAACAAACTCAACTAACTTTTCATGCTAAGAGTTGGAGGGTTCATTGTATTCAGCTGTAGAAATGGTGTGCCTCCTGACCTCCATCCTCTGTTTTCTGGGGTAGCTGAGCTCTGCTGGGGAAGGGCCCAGGGTTGCAGGTATCATGCTGCTCAGTAATAGAGGGGAGCTCTGCAAGTAAGCATGGGGGATGGGAGACCTTGGGCTGCTGAGCTGGCAGTAAAACTGTCCCTTAGGAAAGAGGTGCAGGTTGCTTCTTTCTGACTTGTAGTACCTCTTCCTTACCCTTCTCAGCACCATTCAGGTTGCCCTGGTGCCACATTTGAAGAAATGTGGGGGATAGCAATTCTAACTTCCTGCCTTTTCTAAGCATGCCATCTGTCCATAAAGACCTGAAGATGAGTAGAATCTTGATCCTTAATGTTGCTGTGGGTCACCCTTCTGCTCCTTAATGCTGCTCTTCCTGCTCTAGTGTGGCAGAGATGATAGGCTTAAGTTGTAATATGTCTGAGAGTGCAATGCTTATCTCCCTATGGCTAAATATGCCATTGCACACAGATAATGTCAATTTTAATTCCTATTCATCAGGTCTTCAGTGGTGACCCAATATTCAGTAGCATGTGGTTCCCCC
>JAYKAV010001577.1:1209110-1304311 GCA_035582835.1 Phoebastria nigripes
CCAGTACCTTGGATTCCCAGGTTATTTCCCATCTGGGTATTAGCTAGGCCTGCTCTGTTTCTAAGATCAGATAAGTTGGTGTAATTTGCCCAGCTGTAGGCAGCACTGGGTTGTAGGCTCTGTATAAAGATGCTTATTAAATGCCATTTTTCCCATTTCCAAAAGTATTCCACTGTGAAGTTGAATTATTGAAGAGCTGCATATAGTCTGAGAAATGGCACCCAAACTGTAGAAACAAAACATCTAAGAGATGTAGGCCAAACTTCAGTAGTACAGCATTTTTAATACAAGGATATTGTGTCACTGTAAAAAGATTGAGTGGCTATTCTTTTCAGCTAATATCAGCCTTATACTAGGGGATTGTTACCAGTATAATGCTGTCTGTTCTTCAGAAGGTGTCTAGTCAGAAATGTATTAGCTGGGAGCTCTATGTGCTAGTTGAAAGAATCTGACTTAGTCCTGCAGAATGCACGTGCATGTTTTCATAATGGAGGGCTGAGTGGGTCCTCAGAATTTCTTTGGGATATGGGAAGGCTGGTTTGCTTTACATCTCTGTGGGGCAGGTCAATTAAAACTGAGTTTTAACTGAAGCTGTACCAGCTTACCCAGGCAGGACCTCGCCCTGCCGCCCCATACTCACAATAAAAATGGGGCTTGATTGTTTTACATCATGTGCAATTACCAATATCTATATCAGATTTGCACCAAAGGGTGACAGTGTTTCTAAATCATGGAAACATGAAAAACTTGGAAAATCTACCTGTCAGTCAATACAAAGGTGCAGAGAGACAGAGTAAAAACCCTAATATCGCCCAAAAAGTGTTTTGTGTATTCAGAAGCTGATAAAGAAGATGCCATAAATGGTCRGCTACCGAGCAGAAACTGGGAAATGCCAGTATCAGTCAGAAATGTGGTGCCAGACAGGAGCATGGATGAGTTTTTAGAGCTAGTTATTTACCCCTCTTCCCTCATTCCCTTGACGTTAAATTGAGGTTTGGTGTTAGTCTGATCTCTCCTGCCATGTGGATTCCTACTCTGGCATCCTGCCTTTTGAGGGTGATCTCGTCCTCCCGTGACCTAAACTTTCCTCTAATCTGTATCAGCATTGTAGCTGTTAGAAATGTGTGGATGCCCATCTTTTACAAAGCTTTTAAGATTGGGATCTAAGCCTCTGGTCTGAAGGACATCAGCACTTAGTGGTATCCCTGCAGCACAGGCATACGAGCGCTGGCATCCGCTTGTGCGATTCACAGGCCACGTAGCTCCCAGCCACACTTGCAGATTCAGTAACCACACTGAGAGCCCAGAGTGATGTGCAGTAACTCAGAGAGGGGCAGGCTGGCTGTACCTTCAGCTTTTTTCTCTGCCTGGGTACTACTTAAACTGCAACAAGGGACCAAATGTATTAGGCCAAGCTAAGGCTGTGGCTGTACAGTGAAATAAAGGGGTGGCTGTATCAGAAATGGTATACCTGCATTGGCTTTGAGCTAACTAGTCTGGAAAATGATAACCAAGGAGAAGTAATAGTGTGGACTTCAGAGGTAACTGCCCAGAGATGTGGGGGATCCTGGTATGTGCTTGGCTTTATAACCCTGATTAAACACCGCAGGTCCATGAATCATACTAATTTGAGGCATGTAACTAAATTCTGTGTCTGCATTAGTGCAGTCTTTTTACTGGCTTTCTACAGTCAGTAGGGAGGAGCATGTCTGTTGGATAACTGAGTTCAAGGCACCTTCTGAAAATGATTCAGAAGACCTCACATCTGTGGGCTGTTTGAGGAGCCTGGAATGATGATGTTCAGTACTTAAGTGCATGCATCCAAATTTGACAGGATGAGCTTTAACTGAAGTTTGTGCCGCTGCATCTTTGTCACAGTGAAGGCCTGTGCTGTTAGTATTGGGGCAACGTAAACATCTTGCCTTTGTTGCTATGAGACACTGTGAATAGCAAGCAGGGTATATATGTTATGAAACAGACCTGCCTACATTTTTATCAAGTGTTGTATGAACGGCTTTGCTTTTTACAGCTGGGACAGGAAATTACGGGTGGCTGCTAAATTTGTGTTTGAAAGTTTGGGGAGGACAAGCAGGTCATCAGTAAATTTCAGATCAAAACGCTAGTCTTTCTCTTGTCTTTCTGTAAGTAGATGCTGAAGTCCCAACATTTATAAGGGCCCATCCCGTGAATGATGCTAAAGCTGAAGCAGTTTCATTGTGCCGAAGAACCATGATAGGCTGTTAATCTGCTGCTCTTGAGGACAGGAATGAAAGAGAGGGAAGATGTATTGCTTTCAAGGATAAGCCCAAAGAAAATCAATCCACAGCCAGCAGAAAAGGCTACTTCCATGTTGGCTGGAACTGCGTTTATCCCAGAAGTTTTAGTAGTGCTATTTGCTTTACTGTTTTTGATTATTGTGAGGGTTTTTGTTCTATGGGAGTGTGTGTGTGGAGGGGGTGTGGGTTTTTGTTTGTGTGGTGGGTTTTTTTGCTGTTGTTGGTGGGTTTTTTGGGGGTTTTTGGGGTTTTTTTTGTGGGTTTTTTGTTTTTGGTTTTTTTTTTTCCCTCCCTTCTATGCTCCTGTGTAACATCTATATTACTTGGTATCGTGCTTCTACATCCCCGGGAACCATCAACATTTTATACATCAGATTTGCTGTGAGACTATTGTTCACTTCAGAAATCTATATTTAATTTTAAGGTTTTTACTGTTTTTGCAGTAATTATTTCCTTTTAGTAAATTAATGGCTTTAGTGTTAATGAACAGCAAATTAAGAGGACAAAGAACAGAAACACTCAATTTCCTTGTTCAGTATTAACAGAATAATCTTGAAGGCATTCTCCTAGCTTAGTTGAAGACAATTGATGACCTTGTATAGGATTTGGAATATATGGGTTTGGTTCTTGACTCGGAACAGGCTTCAGTTTAATCTGGCTGTGATCTCTAGATGTTTCTTGGATATAAATAAAGCTGCCAGAGCAGTGGCGGGTTCGTCGTCTCATGACAGAGACTGTGTTCCTTCTCCTGTATCTGTCACTACTTACTTCGACCAGAGGAGCAGGAATGCCTGACTGTGCTTTATTTTCTAATCTTTTACCAATGGGAAGCCCAAGGTTGATATTCAACCTGTGGGCTAATGGAAAGAAACAATTACAAGTGTGGTGTTTTTCTGTCATCTCAGAGGTGCTGCACCACTTCTGTTATTCGTGTTGGTTATTCTGAACACTTTAACGGGTATGGTTTTTTGGAATAGCCTTCTGGTCATTTAGGAACTGGGTAAGGTAGCCTAGCCATAAACCATCCTGTTAGCCTTTGTTCTTCTACTGATTAGTAGGTGGAGTTACACTTTAGTGACTACAGTGATTTAAAGAATGAGAGCTAACAGATAGAAATCACGTTTCTTTTGTACATAAGCTAAGACTAAGTTGCCTCTTTGTGATTTGTATTTCACAGTACTGTATGATTCTTCAGAACATAAACATGTGCTTAGTGTAGTGTTCTCGAGTCCCTTTATCTTGGTGATGTTTTTCAAAGTGAAAAAATGGTCTGAGAATTGTAAGGTAAGAGTCTGAACTGAAATAAATTGGCATAGTCTATGGACTTTATCTTGTGCTAGGCTGATTCCTGAAGTTTTATCCATGCTCCTTTTAAAATTGCCTGTGGAAGAAAAAGATATACTATTTCTTTTATGCTGTATTGTTTTGTGAAGTTTTCTCCTGTGAAATAAAGTAAGCACATTTATTCTTTTTCCTTGTATTACCTTTGACCTTGCCTCTGCATAGATGGCATTGAAAGTCACATGGAGTGCCCCTACTTCTGGGAGAACATAAGCAGAGCTGGTCAAGGCAAGGTCTTTGTGCGTTCCTCTCCTTGTGCTTAAGGAATCCCAGGCTGGGGGTTTGCATTAGCAATTCATGCAAATAAACCACCAGCAACAATTTTGCTTTTTCTGTGGAGAAAATGACTTAGAATATATCTCAGTATTTTAGCCATATTATGCAAAAATTACTTGCAGTATTATGTTCGTTCAAACCATTTGATGGATTTAGGGTATTTTTATAGTCAGTGGAGAAAGGCACAGTCTTCCAAAGGTGACTACAAACTCAGACACTCTTAAAAGTAACCTGTCTTCCTCCTCTAACTGTAATGTGGGCTTAGACCCAAGTGATGTTAGAGTATCCCACCTTTGTAATATCCCCTCTCTTTATGGCTTTATGATGCTGTCCAAATGCTGTTTGGATATGAACCGAATTGAAAGCTTTTGAGTCATATTGACTCTTTTAATGCCTGACGTTACCTGTCCAAATTCTTGGTTATACTGCTGTGTCACTGAGGAACTGCTAATACTATTAGTTGTGTCTTTTTGAGGATATGTGCAGTTGCCAGCCTTTCAGGAGAGGTGAAAAATGTAGTAACGGAACTATGAAAATCACAAAATCACTCGACTTGCCACTGTGCCCCAAAGCCTGCTAAGTGTGTGGACTGCTCTGATTTAAAGATGTGGTTCTTGGACTCAGATGAAAAGTGTGCTTGTACCACTAGAAACCAGTCCCAGGTATTTGTCTTTTAGTAGCACTAATAAAATCATATCTCCGAAGTAGATGGACTTGCCATTGAGGGATCCCTAAATGAAGCAGCTTATCACAGATTCCAGGTCAGGAAGGCTAATGCTTTCTGTGCTGAACTTTTTATGTAATGAATGAGCCTTTCCTTGGTCAATAAAGTTTCACCTTGCTGACTGTTTTGATTTTCTTTTCCATTTACTTCAACTTCCTGCATCAATTCCATTCACACTTGCTTATTGTTTTCCCCTTGCCATGTTGAGTTTCTGGTCTTATATTAACAGCCTGCTTCATAAGACACTATAAATCTTACTGTGGATGGAGAAAAGTGGATGCCTCATCAGTTCATTGAGGGAGTCTTGGCAGAGGAAAAAAAATGTACTCGCTTCACACACATTAAGTGCTAGCTGATTTGCCAGCTGGGCAAGATCTGCCTTTCAAGTGAGGTATAATTGCTTCTAGCTTCTAGTTTTGTGTGTAGTATGGTCTCCCTGTCTTTCCTGATGTCTGGGCTTTGGTCACTTGTCAAACGCAGTGATGATCTGTATGGTAACGTGAGAAAGAACTTGCAGTGTACCCTTGTTAGTCTGTGCGTTTGTGAGACACTTAACTTTATGTGAGATCAAAGCAGAGAACTGAAACTTTTTTTTTTTAAAATTTTGAGTGCTTGTCCAGTAGAGGAAATAGCAGAATTTGAGGGGTGTCTGTTAGCTAGTCTGTACTGCGTGGAACATAGCTTGGGAGGCATAAATTTGTATCTTTCAGCTTTTATATATACCTAAAAGATTTAAGTTAGGCTTAATTTTCTTCAGATTAAAAGGTGAAATGGATATGCGTAGAGAAGTGCACAATGCCCAAAGCCCTCAGTCTGATGTATTTCTACTATTGCAGAAGCATTTCTGCTACTGCTGAAGCATAGCTCCTTGGCAATGCAACCTGTCCTCCCCTCTTTGCAACGACTTCTGGTGAAATACAGTGTCAAACCTGGAGTGCTCAGTGCATGGGCTTAGCATAAGTAAAATGGTAATTAAAACTCTGGAATAAAAACTGAAGATCCAAGACTACTCTTCAGAGTGAAACTACAAAAAGTGCTTATTTTTGATGGAGACATAGCCCTCGTGCACCCAACTTGAGGATGAGTCTCAGTAAAATTCATGGCAAATCTCCCTGCAGCCTGTTCCACATACAAAGTAATTTCTTTGACTTGGTTTTCTCTAATGAGTATATTGTGATTTGTGTGGTTGACTTCTGTTGGTATATATACCTGGTATGTCAAAAGAAGTGTTCATACTCTATTTCATGTGCTTCTCCATCTGGGGAGAAGATGAAAACTAACAGTTTAATTTACAGCTGAAAGATGCTTGCATACTGCTATGGTGAGTGTAGTAGAACTTAGGCAGAACAAAACGTCCAAATATCCATTTTCATAATGTCTGCTCTCTAGTGTTTGTGTTTCACTTACATCAACACCCTTCATCTATTAATGGTACTGTTTCTGCGCCATACATAAAAAAATAAATTATCTCTTAAAATCTTCATTGCGCGCACAGCTGAGCTGGCAGGATGTTGGTTAGAAGCTCTGTTAGTAAAAATTAAAATCTTGAGCAGCGGCAGCACTTCCAAAGTTATGGAGCTTTTCAAACTATGCCCCAGTTGAGAGATTGATATTCATGAGCTGTTTTGAAGAAGCGGACACTGAGGAAACACATAACTAACTGGATGGTATTGATTTGCTCAGATACTTGATCAAAGGTTGCTTATGTAAGGAGAACCTGGTAAAAGAGAGGGCCCCAGGAATTTGCTTTTCTGTTTGTTCCTTTTGGAAAGGGAAAAGAAAATGCTCCAAGAACCTCCTTTTTCCTAATTTAAACTTCTCTAATTTTAAATGAGAACATTATTTTCTCCAATTTGCAGAGAAGGTGGAAAAGGGAGTTAATTCTCAGCATGCAGTGATCTTCTAGCATTTCCTTAGTGGTAATTGTTGTGTGCTACATTCACTGATAACAGTTCGAAGTGCCATATACAAAGCAATCCTATGTTTTATGGGAGGTTTTTTTTTTAATTCACAAAACGCTGGAAAAAAGTAAAGTTGTTGCATGTTTGTGCAGTACTTATAAAAGAGTGGAGGAGTAAAGAAAAACTTGGGGCCTTTGTGAGGGGAAAAATGGAAAGACATGCAGTCCCAGAATTTGGTCCTAATGGAATTAGTGTGAGCAAGACCAGGCCCTGAGCATTTAAAAGGATATAGAGCACTTTAAAGACCTAAAGACCTGCTCTTGTTGTCTGACTGCGATGCAAGTTGTTTATAGTTAGAGGCAAAAAATTGGATTCTTTCTTGCTCTTGCAAGATTTAATTTCTTTCGGTTAGTATTTTACATTAAAAAAAGACTAATGTGTTTCAAATTAGGGTAATTTGAAGTTTTGGATAGGAGCTTTCTAATAAACATAATCAAGAAAAGATGTTCCATGGAGTAAGTCACATAATATCTGGATTTGTTACTTGCTTTTCTTCCCTGCCTCCCCCCCCCAACCAATATGAGAATAGTCTACAGTTATTTTTAGCTTTATAGGGTTTCTATTTTATTTTAATTTTTTTAGCCACTTACATATTGCAGTGGTATCTTGACCTCTGAAAAGTTTCTGGTAGCTGGAAACCCTGGGGAACTCAGAGGGGCAGGAAAGTGTTGGGGGGGGTGGGGGGTGGGGTGGGGCTGTAAAGGGAGGGTGGGGGGGCTCAGCACCCACAGCTGCTTGTCCACACGGTGTCCCTGTGCTCTCTGAGAGCAGAATTGAGAGAATGGTATAGCAAATATCTTTTGAAAACTGAATTTTGTACTGATGACAAGGCTCACTGGTCCAAGTCAGGGAGCTCCACAGCTGTGAACAGGGTGCCGTGTGTCTGCRACATGGGTACTCAGGCACCATGTTTGTTGGTCAAGCCTTTCTTACAGCTCTGTGGTAGGTATGACACCCATTTCCCTCCCATGGGATTTTCCGCACACAGGACTGCTGTGATACCACTTAAAATTATCATCTTGGCAGTTTCTTACACTATTTACTTATGTTTTCACAGACTTGTCTTAATATGAAATGAATAGGCCTTTGTAGAAGACAAAGGGACAAAATTTCTGTAGGTTACTGCACATTACGAGCCATTACAGCTAAAATATGTCCCTCCCTGTGGAAGTGCTTTACAGCCTTGTATGGTTACGTGAGGAATCACCAGATTGCAGACTACTTGCTTTACCCTAAAAAAATCCTTTCTGTTTTAGACATTGCACATAGTGGCCTAGGCAACTTGTTTCTTGGATTTATCTCATGAGTGATGTGCGAAAAGCTGCAAATGAAACATAACATAGGAATTACTTTCTGGGGATGAGACCTGAAAGGCATTGTAATGCATTGAATCAAGAATAGGCTTAAGACTTAAGGCAGTGTCCCAGATCTGGTGGGATCTGTCAGCAGGACGATGGCTGCTTCCCACTCAGGCAGAGTATTTACCAAAGGGCTGCACTGCACCAGTCTGCACATTTGCTCCTGTTTTGGAGTGTGCCACAATGTATTTGACAGTAGACGTGATCATATATGTTCTGAGCCCAGTTTGTACGTGTACAGTAGGTGATCTCTGCTCTGTCACTGTAAAGGAAGCCTGAGGATTTCCTCTTCTGGGGAAGGAAGGGAGAATGACTTTTAGTAGTGATGATTGCTTTGATGAGTCTTCACATTTGCCTCCCAGGTGCCACCAGAGCGAGTATGCCTAAAGACAGGGGATCTTTAGGAATCATGTCCCAAATGGTGGTTTGAACTCTGAATGGGTTTTGCACCTTGCTCAGTTTGCTGCATCTGTTCTGCCAGGTGCCATAGCCCACACAGATCTGGATTGCTCCAAAAGAAATGAGAAAAAGTGTTAGGAGCTTTCCATCAGGAAATGCTTTCACCATGCAGGTGACTTAGCCCTGGCACAGGTTGCCCAGAGGGTTGTGCAGTCTCCCACCTTGGAGATACTCAAAAGCTGTCTGGACATGGCCCTGGGCAGCCTGCTGTAACAGCGGGGTTGGACGAGACGACCTCCAGAGGTCCCTTCCAACCTCAACCATTCTGTGATTCTGTTGTTTTGCTTCCCTCACTCAGATTCTGCCAAGCACTCTTGGCCCAGCCAGAACTGGGGACTTGGGCAAGGAGAGTATAGGAAGTGGATGTTTTTGCGTTTTCTGCTTGGGGCTGATGTTGTCAGGAAGGAGTCAGAATTATTTATTCATTGAACTGCAAATTCCCTTCTTGAAGTTAAAAACACTTCTAAATGTGATTAAGAGGAATAACTTGTACTGTCTTCAAACTTTTGCAATTTATTTTTGTATTGTCCTCTGAAAGCTGACTTTATATGTTATTAAGTAGCAAAGGAGATGTTCTGTGACAATTTTTAAAATGCTAATATGAACATGAGGAAACTAGCCATAACAGAGTTCAGGACAGAGACATTTCAGTGCTTATTTGTGTATAAGAGTGCTGGGAACACCTTACAGCATCTGACATGGCTGACATTGCTGCCAAGAATAAATGTGAAAACAATTGCTTACAAAGCCTGGCTGGGAACAGGGACAGGAGGTGGGGTGGGGAATCAGAGGTTCACATCTATTCTGGAAGATGATGTACAATGTTCTAGCTGTGCAGGTATAACTCTCCCTAGAAATAAAATGACTTTAATATGCAGTAGTGTATTCAATGTTTAATTTGAAAAAAGAAGCCATGAAAACTCTGAATGTATATATACGCATCAAACTTGTTACAGTTATATTTGCACTGCATACCAAGTGATGTCTCTGTAATCCTTCTCTTTCCATGTCCCTTAAGTTTTGCATAATAAATTCATAAAATGCTATAGAAGTGGATGCCAAAAAAAGTCCCTGGTGGAATTCTGTGAGCATGCCAGAAAACATTCTATGGATGGTAACATAGGAGAGTGAGTTCAATTACAATACTAAATGCAGGGTTTAGCTGAGAACACCAAAAACATTTAAAATTGGGGGAGAAGGGGAGGGAGGGGGAGTTGGACTTCCCAGTAACTCTAGACTACCAGCCTCTATGGTAATCAGTGGAGTCCTCAATGCAGACTCTGTAAACGTTAATAAAACAAAAAGATCCCAGTGTTCTAGTATCACTTCTGGAAAAGCCTTGAAGACCTTACATGTAGCTTGTATAGTGTTGATAAAACGTGAAATAATTTCAGACAGAGACTGTGAGCTGGAGCCACAGTTCTGTTTATTAATACCAAACTTACAAATGGTTGCAAAAATAGCTAAAATGCTTGTAATTAAAATATAGCAAGCAATTTGATTGTGCAATGCAACTATATTTCCACCTGTAAACTTGAAGTATGGGTTACAAAAAAACCCCCTCCACTTTAAAGATACTAAGTGGGGCTACAGTATGCTTCCAAAATGGTCTGTTGGCATATAGGAATCAGGTCCTTACATACAGCTCCCAGTTTGCAAGTGCAGTTTGTTTTTCCTATGGGACATATCTAGTATTCTTGCTAGCTTGAGTAGTGCAACGTCCTAGGGCTGTTGTGCCTGTGATACTCTGCTCATAAGAAAAAGTAAATACAAAGTAATGAGTGGATTATTGTAGGGCAGTCTCTATCCTTTGCCCAGGTCCTGAGTAGAAGGGCTGACAATGGGAGATTCTGTTCCATTTTTAAAATACTTTGATTACTTGGTGGCTGCCTCCTTTTTTTTTTCCCCTTTTTTCTTTTTTCTTTTTTTTTTTTCCTTCCCTGCCCCTCCCCCCCAATGTAACAAAGCCCGTGTGATCTTTGAGGAGTATTTGTCTCTTCTAACTTAACACATGGAATATCTAAAGCTAGGCCTCAGGTTTAGAGGTAGCGGCAGTGAATTTCAAGAAGCCGTATAAGGTGGCAATCTCTGATTTGGAAGTCTGGTCTTGGATGTATTAAATTAGGTCAGTTGAATCGGGGGACTTGGCTTTGGTTGTGTTGATGCCCCATGACAACTGATCACTTCCCATGCACGATTAGTCATATTCAGAGGTGCATGGCAAGAGCCAAGTAAATGACACTCCTGTGCCAAAAGGGGGACTTGTCTTTCTGACTGGTGGTGCTGCTGCACTAAGCAGCCTTGGCATAAAACAGTCTATATGTGATGGTGTCCAGCAAAGGCTGGAGAAACTCAGGTTCCCTGCTCAGGCCACTGCCCTCAACAATTAAGATGGGTTTCTACCAGACAAATGGATTAAGGCCACAACATCAAGGCATGCAGAGGGTGATTTCTCTCACCAGCTCCCAGCTCTGCAGCCATCCTCCACCTTTCCTGTTGCAGCCTTCATACTTGCCTTGCTCCTCGGGAGCTGCCTAACCTCAGCTGTGTGGAGAAGGAGAGGTGGTGGCAGCACTGACTTCACCTGACCCAAAACTCCGCCATGCCCACATCTGCTTGTGGTGAGCTAGACTTTGGGCTCACAAGTCACACAGTGATGGCTGCTCAGCAGCACACCTTCTGCAAGAAGAATAGATATTATGTCTTATCTTGCCATGCCTGAAGGTAGACAATGCAGCTTCTGAGGAGATGGAGGTTTTGAACCCTGGAAGGCTGCTCTGCTAAGTGCTGTTGGCCTAAAGGGGTGCAGCCTTACTGCTGTGTGGAGAGAATGGTGCAGCTGCCTTGGCAGTTGGGGAAGATCTAATGAGTGAATCCTGGTGGAACACAGCTCTGGAGGTTTATAACCACAAGATGCAACCTCATGTTTGGCAGTCTTTCTTTGTGAGGTTATGTGGTTTCCCCTGCCAGGTGTCACTACTGAAGTGTCCACATTGCTCCTCATGGCTTATCTAAGGGCTGCAGGCACCACGGCCCCGGGTTGCAGATAATGCTATGGGAGCTGGCTGCAAAGGACAAGCATAATGCTTCGTATTGCTGTGCTTTGTGAATCTAGCCTAAAGCCACAGTGGCAGCTTTAATCATTGCTGATCTGCTCAGACTCCTTCTGCCCTCCTGCTCTCGCTCTGTCTCCATCTCAGTGTGGCTCTTTCGCTGCAGCATTAGAAATAATGAGGTTTGGTGCTAATTCCAAGACACTGTGCTCCTTAGCCTGTGCCCCATCTGCTTCAGGGAAGAACAAAGCAATCTCTGAAGGAACTGTCCAGGTCTGTGTGAATCAGAAGGAGTAGAGATATGGACGAGAGGTAAATAGAGACTAATATTAAATTTAAATTAATGAGACCCAGACTCTAGAAATGAAACTAAGGAAAATAAGGTAATGCAGTGGTAGGAGAGCTTTCTATCTCGCAATTGAAGCTGGATTTCTTTACTCTTTTCTTTCTGGATATGTAGCTTTCAGCTATTCTGACAAAAATAAATTTAAGCTAGTACAATAACAACTCCTTGTTTCCCCTTTCCCTGCACTGTTTTTCCTTGAAACGTCTTTCCAGGATGATGTTGACACTATTCTTTTTTTTCTTTTAGAATCTAAATCCAGATGTCAGCTTGTCTGTCAATAAATAACAAAGTAGATTTTTTTTTTTTTCAGGTTGCATGAATTATGCAGGTATGTAGATTTTATAACGTGTTTGCTAATCAGTGGTTGCTGAAATTCTTACAAGGTGCTTTAGGAGGCTACTGGGTTACTCTACTGATCATAAATAATTTTTGTTTAAGGAGGTATATCTAAGTTTTCTTAAATCAGGTTTGATTTCTGAATCTATAGAGCTGAATCAGTAGGGGAGAACCCAGAGCCTGAGTTTACAGAGGGTTGCTCTGTAGATTAATTGCAGGAGATGCCCTTAGGTAGGGAGAGAGGGTGGGTAGCCTTATTCAGTGTATTTCAAGAGCAGTGCCATAGTGGCAGTGGCTACCTCTAGAACTAACAGCTTCATCCTTTCAGATGCCATTCCTGTTTCTCTATGGATTATGCTGTGACTGGGTACACAAGGAGCCCTGTATTAGTCTGAAGTCATGATCAGTGTCTTTAATCTTTGCAAAGGTTGGAAGTCCATTCTCCTCCCTGCTGGTTAGAGAGCTTTTCAGCTGACACTGTAACCTGAGGAACATTGTATTTTGGTTTGAGGCTGGCTAATGTTACCAGGCTCTACTGGAAGCTTTTTCTCCCCCCTCCCCCCCCCCCTTTTTTTTTCTTTTTTTTTTTTTTTTTTGCGTGCTCACTTGGAAAAAGATTTGTAATCTTAGCCTTCATCAGACCACACAAGTCAAGAGGCTGATCCCCTCTTGGGCTTGTCAGCAGTCAGCTTATTCAGGATAGAACGTGAGCTGTGGTGAGAGTGGGGGAGGCATGTTTTTAGCCCACACTTGTAGATTGGTGTCATGGGGGGCCAGCAACACTGTGCTGTTCGGCAGTGAGGGCTCATTATGTGCCTGTCCCCTGTGGTCCCACAGCAAGGGCTTGAGGCTTCTGTTTGTGGTGAATGGATGCGGGGAGGGGAGTGCTTGGCCTCCTTCAGCTCTCAATACTTTCATTGAGACCCTGGTGAGAACGCTTTCCAACTGAGCTGTGTCGCATCCTCCACCATTTGAATTGCTTGAGAATTTGTGAGGGTGTGGAGGATGGAATAGAAGCTGCAGAGGCTGTGACAGCCTKGGGTTGCACAGTGTGAGTACTTTTGAACAAACCCAGTAGTCCTGAACTGAAATGATGCCTACTTTTTGAGTTTGGGATGTTCTTTTTGAACAGTTGACAACACCAAAGAGGTTATTAGCTATACTCCAAAGGTCCCCTAATGTCACAAATCTGACTGTAAAGATATGTATTGAAACAGAGCATTTACCAGCCTGGAGAAATGCCATGGCAAATGTTAGACCATGTTGCTTGCTCCTGGCTGTAAGTGTTCAGAAGCTCTAGGGGGCTGACCAAGGCCTGCAGAATCATATTGTACTCTATACCAGCTTCAGTTGGCTTCAGATTCATGAAGGTTTCTGCTATGCCCACATCACCAGATGCCTGGCAGCCAAGTGACCCATCAGCCTCTGGACCCAAGGCAGTACCTTCCCTCAGAGCAGCCTTGCATCATGCAGCTGTGTTGGCTTGAGTCACTGCTGGTGTGGTAGGTGCCTTCTGGATCACCTTGCGAGGGAGCAGCCAAAAGCAGGTCCTTTAGCATCTGCAAAAGCTACGGTGAGTGGAGTTGGAGCTCTCTTCTTCTCATGTAAAGCCACACTCAGCAGCCTGACAGCTTCCATCCTGACCACAGCTTCTTATCTTCCCCACACATCTTCCTGCACTCACCAGCCCTGCAAACCCAGTCTCTGTCACCTACCCTGGGCACAAAATACCAAATCCTGTGCAATCCCTGCCTCAGCAGATGCAGACAGAGTCTGCTGAATTGGAGCTGAAACATATGCTGAAGTATACAGATCAGTTTATAGTTTGTGTAGAAAGTCGCACATAGACAGATTTAATGAAATTTAGCAGGTACGTTTCCAGCAGACTTAAGAGAAAAAGGCTGTGTGTTATGGGCTTGTCATAACACACTTTCTACCACTTGAGCTGTGTTGGCATAGTTAAACAGTGCAACAGCCCAAGGCTGGAGAACAGAGCTTTGCCTGGCGAAAAGGTGTCCCATGCGCTGCAGTTTATCCTGATACTGTATGTGAGACAGCCATTACAGTGTAATTCTGTTCCCAATGAGAGTTGGCAGATTCTCGTTATTTTCATTAGTTTTTTCAGGATCTTGTTTTTTCTTCTTCCTCCACTTTGCATACCCCAAATATTTATACCATGCTAACTAAACATAAGCAACTGGAGTGGAAACCTGCAAACAACTTTGCTCCTGAAATTATTCCCAGCTGAAAAGCTGAGGTGTGCTCCTGCTTCCTGCCCTGTATACTAGGTGGAATAAATGTTCTTTCATGGCTGCTCTAATGCCCTTAGATTTCTTTGATGGCATGGAAGTTGGGGGCACTCAGCACCCTCTAAGTTGAAGACTTTAACTTTTGTGGTGCATTTTTGTTTGTTCTCATATGTCTGTAATATTTTTGTACAAGCATAAAAATGGTATCAATATATCTACACTATGGTACATGAGAAATGTGTAGAATACGGGGGCATCAGAAGTGATAAAATTCTAGAGAGAGAAGTGTATTTACATATACAAATTTCATTTCCAAAGAAAAACCTTTGATATGTTACATCTCATTTTAAAGGTTCCAGGATCACAGGCAGTAATTACAAGTGATTCCATGCGCACAAAAGAAATTAAGCAAAACCATAATTAGACAATTTGATAATTAGATCATTAACAAGCTCTTAATATAACTGTGTTAATGGAAACAGCTATAAATACAAAACTGTATCTGGTTACCGTCTGGTATTACATCAAAGCTGAGGGGCTTTCACATGCAAGTATAACCCACCGTGAGATAATGTAAAACTGTTAGAATAAAATTTCAGTGGGTTGCACTGGCATTTTTCTTTTCTCAGTTCACATTATTAATAAAAACAAAACCAAGTGCTAGTAAAAATAATGAGTAATGTCATGCACATCCAAAGTGGTAAGTATGGTATCAATTAACCTGAAGCTGGGATTAGTGCACAGAGCGAGGCGGAGTGTCACAGCTGAGGGGCAGGAGAAGGGTCAAAGGGTATCTGCTGCATTTGGGAGCTGTGCACCTGATAAGCCTGGTGAGCCTGAGGCTGGACTGTAAAAGGCTGCGCAAACCAGGGGAGGGAGCACGGCATTGTATTGCTGGCAGGAAAGGAACAGGATGGTGGTGCTTTTCCCTCTCTGAGGAAAAAAGGGTATTTCCAAGAGACTGAGTCACTGAAATGTAGTTTGATCTTGGATATGATGGGAGTCTGAAGAATCCTGAGGCAGGAGCGAGCAGGGCAGCCCTTTTGTGGGTGAATGGCTTGGGGTGAGAAGGAGGTGGTAAATGGTAACAGGCCAAATGTTACTGAGGGGGAAAGATTCAGCAGATCAAATTGAGACTGCGAGAGCCTGTATGGCTAGACAGCAGGGGACATTAGCTGCCTGTGAAGCAAGTGGCTGTCAGCACCTGGTATGTGGCTACTATTTAAAGCAGCAGCCTGCTGCAGGCCTGATATGTGTCAAGGAGGATGTTTCAGACAGGTGCTGTCAAGCCTCAAAGCTGTTTACAGGATGCTCTTATGCAACTTCTGTCCACCCGAAACACAGCATAAAGTCTTTTGGGAAAGCAGGGTGGCATACAACACATTAATAAAGATGTTGTGATCTTCCGTCTAGGTCAGGAATTCCATATCTTTGCTGACCCCATCAGTAGACCTTCAAATTATTTGTATCAGAAATTAGCTGGAAAAAAAATAATCCTTTCATAGATTATTGCCTTGATTTCTCCTCTCCCCCTCCTTCGTCCCCTCCAGTTCGCACCATCAGCTTCAAGTAGGTATCTCATCTTCTCGCCCTGCAACCTCAACAGCTGCACAGTGATCTGAGACTGTTCTCCACGGTCTTAACTAACCCTCCAGCTTTCACACTGCCCACTTGCTTGATCCTGGGTGCATTCACATGAAGGAAATGGCTCCTAAAGAAGGCATGTAACAGCTCTGCAGATGTTGTCTTTAGTTCAGTCAGGAYGAAAAGCTAGTGGAAATCCCCTGTCAATACTAGTGTGAGATGTGACTGCCGCTGAGTGATAAGAGCAGGTTTGTATGCAGCTTGGAATGCTCCACATGTACAAAGATTTGAGAATCAGTGCAGAGGGGAGACTTGCTCCTGTTTCCAAATTACATTTTTAACAATGTTATCTATCTAATGCAAAATGGAAACACAGAGGAGAGGCAAATACATTTCAATTTTTCATGTGCCTCTGACTGTGAATGTGCATGGGAGAGACTTCGTTATTACTGTGAAGTGACTGTTGTCTTTGTGATATACTTTCCCAGTGGTTAGGAACAAAATTCATTCTCTGTTTCCTAGATGTCACACAGATAAGCTCCATCTGATTTGAATAAAGTGGGCAGGATTTTACTTTTACTTGCAGTTTTGCTAAGATTAAGATTACTTGTGTTGCCTGATGTTTTCATATTCAAGGACATGAAAGAAAGTCAATTTAAAGTGTGAATTTCAAATGGCTTTGTTAAACTGCAGTAAAACTCTTCAGGTTTTAACTGACCATAATTAGTGCTGTACTAAGGCTTGCAATGCTCTAATTCTAGTCAATCCATGTCCTTGACCTTCCCAACTTCTCTCCAGTCAAGTTGAGAAGGGTGGAAATCTGATAGTGGCAGAAAAGAAACTCGAAAAGAGACCCTGAATAAGTATTGCTTGAGGAGAGCATACCTAAGATGAACAAAAGGTAGCTCTGCTGAACCAGGTTGGAACCTCATTGTGAAGTGGAGAAATTGGTAAAATTGTTTCCAAAAGCTGAGTGAATAAAAATAAAAGTAAAAAATTAAAACAAAACAAAAACCAAACGAAAACAAACCAACAACAAACAAACAAAAAAACCCAAACCCACAAATCCAAAAACAAAACCAAAAGGAAGATTGGACATGCAAAGGCAAAGCTCTTTACCCATTGTAAAAGTCACCAATAACCTGTATCAATCTATTGATTTTTTTTCTCTTTTTCCTCCAAAACAGTGATCTTGCATGTAATTTAAAGATACTGATGTTTCTTAGAGTGGAGAGAAAAGAATGAGAGTGAGCATGCAGAAATGGTTTAAAAAAACAGGATACAAAAGTAAGCTGAATAGGACAGAAAATTTTTGATTCTCTGATGCATGTCAGTTGTAGCTGTGCTGAAGCTGAACAGATTTGATAAAAAATGTTACATACTGAATAGTTCTTTTGAGAATGCTAAGTTATGAAATAAAAAACACAATAATTTTTCTAATGATTGTTGGCCTAAAATAAAAGGGATATGATTCTCATGTTTGAAAAACAGTTACAACAGGTTTCAGCTTGCTACAAACCCCTTTGTAAATCAGGAGAACAGTAAGTATATAGGTGTCACAAACACTGTCCTGACCTTCACATTTGTGATGTTTAGTTACCATTCTTCAGGTATGACAGCTGTTTGAGAAATCACTGGTTATAGTGTCAATAGTAGCTCAGTGCTGGCATTCATGAAAGAACAGTAATGCTCTTCTCACAGGAAAAGCAAGCTAAACTTTGAAAATGTGGAGGTGTGTCAGAACAGTAATTGTTACTGTAGCCTGGTTACTCAAAGGGGTTCAAGTGACCTGTTGATTTGATGCTTATCAATGCTTGGAATAATGGGGAAGTTTGAAAGGATCAAAGAAAAACTAATGTTATTCCAGTATTTTAACAGGTCTGGCCCATGTAATCATAGGTCAGTCATGCTTCATGCTTATCCCAGATGGGTTTGAAAGGGTGGGTAACAGGATATCAACAATAAAGAACATTTTCTTTGTGAATGGCAATCAGAAGGATTTTATGAAAAAAAGGTATCATCACATTTGCCACATTGGTGAGGACTGAGACTAAACATTTGGTTGATAAAGCTAACTGTTCATAAGTTCTTGAAAGCATCTCGTTCTAACAATAGTTAGGTCAAATTTGTAGTCAGCCCCTAGTTGAGTGAAGAGGCAGCAATAGCACCTGAGTTCTGTGTGGTGACTGGAAACTTGAGCAAAAATGCATCTGTGATACATCTGGGTTGCATGCATGACACAAGACTGCTTATAGCAATGATGCAGAAAAGCACTAGGGGGTCAAGGTGAATAACCAGTTAAACACAAGCTCATAGTGTGCTCTGGTGGCTAAGAAAGCAAATGCAATCCTTCAACATTCAGGCAGGAAAACACAAAGCAAGGAGGAGAGAATGGAGCTGCTGCTTTTTCCAGCACAAATGATGAGGCTTCTGCAATTCTGTATTTGTTTCTATTCCTTGTGCTATAAAAAGGGTGCTGACAAATTCTGCCCCTTCAGCAACAGCTGAGTTTGTCTGCCACATAGCTGTAGAAGAAGTTTCCCTCTAGGATACCCTATGCATGCTGTGGCCACAGATTCAGTCTGGGTTGCAGAGCTCTAGACAACTGCATAGCATAGCTCATTGGGAAAGGCTTGGATTTGCACCACTGAATGTATATTTAGATTTTCCTGCTGCTATTTCATCTCTTCTTCCCAACCCAATTAAAAATCTGGCTGCTGTCTAGCTATCAAATGCTAACACAAACACCTGTGTGCCAGATGTGTACAGCTGTAAGTCCGTCAGTGCTGATCCATCATCAGAGCCATAAGCCAATCCACGGAGCAATTAGAAAACACTTTTTGTTTTTCCCCTTCTTCTGTCCCTCCTCCCCATTTTTAATCCTCCTGTTTTTTCAGGGTTTTCTCTCTTCTGCTTCCTGCTGCTGCAAGTTTGTAAGACTTTCTGTCTCTTTCAGATAAGAAAACAGAGAGCCTAAACCAAAGGAGCACATTTTTCTGGCTGCAGAGTGGCTGGTTTATACTGACGAACGTTAAATTATAAAAGTCCAAATGTCAGTGGTATGTGCCAACCAAGGAGAAACACCTTGAAAATAGTAATGTTGTGAGAGCTACACCAGCCAGGATTAAGATTTGATTTTTCCTTCCCCCCACTCCCTGAAAAGAACTGGTCCCCCAGRCATGTTCTGTACTATAGGACAGGAAGCACTCTCGTGGCCTTTTTGAAAGTTGAAGGCTCAAGTCAGCAGCAGAAAGCAGTTCTTCAAGTTTGAGGGACAAAAATGGTAATAGTTAAAGAGGTGGGATGTGATAACACTGCAGAGGTTTTTACTGCAGTTGGTAAGACAGTCTCTTTGCAAGGGCTTGCTGGAAACAGGCTAATGTAAAAAGCCTCTTTCTTATTCCGCTATGCTTTCCTCATGACCTCTGTCTTTCCTTTTGCCCAAGTTCCCTACTTCTCTAGTTCAGGACTGCCTCCTCTCTCCTCTCCCCTGTGTAGTAACAGTGCTTACGGGGCGACGTTCCTGCTGGGGAAAGGAGAGAGTTTCAGAAGGACAAGAGGGAAATACGTTCTCCTTTTCTAGCAAAGGAGATGAGATAGTTTCATTTTCTCAGCTGGGAGTGGTAATGGATGGCTTATGTGAAGAAGACATGTTGGGCGTGAGGGAAGTCTTCTGTGACAGAGAGGGTAAGGTGGTGTGGCCTTGCCCAGAGAAGGTGTCAGTTGCTATGTCAGAGCAATAGAAAAAGGGAGACCGCCTCACTGCCCCCGTGGTCTTGCTCATGTGCCGCTTTGGCTTTTACTTACCAAAACACTGCTTGTGCTAGCGGAGATCCTGCCACCTTAGATAATTAAGATGATTCAGTATTTACTTAGCAAAGCTAACTGATTTTTATCCAGGGGTTCCCAGCTCAGTTTGATGGTACAGTGCTACTAATTTATAGTCATAGTGTGTATCCTGTCATGCTTATTTGAGGAAAAACTCCCATTGACTTCAGTTTATTTGAACATACTTTTGCTTTAATAGAAGTGGTGCCATTGTAACAGTGAGGAGCTGTTTTTCAACTGTTGGGGCTCTGGAATGCTGAAAACAGCAAATCTCTGAAATGTAGCCTAGAAGATGATAGGATATGTTTAAGTTATGGTGCAGAGTCACTTGGAAAATAGCCCAAGTGCCTCTGGAAAGTAAATCTATGAGTATAATCTCTTTATTGGCCTGGAAAGTACACCCTCAAGAGAGAAAGGAGAACAGAGAAGATTCCACACCCCACCCCCCCCACCCCCCAATAGAGATCAACCGTGGACTAACAGGATTGTGTTTAGGGCAGAGATGTTTGCAGAGTCATGGAAAAACATGTGTTTTTTATCAGGGTTAAGGCTTCCCTCCTACTAATGTTTCTTAATTAGTTCTTTTACTCCCTGCCTGTGGAGAGCGAGAGTCTGGAAAACACACTTCTTCCTGTGCAGAACTTTGATCGTTGCTTTCCCCTACTTCTCCCCTAACCTTGTGTGATGGATTACATACCAGCAGTCATTGCTGCCTGGACCCTTTCAGAAACAAAAGAACTCCATGAGTCTTCTGTGAGCATCTTCAAGTGGAACCTGACCTCTGTGATTTAGTTAGTATCGACTGCTTTGTTTTTCCCTGAAGAGCAATGAATAATATTGGTGTTGAAGAACACAATTTGATAAGATGGTCTTGAGATCCATTGTATAGTTCAGTTTTCTTTGAGGTAGAGTAATGACAGAGGGTTACAATGTCTAACTTGTGTAGGCTATAGTTGACCAAATAAAATACAGTTGTGCATAAAATCTTAGAGAGTATGTCCTATATTAGCATCTGCCTGCTATATGTTTGCAAAAAAGTAGTATGTGTATGAGGTATTTGTATATGAAGCTCTGATCAGCTAGGTTCCATGTAAGATGTAAAAGTGCAAATTGCTCATCCTATTTCTTGCCCACCTCTCTGTCCACCAGTTGAGCTCTGCCTGCTTGCATCATGTCTCCTGTTGAGCTTTGTGCAAATGTATGTGTGAAACAGACTGTGCTTCATGCTAGAAGTGGTTATTTGCTTTCTCTGTTGAGGAAGATGGGCACCAAGCTGGGTAGCAGGAAGGAAAGGATTATTCTGTTTGTAGTCTGCTTTCTTAGTGATGGAGTTAAAATGTCATGAAAACTATACAGCAAGGTACAGATTTACAAAGGGAGATGAAAGAGAGGAGGATGCTTCTGCATTACCTTACATGATCATACAGTAGTGCCATTCCCCCTCCTCCATGAAGTCAGGACTGCATTTACCCTGGTACAGCTGTCTGTGTACTTCAGTGTTTCTTGTCTGTGTACTTCAGTGTTTCTTAACTAGTGCCTGTTTTCTGGGTACATTTTCACTGGGTAAAGCAAGAATTCCTCAGCATACCTGTCTATGACGGGTCTCTAAAAAGCAAAACTTCCTTCCCTCTTCTGTCTTTCCCATGTGGGTTTTTAGT
Organism: Phoebastria nigripes; assembly: GCA_035582835.1. NCBI lineage: Eukaryota > Metazoa > Chordata > Aves > Procellariiformes > Diomedeidae > Phoebastria > Phoebastria nigripes. The sequence goes on from JAYKAV010001577.1 coordinate 1,230,560, forward strand.
TCAGGACCAAAGATGAGGGATGAATTACTAGCTGGTTACAGTGGAAAAGATGAACAACCAAACATAGCTGGAATTGGTGTTAACTTGATCTTGAAAACTCAAAGGTAATGTGAAAAAGCTCTTTGCAACAAAACTCAGTGTGCACTCTGTTTAGGTCACTGCTTGCCTTGTGCATTTATACTATGGTCTGTGCTGTGACTGATCTCCTGAAGCTTTCAGACCTCTTAACACGCCTTCATTTGTTTATTATAGGAATAGGAGTTTATAGTAATGCTGTTTATACTAAAGATGGGTGAACCATTACAGCAATAAGAGAAACCATCATGAACCTTTGCCCTGAACTCAAACCAAATGCTTTTGTGATTTTTGAAGTTCTGTTTCAGTTTTCAGTGTCACTGTACTTTGTTCTGTCAGGACTGGAAATGAGTGCCAAAATATAAATGGTATTTCCAGTGTCAACCTCAGATTTCACAAGCAAATCTGCTCTCATGCCAGGGAGTGTGGAGTTTCTTAGACCTCACAAGTTTCAGTAGTGAGTATAACCTTTCCAACTCCTGCTGCTTAGTGCAGCTAACTCAAAGCGCTTATCCAGTGAGGTTTGCCCATCACTATTTCATATGGCACAAGATACTGTCATATGCCTATGGGACAAAATACTGTTTATTGAACTAATAAGCATTCCTAGGGGAATGTGTGCAGATGATTGCTTGCAGATGAAATACTGAAACAAAGTGCAGTGTAGCTGCATTTCCCTGCTATTCAAGCAAGGGTGTAGTGACTGTCCAGCTTTGGCCTCCTTCCTGCTAAATGTGTTGCAAGCCTGTTAGCCGATTCTTCTGTGAAATTATAGTGGAGCTGCCCAATGCAGAGTAAGAAACTAAACTCTCTTTTAGGCTCTATCAGTTTTGTTTTGAGAACAAAATGTGACTAATGTGTTTCTGGAACCTGAGTTTCTCCAAATTTATTTGCTGTCCTGTAGGCTTTTGTGTTTCATATTCCAGACTTGGATCCAGTGTTGAGCTATCCATCTAGCAGAGTCTGGTAGATTAGTAGGGCCAATCTTAGAATCATAGAATCATTAAGGTTGGAAAAGACCTCTAAGATCATTGAGTCCAACCGTCAACCCAACACCACCATGGCCACTAAACCATGTCTCTAAGCGCCTCATCTACACGTCTTTTAAATGCTTCCAGGGATGGTGACTCCACCACTTCCCTGGGCAGCCTGTTCCAATGTTTAACCACTCTTTCAGTAAAGAAATTCTTCCTAATGTCCAATCTAAACCTCCCTTGGCGCAACTTGAGGCTGTTTCCTCTTGTCCTATCGCTAGTTGCTTGGCAGAAGAGACCGACACCCACCTCGCTGCAACCTCCTTTCAGGTACTTGTAGAGCGCAATAAGGTCTCCCCTCAGCCTCCTCTTCTCCAGGCTAAACAGTCCCAGTTCCCTCAGCTGCTCCTCATACTGGGAGCCTCAGCCGCATACTCATCTTGGGAGTAATCAATTCAGGTTGTGTCTGTTTTCTTCCTTTCTGCTCCTGAGGAGGAACAGTCTTCCTTCCCTCCTTCCCTCTCTCTCTCTGTTTATTGTTGTATCAGAGAATGATCTGATGTTTGTTTTAACACCGAGATGAGGCTGAATTCACTGCTGTCCAGCACTCTTTAAAGTTGGTGTGCTACTTGAATATTTATATCATGCTGACATTTGCTTACTTTAGAGAAGGCTTTATTTCCTTGGAATATTTGTCATAGTATCCAGGAATTTCCATGTTGAACTGCTGCTGGATCTGAATGTTGTATATAATTACCTGGGCTCAAGCCCAGTTGCTTAAAGGAAGTTAACTTCCAAAGCACAACAGCTAGCTCTGTGGCATTAGCTAGCTGAAGGAAGAGCTGGCAAGGATTTTTCCTGGACTGATGTGGAGCAGCCTGGAAAGAAGACTCACACCTCACTTCAGCTATATAGGTAGCTTTGTCTAGCTCATTATGGTAAAAGTAGAGAGTCCTTGCCCTGCGTACCTGGCATCATGGATGGGGTGCCTATATCTGATGTGATCTGTTGACCTAGTTATGGTCTGGGATGGAAAATAAGATTTGACATCTTTTACATCCTGTTTTTCCCCCTGATTTCCACCAGTCCCTTTCCTGAAGRTTACGGGGGGAGGGTTGGTGCAGAATCCAGTTCCTGCCTTCCTGACACACTTTGATGCTCTGACCCCCTTTGTGCATCGAATAGAAATGACCAGCTTGAGGCTTGATCAGATCTCAGCCTCCTGTTGTTTCCCATCAGCTTATATGACTCTCTTGGGCTTCTGGGGCTAGAACTGCTCTTTTGCTGCTGTGCATAAAGAGGCACTATGATTTATGAATCAATTAATCACTGCATGCTGAGGAGCTGTTCATGGTAGTTAAACAGTGAAAATAAAATGCTTGAGTATATAATAAAGACGGATCATAATGAATATGACCCTCTACCAATGAATTCTCTCCCTCCCTATATTATACCCCCTACCCATTCTTTCCCAGCACAGCCAAACTATCAAGACATGAAATTTGTCTATCTTGGATGGCATGGGGTTCATCAAATTACTTGATAAGGGTGGTGTCTATTTGTGTGATTTCCACCCCACCCCCCACTCTTCCAATCTGATTTCAGTTTGCTGCTAAAGCTGATAAATCCACAAAGACAAAGAGAAGAAGAAAAAAAAAAGATTTTGATACTACTGATTGTAAATCTTTTTGAGCAGTCATAAGAAAATCTACCAATAAGTCTCCAAAACTTAAGGAGGGGAAGGTGAAGTCAGCCCTGCCTGGTCTGTAAAACCACAAAAATGTGGTGTGAAATTTCCAAGGAATATTTCCATCACATAACTGTCATTGTTTGCTCTGTGTAACACACGCATCATTGCTGTGCATTTCTAAAACTGCACGATACTGTAAGAACTAGGCAAGTTTGGTAAAAAGCCCCTGCTAAGACTGCTGTTTGGCTTCACAGCTTACTGAAGCACTTTGCAATTTAGGCCAGCATTCAATGACTGTAGTCAGATCAGGGTGGCATATTGCTGTGTGGAGAGCACCACTGACATTCGAAGATCTACCTGTGAGGTAAGGATATGAGGCAAGAGGTTTTTAAACCTGATCACGTGGTTTTGCACCAAAACTATGCTTTCCACGAAGAAAATTATTCGTTACAAATTATTGACCCTATACCTGTTCTATTTTCTAAATAAAATTATTGTTTTATTTTACATTATCAGTAGATACACAAAATAGTGGTAGAACATTTCATTAACAGAAAAGGTTTTTTTCCTGGCTGAAAAGTGTGTTCTTGGTAAATGAAATGCTGAAAAGCTCTTGAAAACTTTGTCAAATATCCATCTATTTTGAATTCTGAAAAGGATTTTGGGAGAGTGATGGTACTTCTGTTTTTTCATTTTTTCTTTATAGGCAGGCTTTGAAATTTTACATTTTTGTTGCAGAGTATTTCCTAGATTTTCTGAGTACCAAAAGCTGGCATTGATGAGTAGATGGATTTGTGAACCTTGCTGCAAGCCCACTGGTTTTAGTGGGGTTGCTCTTGACCTCACCTGTGTAACTATGAGTAGATTTCATTCAAGCCAGAAATTGGGTGCAGTGGTGTGAAGCAGGTTAATTCATTCTCTCTGCCATGCATTGAAGCTTGCAGTGGAATTATAATATTTGCCATTTATCAGTAAAAGAATTTTTTCTTTCCAACACAATCTAGTTTCTCATTTTTGTTCAGCTCTGCTGCTGGCATATGTTGACTGTATCTAATGGCCTTTGTTTGCATTCTAAGCTTATCTCATAAATTGGCTTTTGAAATGCACAATCAGCAGTAATAATGTTTCACTGTGGTGACCATGGTTAAATATTTCTCTCCTGTTCCCCCCCCTCCCTTCTCTGTTTGATTTTTAGGACCCAGGTTTCTCTTCGGTGATTCACGACAAACTCCAAGTTCCCAATACCATTCGTAAGGCATGGAATGAGAAGGACAACAGATGTGATGTTTGTGCCACACACCTGAACCAGTTGAAGCAAGAGGCCATTCAGATGGTGCTGACCTTAGAGCAAGCTGCCAACTCAGAACATTATGATGCCTCACCAGGCTCTCCCCCACCTCTCTCCAATATCCCCACATTAGTGAGTCCCCGGCACATGGGCAGCCTGCAGCCCAGGGACTGGGCATACATGCCTGCTCCTTATGCTACATCTAATTATACTGGCTTTGTTGCCAACAAACACAGTGGAAAACCCAACAGTCTAGGAATTGTCAATGGGGTGGAGAAGAAAAATGGCTCTCCTGGACACCAAGCCAAGGTCAGCTTTCAAATGGCCACCAGCCCCAGCAACGGTAATGTTCTCAATTCTGTGGCTATCCAGGCTCATCAGTACCTTGACGGCACCTGGTCTTTGTCAAGAACGAATGGCGTCACTCTATATCCCTACCAAGTAAGTATTTTAAAATAACAAAACATGTTCGTTTTCTTCCCATCAAAGCTTGCATGGGCATGCTAACACGGCTTGCTCCTCTTGGGGAGAAGTAGAGCCATTCACATAGTGAGCACCAGAACAAGGACTGCTATAAATTCCCTTTTCCCTGATAGGGGATTGAGCTGGGGCAGACACAGATCACAACCAGTATTAATTAGAACACCTTTTATTAATTCAGCTGTTTCATTAGTAATAGAACTGTTGTTATTTAATAGCAGATAACACAATCTATGCAATAGATTCACACAATATATGCAATTATTCCCTCACACAGTTCACACTCACTCTTGCTCATAATACTTGGTTGGAGGAACAGCTGGGAGGCCAACCATGCTTGTTTACTTACAAGTGGAAAGCGTCACTGGTGCACCAGTGACTTCTGGGTGGGTGTTCAGGAAGTATCCAGAGGGTCCTTTGGTTCATCATATGTGCATATGATCCTATAGTCTTTGTCTAATTATAGCAGGCACTACCTTCATTGATGTGTTCTAAATTACATACATTCTTATTGATGCTAGTGTGTGCTGGTGGCCTTCTTCAGATTCGACTGATTCTTGGTGGTTTGATTTTTATCAGTTCTCATGGACTCAGCAGGTCCAGTAGTCTCCAGAGCTTAGCAGTTCTGGGGAGGTTTTCATGTACTTCTCAGGATGTTCTTTTCCTCCTCTTTGGCCTGCTGTTTTCTGGTACACCACACCAGCTCGCACAGAAAGGACCTTTATGACAGGAGGTAGGCTTTCTGAGGCACTTAGCTGCAGGTGATGGGATTTTCAGAGTGCCCAAGCACTGGCAGATTGCAACACAAGCCTATTCTTTTGAGTTCTCCTAGCCATCCCTTCTGGCTTCCTTAGGCACATAAATATCTTTGGAAGTTGGTCTTTCTACTGAGTTATGAACAGATTGCAAGATAGATCCCTAAATTAATATTTAACATTTATCAGTATGAGAGCAACTGACATTGCAGCCAGAAAAAAACAATGTTATTAATAAACATTAAGATATTGTCATGCACCAAAGAAGACTTGGTAAAACCAGAAGTGAACTACAGTTATTTTATCTGGAAAATATGTGACTTTATAGTTTTGTGGATCTCTGCTCTAGTGAACCTGAATCACATTTGAGCAGGTCAGTATGTGATCATAGTTTGATCTAAGAAAAAAAAATCTGATCTAAGTTTGATCTAAGAAAAAAAAACTAAACAAAGAATGCACATTAAGAAAACTGAATAATGATTATTTATATTGGGAAAATCAGTTCAGTTTTATTGCATTCACAATCTTTTAGTTCATCTTCTATGAAAATGTGTTTTGTTTACTTTTTAATAATGTCCTTGGTTTCTAGATGGTTCATTTTGTCTTAAAAATATTCACTAAGGAGAATCTAATATTCAAAACTTTCCAGACTGATCCTGTAATTTGGCTCCAGATAGATTAAGGACTGTTCCCTACCACTTCCTTCTCCTTTCAATAACCTTGAAATAGAAAAGCGAAAAGATAGCACCTGGAGTCTGGTAGCAGATTCTGCCGCCCACCTACCCCCAAAATCGCCCAAACCAACCAATGAAAAAAAAACAACCCCAAAAAAGCAAACAAACCGGCCCTCCCCAAACAAACCTAGCAATGTTGGTCTGTGATGGACTGTGTGGATAGTAAATTTTATATTCTCTTTAAGATTGCAACCTTCAAATGTTGAAATTCTCACTTTACTCAAGTGTCACATTTAATTGTCCAGTCAAGGAATAATAATGATAGCTTTTGTCTTTAAACACGTTGAAAGGATTTTAGTGTTTGGTTATGTAGTATCTGTATCAGACTGGGAATTAGTCAAGTAAAAAGAAAAACTTTGAAAAGTAATTTATTTGTAATTTGAAGTAGTAGGGAGAGGCAAGCTTCGCTTTTTCTGCTTTTGTGTACAGAAACCAATCTTATTGCTSCATGTTTTCAGAACATCTTAGATCTCTCTCCCATATAAATATATTTTTTGTTATGCACTTACTGTTACAGTTACAAAACTCTGCTAGGGAAGAGCACTAGGAAAATGAATCTGTTATCTTAATTAGAACCCTTCTTGATTTGAAGGTGAATTAAAAAAGAGGTGCTAGCTACTTACTTGCAAATGTCTATATATTAATTAAATTTTCTTGCCTTCCCTTAAGAACAGTGATTAGAAAAACCTCACTGTGCATTAGCTAAGAGGAATAGAAAATAATTTCTTGGGATAAAAAGCCTTGCACTTCACACAGAAGTACAGTACCCTTCTACATCATAGTCTTGTTAAATTGATGTCCAGGGAGAAGTCAGTCTCATGGCTCTAGACTTAATGGCGTCTGTTGTAGACATCTCCCATTGTAAATTAGCTTTTGTTAGACAGTCTAGATAACTTGACAGAAATGGTTGAGTACCTTGAAAACTGACTGTATTTTCTTCCTTGAAGTATCACCAAAAAGAGAAAACGTTAGTTTGGAAGTGGCATTCTGTGTCTCAGAATTGACTCACGGCAATATTAGGCACCAAAAAGTATTCCTACTGGATTCAAGGATGTTGCTCCCTTCCTAGAATCTTCCCCTCCAGACTGCCTAAAATTAGAACCCTGTTAYGGGGAATGAATGACAACTTTTGTTTCAATTCTGATGGGGAAAAAAAAAAAAAAAAAGCATAAATAAAACGAGTGTTGTGATATTGTAGGGCTCAGCTGCTGCAGTAGTGTAGAGCAGGTCTTAAATTACGTGCCACTATTCAACTACTTTTGCAGAAAGAGTAATTGCTATCAGGAGTAAGTAAAACAAATGTGAATTTATATACTACCAGATTTAGTAATTTATTATATGTTTACAGCCTGAAAAATAGAAGTAGTAATAATGTCTTTAACTGGAGATGCATGTCAGATGTAACAGAACCTTTCTAATAATTTCATGGAGGCATTATGGGAAGTCATCAATGGAGTCTCTTAAGAATAAGTCAGAGAAATAGCTGCTGAGAATTCTTTGGGCAAAACTGGTCCCACCTGGAGATTAGGAGATGATGTAGATGACCCCGTCACTTCCCACCGGCCCTGTTTTATGTGATTCCATGTTTAGCCACCCCTTGACTAGACAGAAACAAAGATCTGGTTCCAAAAACCTGTGATGTCCCCTAGGCCTGGCTCACAAATGAACAGCTGACAGTGTTTTCTGTAAGGGGCTGAATCAAATTTTGCTTGTAAGTGGTCCTCTTACAAAACAGGGAATCAGAGGCAGGGGAAGGGCACTGACTGAGCTTAAACAAAAAGCATGGCCTGTTAAAACCCTCCTACAAACACTGGAATGCTGAAACGGTTACCTGGTCAGAGTAAAAGTGACCCCTTTCTGTTGAATACGTGTAGGAAAATACTAGCCAAAATTCAATAGAATTTGATCGAGAGTCTGAAAATAGTGCTCTTTCAGTCATCAGCAGGTGGCATTTGTATACCCTGGTGATCTGCCGTGGTTTAACCCCAGCTGGCAACTAAGCACCACTCAGCCACTCGCTCACTCCCCCCGGTGGGATGGGGGAGAGAATCGGAAGGGTAAACGTGAGAAAACTTGTGGGTTGAGATAAAGACAGTTTAATAGGTAAAGCAAAAGCCGCGCACGCAAGCAAAGCAAAACAAGGAATTCATTCACTCCTTCCCATCGGCAGGCAGGTGTTAGGCCATCTCCAGGAAAGCGGGGCTCCATCACACATAACGGTTACTTGGGAAGACAAACGCCATCACTCCGAACGTCCCCCCCTTCCTTCTTCTTCCCCCAGCTTCATATGCTGAGCATGACGTCCTATGGTATGGAATATCCCTTTGGTCAGTTGGGGTCAGCTGTCCCRGCYGTGTCCCCTCCCAGCTTCTYGTGTACCCCCAGCCTACTCGCTGGTGGGGTGGKGTGAGRAGCAGAAAAGGCCTTGACTSTGTGTRAGCACTGCTCAGCAATAACGAAAACATCCCTGAATTATCAACACTGTTTCCAGCACAAATCCAAAACATAGCCCTATACTAGCTACTATGAAGAAAATTGACTCTATCCCAGCCAAAACGAGCACAGGATCAGCCCGTGTTTTAACACTTGTAAAGGCTTCTGTTGATCTCCCTATCACTCAAAGGGATTTCAATCCTTCCCTGCTCAGAGAAAACTCATTTAAATTGATGAGGTTTTACCTGAGAAGGGCTGTAATTATTTGTGCAGCTGCTAATGCGAATTACAGGATACCACAGTGTTAAGTACATTTCTGTTGCTTGCTGGTTATTACGTAACACTTCTAAAGAAGAAACCTTTGGGTCTGTGGTACTAATGTAGGAGCCAAAAGTCCAAATACTTTGATGAAATGTTTGCTTCTCATAATTCTTATACAGAATGTGGTAATAAATTGAATGCGTAACATTTTTATTGCTTTATTATCCAAAGCTGCTACAGCAGCTAAAACAAAAACACCACATTAAAGGATGAGATTAAGATAGGTAAGTAGTTCAGACTGATTTAGGGTTTGCTTTCAAAGGGAAAGGCATTGAAAATGGTGACTAGATTAAGCTGGTTACACTAAAACACTTTTTCTGGAGTAAAAGCGCTCCATTATTTAGAAGTAGTTGTTCCTCTTTAGAATGGGCACCCTCTTTTAACCTAAATTAACTGCATGGTTCTCACATGTTGATGTGCTTCTAAACCAAAAGCATGGCATTAACTGCATTGTGGTGTGAGATGCAGAACATAAAATGGTGGGCATTTCCTCGGTCCTCTGGTTACCTTCCTGGATCTGCATAAGAATCTTTTCATGTCTTTAAATTAAGTAGATTATTTAAAAAGGCAAACCAAAAAAATTTAGCACAGCGTGTTTGGTAGATTTGAGTGACAGGAAGGTAAGAAAGAGCCAGAGAACTGGAAAAGGCCGACTGTTCCAGGAACAATGCGGGCCACGAAAGGGAAGGATGGGTAACAGAAAACGTGGCTGTTGATGTGGGTGAGCACCTCCTGCTCCAGACCTTAAGGTTGTGAAGTTTGAATTTGGTAAGAAAAAAGATAGTGCATGTAAGGATTTGAGTAGGGGTATTGTGAACATAACGATATTCAAGGAAAAAGTGTTCCTTTCTCCCCTGCACTTAAAAAGACCCTTTTGACCAAAAGTTTGGAAAATGAGATCTTAAACTACTGAGAGCCTCTTGGCCCCAGGCATAATGATCTCAAGCCTATTCAGAGAGTTATCAAAGGCTTTGTTTGTGTACAATTCATGAAAGCCTACAGTATGTGCTTTCTGTTTCCTCTTTATGTATAATGTGTGTTTAGAAGAACACTGTTCTCTGAGAAAGTACCAGCTTGTTCTGGAGTTTTGCAGTGATGAATGATTTGTTTGGAGTTTACTTAGGTCATGGCTGTCTCATAACACATCAGTTCTTTCAGGCACAGGCTTTTAAAAAGAAACTGGTAATGATTAGAGTTGGGCACAAGATGGAGAGTTCAGATACAGAGCCAATGCCTGTGTGGGGGGTATTCTCAGCCAGGATTTTGATTCCAAGCTTTTTTTCCAAGTCTCTGCTGTCTAATTTATTTCTCCTCCACTTGCTGCTGCTTCTGTCGCTTCTTAAAATGTTCAGCAGGATAAAGCTAAAATGTTAATGATTGCTACAACAGTGCCAGGGTAATTTAAGTAGGTTCTAAAGCACATAATGCAAGGTACAGAAATCAAGTTACTTGCTCCATCTGTAGACTAACAGGTGTCTTCTATAACTATTCCATGCTTCCTAGAGCCACGCGTATTTTGCCAAAGCATCTTAGCAACAAAAGAAAAGGAGATTTGTATACTGTCTCTTCTAGTACCATGTTCTTTCGTGACCACACACAATTCAGTACGAGATACCTAATGCAGGAGGTATTTTGCCTTTGTGCAATTAGGTTTTGGTCCAGAATTTTTTGGATGGCTTATGTTTCAGCAGCAGTTCAGTCACTGAATGTATGAGATCCACATTTGAATGTGATGGCTCCCTGAACATAGTAGAAAACTTTGTTCTTATTACTGTGAGCTCATGAATGATGATGCTGAACAATGTGTGCAAACTCTTGCACCGATGTCTTTTTTTCATTCTGTGACCTGGACTCTAACAACAAAGTAACTCTATAGTGAGACTGTGGTCTGAAAGCGCAGSAGTTTTATTTCCAAAGTTTGTTTGACTGGGCCAAGAAACAGATTGTCAAACAAATTCATTGGCACTGAAATTATATCCCTGCTTAATTATCTCTGCCCTCATCCCCCATGCATTAGTTGTTATCTCTGAAGTAGCTTTCCTCTGACTAAAAGCCTTTTTAAACCACATCACTAATAATTAGATATGACCCTACTAAAGTCAGTGTATGTCATCAGCTGACATTTTGCCATGATTGTTTGATCATTCAATTTGTATATTACAGAAGTTGGCTATTTGTATTTCATTCTGCCTGTCCACCCCCTCAACTAACAGCCCAGTTGTATACTGATTTTCTAATACCATCAAGAGGGGAAACTGAAGTCTATGTGAACTGTAGGAGGGGTTTGTTCTTTGCATTACTCTGGTGTGATTTGATCTCTTATGGCATTTTTRTGCATGGCTTAATGACCTTAGAATCATTACTTTTCCCCTTCATGATACTGGGGTGACCAAGGGAAGAAAGAGGTAAAGGGTATCCCATGGACTGAAAAGAGCTAAGTAGGCTTATCCTATGAGTATGAAAACCCCATGACTCAACTGTGATGTCAGGAAGAAATTTGTGGACTATTAGAGGAGTGAGTTAATCCTGTAAATTAGCGAAAGCCAGAAGATCACAATTAGTGAGGATTTGGAATCTTGGTTTCCTCCCCTGCTCTGTAGCTTAAGGATTTTGTAAGACTAGTTTCTTTTCTGAAATAATAGCTGTGCTGATTGCTTGCATCATTGAACAAAAGTATAAAGTGAGAGGAGGGGAGATGTTTTGACAGTGGGAAAAATGATGTAGAGATGGGATGGAGAGAGGGAGAAGACAAACTGATACATAAACTCAAAATTGTCCCTTTGTTTCCCACACTGTAAATAAGGTGGCACAGAATCAGAAAAATGTTCAGCTTCTGCTTTATTTCATAGTTCAAGGACACAGAGTTAGGTTAAAAGACAGCCAATTTGGAAGTGAGAAGAGGAAATACCTTTTTCACGCAATGTACAGTTCTGTGGAACTTATTGCTGTGGAAATAGTATTGAGGCCAAGAGCTTAGGAAAATTCATAAAAGGATTACGTGTTTATGTGGGCAATAAAAAATCCCTTCTTTCTGATATTAGGGTAAAAAAAAAAGGCAAAAGATAAATTTCCATATAGCATAAGGCAATTGGTATCTTCTGTTCTATGGCGAAGGCTTCCTTTAAATACATCCAATATATAGCTGAGGACTGGAATTCCTGAAACTACCACTGAAGCTTTCCAGAACAGGTGTAACTGGGCTGACTGGGAGAAAGGTACTGATGTACTTAGTCAGCTCTTAGACTCTTTGTCCCTCTATTCTGAAAGTGGCCCTTGAGTGGCAGCTGGGGAGAGAGCCTAGATTAGAACCTGAACCTGGTGAAGGATAAACACCAGATGACACCAGATGACTGGTGCTATGTTTTGGATGGAGGCCTGTGATGAACAGACCAGTGAAGAGAGCTTTTCCAACAGTTTCAACAACATTGCCAGAGTTCAGTGTAAGTGTTGTACATTTCAGAATTCTTTTAATTTTTTTTTTTTTTTTTTATTTCTTACTCAAGTGTGTGAAGATTCATGGCTTCTAAAAATTCTCTTGGGTTGAATCATTCATATGAGCAACGTGTTGGTCTTTAAAGTGCATAAAGATTCAGTCCTGTGGCTGATATTCCTCCTGTATCTTGCTATTGTTCAACATCTGTTGCAAGAAGAAAGAAAACAGAAATGTACAAAACCAAGGGTAACTCATTCTAACTGRGATGTGGAAGGGAAGGAGGGGATGACAAAAGAATTAGAAAGCAAATGTTTAGGAATTTCCCTTTAGATTCCCAAAGGGTGCCACTCAAGACACAAATCAATGTATTGTCTCCTTGACTGAGACATTTATTTCTCACATTGTTTTACATAAATGGGACATAGAATTAAGAGTAGATTTAGGAACATCATCATAAATATTTTCTTTGTTTGCTTTTTGTAAAATCCTGTTCTAACCTTTGATTTTTCTTAGAAAAAGATTTGGGCTTTTAAATATGAAGAATTGTATTACTGTGCAAAAAATAAATTGACAAAGCCTTTTTCTCTGATGCTATGCTGTGCTTCTTGGAAGTAAGGAATACATACCTAGAGGCTAATGTAACTCTGAAACGTGATTCCACACAGCTATCATGTAAAACCATTGTTTTCTTTCCTCTAAAGTGTTTCTGAAATGGCATCAGAAATGGAGCATCAAATTCTCTGTTGGGACAGCTCTCTTTAATTCAGTGGATCTGAGTTAAAGTGGTTGGTTGTTCCCTTATATTCCAGAGCATTGCAAACTTGAGAGGTGGGTGTTGTTAGATAAAATATATTTGAGCCTCTCTTCTGTCTCACTCCAGGATAATTGCTTTGCAGTTGATGTGGCTACATTGGTGTAATACAGATAATAATGAGACCGATATCAACCCCATAAGATCTGATCAGTCAGAGTGTGAGAACAGCTGTGGTGATGGGAGTGAATATGGTGTCTTGCACTCCAAGTGGGCTCAACTTCCCTTTGGGCTGGTGGATGGGGAAGCTTTCTTTTGCCATACACGTCTGGTCTGACCCCACGCTGAAGAGTCTGTTGGAACTGCTCCTCTTGACAAATGAAAGCAGAAGTCTGATTGTCCAGCAGTCTTTGAACTTCGAATGTGCCTAGCTGCATTTTATGAAAAATAAGGAAGGATTACATCTGTAACATTTCTGCATTTCTTACAGGGGTAAGAAAAAGCCCCTCCCAGCTAATGAAACCATCTTTTAAATCTACAAACTGCTCTGAGGAGAAATGAAATTGCACTTCACCTTTCACTCCCACCTAACTTCTCTAGCTGAATTCAGAACTGCTCCAAAGGTTGAAGGGGAAAGGAAGGTAATGAGCTCTCATCTTCCAAGGGGTGGTTGGTGCTTATTGTGCTTAATGTCACTAGCAAATCTCAGCAGGGGCATCTGTAGCTCTTCCTTGTATCGGAGCACAAGAGTCACCATCACTTATGCTGTTAAGGTATCTGAGGACTTCGGTTTTATAAGCCAAAAAAGTCTCAGGTCTGGCTGGTAGATGTGAACATCAAGTGACTAAGCTGCAACCAGTGCAAGGTAATAGTTCTATGGGTGGGAGTGTAAGTGAAGTGTTTCTGTTGTGACAGCTCTTTGAACCAAATACATGCATCTGTCATGCTTTACTTCAAATTGTTTGATTCTTTTTTGAATTTGTGAAAGTGGCATATGTATGTGTTTATTAAATAGCTGGCTAAATTTATGCACAGATTTTGGCTAATGGGAAAGACAGAAAAAGAATTAAAGGTTGGAACTATGCTTGATGAAATCACTTCTGCTTCCCCTAACTTAATTGTGGCTGCATTGATCTACAATGAGTGCAGCTTGGTGTCACTGGATAATTATAAAACATACCTGTGATGTGAATTCTGCAATTTCTTTACACCTTTTACTGCACTATTACTTTGCAAGAAAGTCAAGGGTATTACTAAAAGCAGAGTTTAGGCCTAGTTTTGAAAAAGATTTCTATTTTAAAGCATATAGAGTGATATTTTCTTTCCTGTAAGAGACAGATAGCTGATAGATAGGGTTTATTATTGTTTTTCTTCCTGACAGGTTTTAGGCTCCTGGAGCTAGGCAGTGTTGCTGGATGTAAACACAAACCATAAGCACAATCATCTCTGTGTTTTATTCTTGTATATTTTCTCAGTTACTGCAGTGCCACATAGAAGATGGAAAATTAACTCAAGTGTTATTAAAGAAATTATACAGAACTCATCAGAAGAAAATGTATAGTAATGAGATATCATCAGTTCTTAATTGATCAGTCTGTCTGATCCCTGAAGACTTTGTGTGAAGTTCACTGCCAATGTGCAGAAGGTAAAAATGGATGTGACACGATTCTCCATTGTACCATACAGGTATATCATGGCAGCGATCACAGAGAGGACAGGGAAAATGTGCTCAGAAAGCGTTGTCTACATTTGGACCAGCTTCTATGAAAGTCATTGTGAAGAGCCTTGCAATGTTAGGCAGGTTTAACTGAGGCTTAGTTTGCAAGCTTGTGGAATATTTCTGATTTTTTTGCTTTGAAGTAATGTAAACCAAAACTATCCTTGTTTGTCCTGTTCAGCAAATAATATAACCAGCTACTATTCAGGTGACTTAGGAGAACAACACAGCTAAGGGTTCCTGGCCACCAGGCCTCCCTGACAAATTACAAGAGCATCAGAGGGTGTCCTAAAGCTTATCTATTTTATTTTATTTTTAGGTGTAAATGCTAAACGGTTTGGACTTGATGATCTTAAAGGTCCTTTCCAACCTAAATGATTCTATGATTCTATAAAAAAACGATCAAATTGTTTTCATGTAAATAAGTGCTTTGGAAGGAAGAATTTAGTTCTCATGTTACCAGCTTTTCATTATTGTTTGCCCTAGTCAGTCATCACAAGGGTCTTCGCCTCTGTAATCCTAAATGCCTGGAAGTGCCATTTGCAGCCAGGATTTAGTAGTGATGCTGATTATCTCCTGAGTGTTGTCTTGCACTTCAGAGCCTTTGTAAAGATCCTTTTAAACATTGCCAGAGACCAGCTTATCAAGATTTATTCCCACTTTTATATAAGTAGGTGAAATGCAGACACCTGGTGTGATGATAGCTAGGGCTAGATCAAGGTTTCTGGAAAGGGGCTTGAGATAAGGGTTATGTATGTGCGGGTTATGTAGGTTGTAAGATTTTTCCAAGCTCAGTGATGTGGGTTTCTCTGCTTCCTTTTCCATTCACTTCTCAGTGACTTTAATCATATATTGTGAGTATTTGTCTCTTCTCCCTGTCCCCTCAATGCTTTGTCTCCGAAGCAGGGAGAGTCGGCACTGGTGCAAGGGGCCGTTAGTTCTGGGGCCTCTAGGCATTTTATGATGTAATGAATATGAATAATATAGCACCTTATTCCTCGTATATTCTCCAGTAAAGGTGGTTTCAAGTGTGGCAGTGGAGGCTTATTATGGCTTGGTTTCCTTTTGAGTGTGAGAAAGTGGGAGGGCACCTATTAGTTACAAATACTTAACAGAAATACTGGAAAACAACTGATTGCTCCTCAGTATCCCATTTTATCTGCTGGACAATTTTATATCATTCATGAGAAAAAAAGATCTTTGTTAATGCTATTGCTGCTAGTATTCTTGTGCCCAATTTGAATACATTGAGTAGAAATGCCTCTTCGTAATTTCTTGGAGAATCCATACATGGTACCACAGAAAGCCAAAGGACCTGTCAGTAGCCACAACTCTACTAGAGCGAGAGAATGGTTTGTGCTTAGGTGATTAAAGAATTTCTCTCAAGACTTTTTAAATGTTGCATGGACATGGAGTGGGGAAAAATGAAATTCTACCAGGAAATATGTAATGTGAACTCAGCTGAAAGAGAGCTGGAGTTGTAACTGTATAATATTTTGCAGACTTTAAAGTCCATTCCTGTAAAAGGACTCAAAACACTTTGAGCATCAAAACTAAACCTTGGCAATACATTTGAAGGGAACACCATGCTTTATGTGTTAAGAAGCAGATGTACAAGAAAGTGGAAGGATATGCCTCAGCTGGGTGCTATGCAGTTTGCAAAGAGTTGAGAAAATAACCTTTTCTTTTGTTATACTCAGGACAAAAAGGGCCATCTTGTCATTTCATATGTGGAAGTTCCCTGTCCGTCCCCGCCCCCCCCCCCGCCTGCCTGGAAGAATCAATATCAGAGTGGATTATGAAACAAAGAAATTTATAAGGGTTCACAACAATTTGGAAAAACTTTGGAAACAGAAGAGACTGACTGAAAATATCTTGCTGGTTGATTGTTTTTTRTCTTCAAATACGGCTTGAGCTGGAATTTTTATTCAGAGTTCGTACACTTTACCTTTTACAACAAGCTGCTACTGTGCTTTCTGAAACGAAAAAACTTAAAAACAAGGGCTTTGCTTTAGAGGGATTCACTTGAAAGCATGCCCTTGGGAAAGAACAAGACTATAGAATTTTTAAATTGACCTCTGAAGTTTTTTAGGTTTTAGCATCATTGAAACTTATTTTTTCAAAAACCTTCTGAGTCCAGGATATATCTCCCTTGTTCTTTACTCTGCCTTAATTCCTAATAAAAGTAGTTCTAGCAAATACTAAAATCCTGTCATCCTTGTACAGTGCTCTGTTTCCTCCTAGGGAACCTTCCGTAATACTATTCTGCTGGAAAATCGAGCTTTGAAACGGTAAACTTTTTTTTCTTGAACTTTCATAATCATCTATTTCTGTTGGATAGGACTGAACCCTGTGTGCATGAAACCCACTGTTTGTAGGGGACACTATGCAGGAATGGGTATTTCAGAGTTCTAGTCTTCTGGGTTGGTCACAGGGTAAAATGCACCCGTTTTACATGGCTTCTGTCACTGTGGCCATTGTGAGCAGAGCAACTTAGTGGTGGGAAGTATTTGGAGAATTATCCCTGAATTTTTGGTTTAATGCATAAATAGTATGGAGAATTTAATAGTTTAATGCATAAATATATTCATTCCACTTCTGATTTTTTGGGCATGCTTGGTCTGGTTTCTTTATTTGTGTGTGCATGTATTTATGTATATACACACACAAATACATCTTTTTCTTCCACTTCATTTCCTCTAGGAAAGACTCCTATGCTTCTTTTCCAAAAGAAATTGATAAACTTCAGGATAGATTCTGATCTGAAATCAAGTTCACTCCACTGGCGACAGAGCATCATCATGCTTTTTGCTTTTAGTAACTGTGTGCCATTCTGCTGATATTAAGAAAATCAAAGAATTGGAGTACACTGAGTTCTGAAAGCTAATGTTGTAGAAGGGRGAGTGTTCCAGCCCCTCTTAGGAATACACACTAAGCAGCAGTTCTAGAAGTGTTTTCAGGCTTGGTTCTTTATTATCCTACATATGGAATAGTGCTCTACATTTTGGAGCTAGTTCGTGCCCGTCTTGTATTCCCTTTGTCCTAGTGTAAATGACTGTGCAAGATGACTTAGTAAATGCATACATTATACCTTGTGAAGAGCTACGTGAGACCTTTTTCTTCAGTTATACAGATTACAACACTGCGCTTCCACTGACCTGTCATCAGTGATGCTTCTTTTGGCATGTCACTGTGGAGCAGAAAATCAGTCCATGATGCTCTATTAAAAATTAATTAAAATAGAATAAAGACTTCCTTTCAAAAATTGATTTAAAAGTAACTTCTGAAATTTTTACATTACAAACCCAGTAAACATGTTGAAGGGGAAAAATCCAAAACATTTCATGTGCAAATAAAAATTCTCTGTGGAGTGCTGAAAGCCAAAATGAAAACTGAAGATAACCATGGGGCATTTACTACAGTTCAGAATGGTTTACTAGAGTTTAGGCACCATTTCAGATCATGAGCCTGTTTGTTGTTCTTATATTTGGACTTCATTAAATGCATTTAATTAAATCTATTGTAAATCTGTTTTATTCCCAAGGGGCCAGTTAATGTAATCTTGCTGTTTGCTTATAAAAAAATCAACCAACAGTTCCTGCACTAAATTTAATCACTATTTATTTTTAGATCCTAGTGAAGTGTGTTTAGTTTATTGTGCAGACTCCTTGGGGCAATGACTTTTTGTCTTTGTTTGTGTCCTATGTACAAGAAAGTGTATATTCATTGTTGCTGTGTGGAAGAAAAAAAAAGGGGGGGGGGGAGAGAAGCAAAAATTAGTAGATAAGTGTTGTTTGACGGTTATTTACACTGACTTTTATGAGGAAGAAATAAATGTAGCTATAAGACTTGACTGTATACTTTAAGACAATTTTCTTCAGCTGATATTCTCTCTTAACCTTCTGGCTTTTGACTGTTAAGATCTCTTAAGTTTTCCAAGTAGTTTTGTTGTTCTCTCCTGTCTCTTAAGCTGCCAACAGGAAAAGTGATCAGGGTATGTAAAGGAACAAGAATAAAAATTAGCAAATGTTAGTGGTAAAAATTAGGAAATAATAAGGCTACAAGGAGGCAGAAATTAAGAAAATGACAAGGGCCTTAGATGATTCACAAAGTACAGGTCTACCTAAGATTAATGTACTACAGACAGGCAATAATTTATAACAAAAACTGGAAGAACATGCTGTGTATGTACTGTGAACAAATTTTGCTTTGAAAATATAGACAAATTGTACCTATGAGTAAAGAGTGAATAATTGGCAGTATTTACTGTGCATACTACATTCTAAAGTTAAGCACATTAGGTAGTAAGATGCATAAGACTTTGCATATGACTGTCATTTATTTGTCTTTTACGGCCCTTCTTCTAGACAGGAAATGGCTGATACAAGATCATTAAAGCTGTATGGAGTCTACCCTTGGTTTGATCTAAGTTCTGTTCTACTGGAAAATAATCCTTGATGAATCAAGTCGTTATTTATTTGTCCACCCAAAATTCTCATGATAGGTTATACTGATTGAATTTGAAAGAATATCCTCTTTTGAGGAATGGTTGCCATTTGCTAGTGCTGCAGGTTATGGATGTTCAATTGTTCCCTCTCCAGCTTTTTCAGAAAGGGCTGTAGAGCACAGCCAGACTAGAGCCAGTGCCTCTTCTGCTCTATTATTCACTTTTCAGAACTGTGCAATTTTGAAAATATGCATGTCTGTAGTTCATATCTTCCAAACTGATCACTGATTTTTTTTTTTTTTTTTTTTAATGCCATCTCAGAAATATAGAGGAGTTATGTATCTCAGTGTTGTCTAAAAAGAAGAGTCATCTAAAATCAGTGGTGAGGAGAAAATATTGTTCTTCATCTGACCTTATTTAGCTGGTCAGGAGACACGGGGATTGGTATTAATTACTCAGTCTGCAAGTGAATGTGCACTAAATTCCAGCTGAGAATGGACAGTCAGCATGCTTAAAAGTTCTCAGTGTACAAGGGCCCTGAGGTGAAAAGTGGGAGTATGATCTTTGTACTGTAAAGCTGTCATAGTGAAGATGGATTATGATGGTTCCTGCAGACCAAAATGCAGATTACATATACAGGGGAAAGATCATTGTGTGCACTTGAATTAAATGCTAGGTCAGCTTCAGCTAATGTGATGTTCAGCTAGCTCCTGGAAACCCCTGCTCGGCTTGGATCCCTTCAAGACTTGCAGATTGAAAATCGCCAGCTGAAACAAACAATTTGGACTGAAAACACGATAGAAGTTGCAGCAAATGAGATGATGCAAAGCCACATTTAGCTTGGAAAATAGAAGTAGACTAGGAGTATATGTAAAAAGCTGAGAATATGTTTAGTGCTGTGCAAGAAACATCCATCCCATTCAGCAGAGTACCATAGCAAGTGCGTAGCCTGATGCTCACAAGCTGACCTCTTTGCTGTGCCATTGAAAGGTGACCAGAACACAGAGAGGCCCAGTTCCYAACGGTTTACAGTATGCACCAACAGAGCTTAATTTGGTGTTCAGCTGAGGATCTGCTCCTCCTCTTTTTGCTTTCATTAGCTGAGAGGGCAGTAAATCTAGAGCAAACAGAAGACAACATAGCATAACTTGGCACCTCGTCAGCCTATAGAATTCACCACAGGAAGTAGCCTCCAAGTCAAACGCTTATAGTTGAGTGACTTTTATGACTGCTAATAACAGCTGTAGCTATGCAAACTAAGGTAATAAGGCAATCAAACCTATGCCTTAAGACATTCACCTTCAGGGCCAGGAAGGAACTGTTTCTGTCCAGCTAGTGGTCTCATTTGAAGGCTCTTCTGGCACCTTTTGAATTCTTTTCATGTATTCCTGTTAAAAATTATGGTTGTAGCTGTCATAAAATAATTTTAAAACATCAGCAGGAAATTTTTATTATTAACATGAAAGTAACACAGGTGTTCGTGTATTGTGACAGAGATTAGAAAGACCAACCTTGTTAAATTTATAGAGAGGTCACTCCCACTGATGCACAGCTTCTGCAGAACTGCCTGTTTTTTTTTTTTTTCCTTTAGCAACTGCATACTGGCTCCTCTGGAAATTAGACAGTTTCATGGCAGCTCCCATTAGCACTGATAACTGAAATTAGCTATTGCCACATCTCCATGTTGGTACCATGAAAGAAGGAACASCTGCAAGGGACTATTAATAGTAGGGACAGAAAAGGGCAAGGCAGCTACACAAAGCCAAAGGGCAATGCAATTCAGCATGACTGTTACGTTGTGAGATGGTGGATTAGGCCATGGTTTGTGCAATTCACTGCAAAGGTGGAAGTTTTCAGCATGGAAGTTGAGGCTAAATGCTGTTTCCCTGTGGCGAAGAGAGGAACACGATATTGTTATGCTTTTGGACTTGAGAGGCTTGCTGGTGTCGAGGTCTTGCAAGGTATTTGCATTGAAAGGATATGCTGTTGACTTCTGAAGAACGTCTCAACATCTCTACTTGTGGGAATGAAACAAGACCGTCTCCTAGGTAAGTGCAAGGCTCACAGCTGGAATTCAGCCCCCTAAAAGTGCCTTTCTTGCAACATCACTCTGTTGGTACTTCTCTTGTTTTCACTTTTGCACATCTTCCATACATTTTTGGACCAAGTAATAGCCGATCCCCTGTGTTTACATTTAGCCCCACTGAACCCTTCTGAACATACAGTGTAACTTTTGAGCAGATCTACATTCAACCTTGTATAATGGCTCCTATTTTGGCTATCCTAGCCTAATCTAAGTCTTAGGCCTCAGACACATGATCAGCTTGATAACTTTTTAGCAAGCTTACTAATACACGGTAACTGTGAATGCATGTTCATAGTTCACAGCAAATTCAAGATAATTTGACTTGGTTTCTTTGGCTTAGTTCTAGAAAAGTGATTGTAAGATAAATCATTATTACGTTGCATTTGCCACAGTCTAAGTGTGTGCATGTGGACAGCTGTTATGACTCAGCACAGCAACTTACTTCTGTGCCTGAGCCCTCATAACAATGTCAGTTAGCATTCAGAAAGCAAACTGGCTCCTAGACAGCATTACAAATGATGAGTTGAATGCTTCACCTGAATATATGCAACTTCAGTGATACTAATTTCATTGTGAGCATTTAAGCTGATATCAGCATTTTAAGAACTAAATTTCGTGCAGAAGACTGGGTACTCTGCAGTTCTAAATGCTTCCTGTGGAATCGAGCCCAAACAGAGGAAGCAGAAAAGATGCTTTCTTCTTCAGGAATGAGACAAATTACTCTTTTTGAGATGAGAGATCTTACTGGAATGCAGGGAATACACTGGAAGATGTGTTGTAGCATTGGTTAAGCTAAACTGAAATGGAGGGAAGGGACGCATCAACTTAATGACTAGACACTAAGATCTGAATACAGTATTTCTTTTTTAAAGATTTCTTTGCTGCCTGCAGGTTTCAGTGGATTTTCTGAAGAGCTGAGAGTACTYGGAGCCTTAGACCTGTCTTGAGAGATGCAAATTCAACAAAGCATTCAAATGTGCACCTTAAGTTTTATTCCACTAAAGGATGGATCAGGATATACAAGACTCTCCTCAGAGTCCTTTCAGATGATAAGTTGTTAATATTTTATTGAGGCAGCAAAAGAGAAAGCTGTGTAAGCAGTATTAACAATCATTGGTGTCAGAGGTTAATTTTTATTTAATCTGTTTTTAAAAAAGTACTTCTGTGTGAAGATGATTTAGGAAAGTGTATGGAAAAGGATACTACAGAATAAATCTTCAAACTTAGAATATTTGATGAGTTGAGAAAGATTTCTCAGTCTCTCTCAACTTAAATTTCCCAGGCTTCTATATTGCTTGGTCCAAAACATGCCTGGCTTCTAAATGAGTTGACTCTTCTTTGCAAGCACCTCTTTTCTGTTTGTTCAGAAGTTCATGCCTCATGCCAAGATTCAAGTCCTCTAGTTCCTCCCTTTATAAGCTACATTACTGATAGTCTTATGACCTAACACACAGAATAATTTGTGTTATTGTGGTATCTGCCAGCACTAATGTAATTAAACCTTTGGCAGCAGTTTATAGAAAAGCTGAAATTCATAATTTCTTTCTGATGGGGAAGCCACTGGAATGGTACCAGTTTCTAAATAGATTCAAGGCATTTGCTAGATCCCTGGGGGTCAAACCCATGCACCTTTCCATGAGCAGCTGGGTAAGAGACCTGTCAGACATGTACTGATCTTACCCCCCAAAAAAGTCAGATCTTGAAGTGATTATGTGTGTGGGCTGAATTTGCATTATGCCACATTCTTATGCGATAATCATTGCAGATATCTCTAAGCCTGTCAGATTTTTTTCATACTGGAAATGAAATAGTTCTCTCTCTCTCTCTCCCCCCTTGTGTTTTCATGGTAGAACTTCATCATATGTCTTTTAAATAAAGACTAATGATCCAGTTCATACATCTATGTGTGGAAAAACTAATGGTGTTTTTTATTGCTTACTCTCTTGCTAGCTATAGAAAGAGGTTGCTTTCTGGGTCAATAATGCCATTTAAGTTAAGCCCACATGCTGACACACTCTGGTAGCTTCTAGAGCTGCTCTTGTCAACTGACAAGTGAAAGGTCAATGGCTTACAGATTGCTGTTTGTGATAGGGAAACAGCTACAGTAAGATTTGAACTTCTTATGATGTCTTGACGTTGCTGGCAGGTTGGTAACTGATCAGAGAAATGAAAGTTTACTTTCATAACAAATGTATTACTCCTGCACACAGTGAACTAGAGAGACTTGTGCCTCAGCTTCAAAAGTACAGTCACTTCATTTAGCTGCTGCCCCATGTGTACAGACAGGCAGAAGTCAGATGTGCTCATCTTTCATAGTCCACACACACTCTTCGTTGCTGCACTAGTTATTTTAGCACAATTAGCCTGGCCACTGAGGTCTTAAAAGGTAGCTGATGCAAGAAGGGATTACAGTGTGGTCGCTCAATCTGGATGTATGAAATCAACTTTAAGTGAGCCACACAAAAGAAAGGCCTTTTCTCTTGTAAAATGTTACTAATCTAATAGCAAATAAAAGTCATAGTAGAAAAAGATGCAATTCATTTCCAGCTGCACAGCTTTATAATGCAGCAGCAGGATATATAGGTAATTAAGAGAATTAACAACTTTATTAAAGTAGATTTAAAAAAACTTCTGAAAACTAGAGGCAGCCTTAGCTTTCCCACAGATTGCCATGTTATTATTGTCTTCTTGATGAGAAAGGAAGCCGTTTTATTGTGTTGCTGCACGGTATCTTTTTGCATTGCTGAAATGCCTAGAGACACAAAATTGAGACCAGAACCTCTTTGCTAGCTGCTGTTCCTATTTTTCATTTGCAGAGTAAGTATGGGAATATGCCAGCTGGGAAACCTTACATTGCTCTTCTGTCCACAGAGACTTGGCTGGTGGAGCTTCATGAATGGGAGGTGTATTTGGGTCTAGCTGATGGTGCTTTACTGCTTTACTCACAAGGAATAGCTCACAGCATTGCAGGGGTCTGCCCATGGGGAGTCAGCTTCACTGGGAGAGCTCTGGGGTATGGAGGGTGAGCAGACCTGCACCCCAGGGCAGCTGTCCTGCCTGTGGCATCCTTGGGGAGGAATAGGAGAGGCTGGCATGACCCTGAATAGACATCAGAAAACCTTGAGGATATTGAAGAAGGTGAGTTATGATAGCTATTGTGTTTTTGTAACGAGGTAGGGGCCTTACCTTTCAGAAAATAGTTTGATAATGAAGTAGTATCCACTAAGTAAAATTTGCAGGCTATGTCACTCAGACTAAAGGAGCGCTGCAGACTACAATCTACAACTTCTAGACAATGATAAGCATTCTAGGTAGATATTTGCTGTCCTGAATGTGTCAGATCATGTAATTTCTGCTCCTCTAATATTTTTCCCCCTCTTTGTTTGCCTTTCTGCTTAATAAATATATCAGTACAAAATGAGCGAGCAAGAAGCAGGCTTGGTCAATGCTATTCCAGACTCAATATACTGATGCCTTTTGACGTAGATAGAGTACTAACTATTCTTTCCATGGATTACTTAGTTTAGGAGGGTGTTGGCAAACTGAGAAAAGTGAATTCATTGCTAAGCCAGATCAAAATGAGTCTGTATCTTTCACGTCTCGGTGGTGGAGGTTGCTTGGGAATGTGCATCAACTTACATTTACCAAGTTATGGTCTGTATGGGAATTTGCTGATCAAGCAAATGAACCACTGTCACAGGCTTAATAGAGCAGATTTCCTGTTTTATAATAAGCTTTCATTGTTGCCAATGCAATTCTTATTTGGTATTGTTTTTGAGGAGAGTGTGCTCAAGAAGTAACTCACAAATTTTCAGGTAGTACTGTTGCTCTGTATGTTTTTGATTTTTTTTTGTTTGTTTTGCTTTGCTTTGCTTTTCAGTTCAAAAGCTAAGGCAAGAATGTGCACTGAGTGAATAGGTGAAAGTAAGAGGGAGAATACTGGATGGCTGAGAAAATAGTGTCATTATTTACAATGGAAAATACAGCATAAATAAATTTCAAAAATACTGTTTCATAAGGCAGAACTCTTAGGAGGAAGCATCAGAGGAAAATGCCTTACAGTAGAGAAATCCATCATTATTTGGATGTCTGATCAGCTGTTGGATCAGCTTCTAAGTAGTCGATCTTAAGACATTAAGTGATTTGTTGTAAAGTATTTCATTTAATGGTATGGGCTCTTGATTGTGAGATGGAACTAACTGTATCGTAGCAGTTTTGATGTGCCCATGTCTGCGCAAACTGGGATTTCATCTGTGCTGAGGATTGCACTGGATAAATAGCTATCTTGTTTATAAAGGGACATGGGATGTGGCTGCAACAGTCAAGGGTCATCTTTCTTTTGGACAGTMGGAAGCTGGAGGTTGTAATTAAGCTCTAGGTGCTGTCATGGTAACTAAATAATGTTTAAGTAAAAGTAGTTTATACAGTCTGACTCTTCCTTGTTAAATGCAAAGCATAATCAGCATTCTTGCCATCCCAGTGATTCTCCCTTTGCAAAACCTCAGTCTTTCTAAAGGTGCACTGTTTTTTGTTTCAATACAAAATCTGTGCCATTAYGGTAGCCCCTTCTGCTAGATCAATATTTCAGATTTTGTGTGCAAATTTGAATAAAGCAGGAGCAAAGCATGCCCGAGGACCCTCCCTAGAGTTTCAGTATTCGCAATGAATAGTGAGTTGCCTTTGCTAAGAAGTATTCGGTATGTCTACATCCAAGAAAGAGACTGAATGCAGCAGACATTATTCATGTCCTTTTTCAGCCTGTTCCTCACAGAACACATTCTTTTGACAGGAAAGGACTATCAGGAATTGCTGTCTTGCTCTTGCTTGCACAGTGTCTGTATCAGCGGTTGCAGTGATCTCGAGCTTCAGCAGCTTAGTATTCTGCTATGAGAGAAAAGGTCATAATCAAATAGCAAGATGCTGTAAGACTATGCCAGTGCCCTTAGCTACAAGAACTTGCTACCATTCCAAAATTATTTCTTCTGAAGGTGGATTTTGTCCTGAATAATTCCTTAAATGTCATCTCTCTTGCAGTGACTGGTCTGTGACAGATGCAGAGTATGTCCTTGGTACTCTGTGGTATATTAAAGATGACTGACTTAGCAAATCCTTACCACTTTCAAGTTGCTCTGATTGAATGRTATAATTGTTCCTTTTTGCCCTGTGAAGGATGCGTTAAAATTAATTTGATAGTTGTGTGGGCAGCACAAGATTCCTCTTTCCCTCTACCCCTCTGCCCCCAAAACCCTACTTCAGTTTGCTCGCAGTTCAGTAAACTCTCTACCAGATTTACCTCAAAGCATTTGAAGCTGTATTTAACAATGACATTTGAAACTCACTCTGAAGTATTTCTCTTTCCTATTTTCACACGCTAACCTCTCCCAACAACACTCTAAAATTATGAAAATGAAATCTAGTAAATGTCAAATTATCCACATTTCTCTTTTCCTTTTTGGCACTCAGCACAGTGGATCCCAGCTGTCACCTTGTCCTTTGAATGCTACCATAGATAAATTTTTGCTGCACTTTTTTGTTACTGCACAGAACTTAATGCATAACTTGCATGTTAGGCAAAAGGGATGAAGTCAGTATTTCCAGAGGGCCTCAGATAAAATAGCCAAGTTGTAGGAAAAGGACCTACTACTTATTGATACATTCTCTTGTTGAGAGATGCCTTCTCTAGGTGAAGTAGGACTTTGATATTCCTTTCATTAAACTCTCTTCTGCTGAAGAGACTCAAGAAGTGTCAGCTCCTGCTCTGATTGTTTTCTGATGCTGCTTCCTATAGGCAAGTTACTGTAATTCCTCTGAAATTTGTAGTGTCTGGCAAGGTTGTGGCTTACTGAAGACTTAAGATTTTTATCTTGTTCTGCAATTCACCACACTGTCACATCAGACAGTGAACTCTTATACGCTAAAGAAAGTGGAAGAATTCTTTGAGTTGTCAAAATTAATTTGTAAATTAGAGTTCTTGCCTCAACCTGTAAGAATTGGTAAGAGTAGGTCAAGCCCAGGAAAAATAAGGTCACTTAGTTTTCGGGAAGGATTTGGTATTCTATACATGTGTCAGAAGAAAGACACATGTGAATGATATACTGTGAGATGCCTCTCCCAGTGCTTGTTTCATCACTCCCATAGACCAGAAACTAGGCTCCTTGAGCCAAACAGGAAGAATAACTTTATCTTGTTATGACTGAGAGTAAACTCTGATGAGCCAAAAGGAGTTGGACAGAAGGTAAAAGATTAACATTTTAGAAGAGCCAGAACACCTGACTGTGCGTAATGGAAAACTTGAAATTAAGCTGCTAAGCTTGTGTTCGAAGCAGGTTTATAAGAATTTATGATGGTTTTGGTGTGCTAAAGCTTTGAGAGAGGTTATTGTGAATGAGTGGGGGAAATGCACCACCACAGAGGTATTCTTTAGAGCTTCCCTCAACTCATCTTTTAAAGGGGGGAGGGGGGGGTGTGTCTTTCAGAAGAAGCTTTTTCTGGGTTAATGTAGACATTTGCTGTCTAAAAGTAAGTCAGGAAGTAATTTTCATCAGTATTTATTGGGCAGAAAATTCAGTGCTGCTTTGAATCAAGAGTGGACTGCCAAAGAAGTCATTCATAAGTGTGTGTGTGTGTTTATGAAAGAGAGCTTTCTACCTTCAGTTTCTTGTTGCTAGTGAGCTTCTCTCCTGAGATTAGGATCTCTGGACACTGAGGATTGCTTTATAGTGAATTTGGACACAGATTTGTATCTTGAATTTGGCTTCAGACATGGATACATTTCATACATATCTGTGCATCCAGTTCATTCGTCAGTCATTGACGTTAACTAGATTTTGGGGATGTTCCTGAATGCTTCACTACCTCCAGAGCAAAGGGTGTTTCAAATCTTTCATAAATGCTAACTTCCATTTGTACAGTAATTTCAGTTGGGAGTCCTCAGGAGCATTAGAAACATTAATGATCTTGGCTGTAAAATGCCCTTACGTAAATATAATTAACCTCATGCTGCATGATGGCAAGTCTTATGCACAGAGTGACTCTTTAATTGGAATAGGAAGAGAATCTAGCCTGGCTGACACCTGTGGTTTAACTGCAGAGCCATCTTTTTCCTATGAAGTAGAGAATTTAAATCATGACTTATCTCCAGCTCTTGCTGTATACTGTCAGAAAGCAGTGAAAGAGGAGGTTAATGGATGCCTTGCTTTTATGAGACAAGAGAAGAAAATGGGGCCTTGGGAGGGACATCTGTCTTGTTCCATGTGCACTTAAAAGGTTTTTATTGAGGCATGAAAGGTTGTGTTGTTCCATGCTTTGTCTTTTTGTTGCTTATCCAGGCAGTGATGTGCTGCCAACAATTCAATAAAGGAATTTCTCAAAATATATCCTATTAACCGATCTCAAACTTCATGTATATGGTATGTGGGTACTTACAGAAGAGAAGGGAAAGAGAATCGAGGAATCTATTCTTCTTTTCCCCATTAAATCCAGAAACAGTATCTAGTGAGCGAGACAGTGACACTGAAGAGGCAGATTTACGTGAACTGTACTTGCCAGGCATACATTATTGGGGGGGGGGAAGGAAAGAAAAAAAAGAAAGAGCCCAAGTTTATTAATGTTCAAAGTGTGATTTTCAACTATGTTGTTTGAACTGGGATGGGGAAAAAAAGAAATTCTCTAGAGCTTTGGAAATGTCTGTTCTACGAGTATTTTTCCTTAAATGCTTGATATATCCTGGGTGCATTTACTCAAGTTTGTGTATGTGTGAACTTCAGCGAGCAATGTCAGAGGAGAAAGGGATAATTTGGTACTGTGACCTGAGGACAAAGTGAATGAGGTGGTAAGATTACCTCCAAAGCCCACTCTTCAGTTTGGTATAATAGTTTAAATGATTTCTACAGTCTCCAATCTATGAGGCAAAAGAAAGAGATGCAATAGAACTGACTTGAAGTCAGTAGTCTCTGGATATATGAATTATCTGGACTTCTTTCTGCCCACTACTTTATGTATATGTATTGAACTCTGGGAATAAATGAGGATTTATTAATCAAACATTGTAGGCACGTGTCTAGTGAGGTACTCAGCCTGTGGATTGACCCAGATGTACAAATTTGTGCAGTATAAACAATACTCTGATAAGTACTGGACACAAAAAAGGCTCCAAGCCTGGCCCAGAATTTGGCATAGCGCTGTCTTTGCCCTTCATCTCCACTGGCTGCATGACCRAAGAGACAATTCCGTAATTAAATATCAAGTTCCAGTATCCTGTTCTTGCTTTGATATAAGGAAAAGATAGCAACAGAGTGAGAGTGAGCCCACAAAAGTACCTTGTGATACTGCAACACTCATAACCTCAAGCAGAACATCAGTATCACAAGGTACTTCTGTGGGCTTTGACCTGTATAACATCAAGTGGTGTTGCAGGCTTCCCAGATAAGGAACAGTAGAATGTTTGAAATTCAGGGAAATATTTCCGCTTTCATTGCTTCTGGAGACATTTCACTGTTGAAAAATCCCACTTTGGCAGACAAAGTAATCAAGTGCTAAAACTGGAAACCATTCCTAGACTCTGGCTTAAGCCAGTTCTTATTTTGTCTTAATTTGTCTATGTCTTGTGTTAGGTAAAATGAAGTATGTTTCCATTTTGGTATCCTTGTAATACACTGTCAACTAAGAAGTGCCCCTGCTGAGGCAAACAGTAAATTAATGGAGCTCAAGGACAGACAGTATGTGCGTTTGGGAGTTTAGTTCTGAGAGCTCACATTGAGAAATGGATTTTTGCCCAGGAAGTGTGCCAGCATGGGTAAGGAGACCAGGCGGTGGTGCTGGACCCTTAGGACCAAGAAGGTGCTCAACAAGTCCAACGTGCCCCATTATGAGTGTGCATCCAGGGCAGCTCTGGGAGGGCTCTCTGACATGGCTGTTTACACTGGAATGCTGCTTTGCACAGATAATACATCAATATCAATGTCAACAGTACATTGCAACAAAGCAAGCTGTGTGAATGAATAGGAAGGAGAGCTGCTGCCTCTCCAGCAAGCTCTGGTGGTCAGTGCCATACAGATGTTTTGCAGCTTGCAGTTTGAGCAGCTGACCATCGCTGTAGTACTTGGACTGTTGTGTAGGACACATGATAAAATAGCAGTACTACTGAAAAGCCTGTATTTATATAGAAACAACCCCATTCTGGATTTGTCCATAGTATATGCAATTCCTAAAATGAATATTATTTATCTCTCTTTTCTCTCTGTCCTATGGTTAATGTTGTATTCCACAAATACAGAATTTGTAAATATGTTTCATTATTTCCAGCTTCTTATTCAGTTCCTTTGCATTTTACTGTAAGAAAACGTGACCTAAATACAGGTTTTATAAGATCTTCATCTCCATTTATTAAAAAGTATTAACATTCCGTTTGCTGGCTAATATCTATTTCTCTCTGAGTGCATAGGTGAGGGGGAGTAGTTTATATTTATACCTTTCTAGAAGAATCTCATGTCTCTCTGGTGAGTGAGTGAGTATTTGATTATTTTGGAGTGCTTGTATTTAAGAACTAGTTATTCAAAAACTCATGAACCAAGCATCTAATCAGCTTTTGAGGAAGCTTGAGAGTAATACCTTTCAGGAAGTGTCCACAATCAGTTTGAGGCTTGTTATTGCTCTGTTTGCTCTGTGCTGTTCACATTAATAGGACTTGTGGATATGGGCATGGATCACCTGAAAGTCTCTATAATCGCAGAAACCATTTAGTTACTGCTTTTATGCCCACGTCATGATGGATGTTTTCTGGGTGTCCCAAACACCGAGACACAAAAATCCTTTCCTGTTTTGCAGTTGGCTGAAATGCCTCTTTCAAGCCTCACCATCTTGCAACTTCAGGGTATCTGACACCAATAGAAATGTGCTGCACTGGCTGTGGAAATTCATATTTGGAGCTGCAAATCTTTATCTGGCAGAAGATGGGGAGGTTATGATTGCAATTGAGATTGCAGTTGAGATAAGTCAACTCATCAACTGCTTAACTGCTGTCAGGTTGCCATGGAAGTGAGTAGCACTTCCTGGTGACACTGTCAGCAGTGGCAATTGGTTAATGATGGTCTGTCCCTGATTTCAGGTATATGAATTGATGAGGTTAGGTTTATAAGTGTACTCTGCTCTGAAGGGAGAGCTTTTTAAATCTGTCTGCTTAGCAGTTCCCAACATGGTAGATGATTGAATTGGTTTCAGGATAATTTGAGTGGATAGGGAAGAATCTTGTGCTAGTTCACTGCAAATATAAATAGCTGAGTTAGCAAAAATTGTGGAAAATTTGAGGAAATTATTGTTTAGTAAATTCAAGTGTATTGGATGCCCCAAGTGGACATACATAGGTTAGCAGAACACTGAAGAACAAATGTCTGTTTGCCTGCACGCTGGAAATGTAGGGAGGTATCCTGGCAGCCAGCCTAAATTCTTGTGTTTTAACAGTAGTATGAGATGATTTAAGTCCAGGATTTCAGCTATAGCCTTCTGAGAGCACTGCTCATTCAATATAGTGAATCAGTAAATTAGAAAGGCTCAGTGTGTGACTAACATGATAGGGGCACTTTCAGCAATTTTTACTGGTTGCTCATAGAATAGAGTGGCTAGTTTAGCATTCCTGTTCTTGAAGTATTACAGTTGATTGGCCTAAAAAAATATGTAAAATAAGGATAAACTCTTAGATATCTTCTTAGCCATAGTAGAATGGGTAACAATTCTCTATAAAAGAAACAGAGGTGGCTTGATAGTTGGTCTAAAAAATGTTGCTATATCACATGTCTTTTCCCCTCCCAAATACAAATCACAGTTCTTCAACTTTGCCTTTAATAACTGAAATGTTTAACAGCTGAAATAAAGCAAGCCTAAGCGGAAAAAGAACTGCAGGATGATCTCAAGTACTTTTCTTAATGTGCCTCACAAAGATGTTCTGTTGTTACTGTGGTGATAAGGATAGGCATGAGAACTGAAATTGAACAGGTGAGAGACTGGTTCTTGCAAACTTTTTGCAGG
Organism: Phoebastria nigripes; assembly: GCA_035582835.1. Classification (NCBI taxonomy): domain Eukaryota; kingdom Metazoa; phylum Chordata; class Aves; order Procellariiformes; family Diomedeidae; genus Phoebastria; species Phoebastria nigripes. The sequence goes on from JAYKAV010001577.1 coordinate 1,262,766, forward strand.
AGGAAGGAAGCAATGCCTTGGATGATTGCTAGCAATAATTTGGGAGGGTTCTTTTTAGGCATATGTTGCAATTTTGTGACACACATTGGTGAACAAAAGCTATTTGTGGTTGAAATGAAAGGAGGAGGAAAGGGAAGTTGTTAGGAATTGCATGAAGTACAATAGATGACATCATACCGTTGTAAATTCATGCAGAAGTAATAGTCAAGAAACTGAAATCAAAGTTTTGAGGAGGTGCTTCAATAGGGCTGACCCAGCTTTCTCTGAAGTCAATAAAGATCTTTCAGTGAATTTGAGGAGAGCTGGGTCAAGTCTCATTGAACTCCATTTCTTTTCCCAGACAATGAAAGGCTGAGGTGAGGCTTCCTAACAGGGGAAAAAATGTTAAATGGGCCATCAGAAGAATGAAATCACGGGATGTTTAAAACCTTTTAAGAAAGCCAATGAAAGTGAGTGGTAATGATTCCAATTTTCCAGAGAGATGATAAATGGTCTAGGATCCCAAGGGACTCCTTCCTATGCTGCGTGCTGGCTTTTCTGGAGAAAGGTCAACAAAAATACTTAATACACTAGTGCTGTATTATTTTACAAAGGCAAACAAATGTATTTTTTTTTCCCTGAAGTAAAATATAAATATCTTGCACATATCTAAGCTGTCTCTCTTGTACCCTGAGGTAAAACCAAACAAGGATTATGGTTTACTCTTTCTTTTCCATATGGATGGAAAGCCATAGACATTATTGACATTTCAAGTGATGGGATGAATTTATCCCATTAGTTTTAATGCAGGCAAGGTTAGAGCTGAGCCAAAATACTGTAGATTAGCATGACAGAAGCAATAAACTTGTTCACAGGGCAGCAAAGATGTAGTGAATGAAATGCCTCTCTTGCTCTATCTGCAACCCAGAGGCACTTCTGGATGAGGAGGGGTCAGCTAGTGAGCTTTAGCTTATGACACTTTTGTTTTTTTCTGTCTTCAGATATCTCAGCTTATGACAGAGACTAGTCGAGAGGGCCTGACTGAAGCAGCATTGAACCGCTACAATGCAGATAAACCCTCCTTGTACAGCTTCCCTGCTTCCCAGAGCACGTATGTTGCCAGTGAAGTATCTACAGGCACCTCGGTGGCAGCATCATTTTTTGCCAGGTAAGAGAGATTTCTCAGATTTTCCTTCTCTGGAAACATAATTTCTTTCAAAGGAGATGATTCTGTAGTGAAGAAGTGGGGTTGACAGTCTACAGCACACATGTCAAGACATGGCTATAGATACAGATCTATCACAAACTTGCTGAGTTACCATGAAAATGTTGTTTAATCCACCTGTATGCATTTGTCTGTAAGGTGGGGATACTTCTACCCTCTTCTGTAAAATATCTCTTTAACTCTTGATTTGGGTTAAAATGTGATTGCGCTTCCAGAATAATACCTGATTTAGTGATGTTTTTAGAAGGGTGTATCCCTGAATGAGAAGGGCCCATCCAAGTAATTTTCTGAGATAGGCAATTAACTGTAGAGCTAACTGGAGGTGGATAGTTCTGTCTGACGGGCAACCTTCAGGATTCTTAATTGAATTTTACTTCCATCTAGGGAAATTATAAAGATTTCCACTTTCAGACTGAAAAGTTAAGGTTTCTGATTTCAGTTTCTGTCCCTGTCATGCTGTTGAATTGACCTGAGGGTCTAAACTCAGCCTTGGAACACCCTTTCTGTTGAATATTCAACCAATGTTTAAAAAAATCTCGATGAGATAAAGTTTCATTAAAAAAATCTTATGGCTATCTTTATTAATTTGTTAGTAAAAATGGTTTGTTAAATGGGCATAGCACCTAATAACTGAAATATCCATTATCAACAACAGAAATATTTTTTTGTGCAGAAATATGCTCTTTGCAGAACATAATCTTTTTAGCCCACTTGAATCCTTATGTAACTGAAGAAGTTGAAATAATCCTTGTCTTTTAATGCTTTTCAATAATTAGAAGATTGACTTGGGAAGACTTGTGGAAGTAATGAAATAACAAAAGAATAAGCTATTTTTACAGCACTTTCAATCCAATCTAGTGAGAGCTCTGAATTTCAAAACATGAAGTGAACTTTTGAGTGAATGCCTCAGGCATATTCAGATTAACTTCCTACCCTTTAGAGAGCCAACTATTAGTAATTCCACATGATTCTATTTTATTTTAAAGGTAAATGGAAAACTTATAAAGTTGTTGGACTCTGCAAATCTGGAAAGAAGATTTTCCTCTCTATTTTTCCTCGCAAACATGAGGACTGCATATGTTCAATCAGTGTCACACAATAAGTGCATCATGTAAGAGGATTAAGGGTAGCGTTTTAGAAGACCCAGTGAACATTGTTTGGGGCAGCTCTGCCATTTTTTCTTTGCAGATGTGATGCTGCAATAGCAAATGTGAATGATGACAGTGGTCTTGATTTGCTGCCCTTTCTGTTTAACTGCAGGCAGTTTAAATTAAAATTGCTGAATGTACTCATATGGTAATATCTAACCAGAGTGCAGATTGGGATTAGCACATATTTTAGCATGAATTGATTTATGAAGATGTCTTAACTCATTTGTTCTTCATTGTTTCACTGTTTTATGCTGAGAGAATTCATTTGCTCTTAATATACTCTGCTCAAATGTAGGAAACTAATTTACTCAAAATCCCTAGTGTAAATCACAGCATTTTAAGTAGAACTCTGTTAGTTTCTAGCTGATGGTGTGAATTCTTGGGTATGCCTGGCCCAGCAGAGATCTCATGTTTAGGCTGTTTATTTTTAAACTGTACTTAGCAAGACAAAAATGCCTGATTTAGTTTGGGGTATTGCATAATTAGATTAATATCACTTACATAAGTCAGTTTTGTTCTGGACTTCGAGTTATATCATCTGCTGACAGTTCAAGCAGCAAATCCAAGTCAGTTGTTCACTGCTTGACCTTTTAACAAGAAAATCCACAACTTGTTTTCAAAATGTGGATCTCTCATTAATTTTTGTTTTGCATCTTATATGTCTATTTGCTTTTTTGTAAAGTTGGGGCAACAAGTGTAAGAACCCACATGCATGTGTATTATAAAATATGAAGTAGAAGGCAGTGGTTGTCAAACTCATTAACATGATGCACTGTTTACAATGTGAAACAGTCATTTGTACCAGGCATATGAATTCTAAACTTTTGCCTTTTCTGATTGTAAGTGGCACATGGTGTAGTGACTACCAGCTGTGCCTGTTTCTTTTGAACGTGTGTCACATATGATGTTTTCATGGTCAGTAAGTAAGAAATTATGGCACAGCCAGGAAATTTGCTAATGTGAAGCTGAAGTTGGAAGCAGAAGAGTAGAAAATATTCTTTTGAAATTTGAATAATGTCCCACAGTATTTCACTCTAAGTTCCCTAACAAGCAAAGCAAACCTCGGATGAGGCTCAGATATAAAAGCCATTCATCATCAGGAAAAAAACCCAATTAAATAAAATGCTCTAGTGTGGAGGAAATGTCAAGGCATCCATGGGAACTTTTGGTTGTAATTACTTGAGAAACATCAGGAGTGGAATACTTGGAGCTCATAATTTTTCTGTTCTCAGGCACTACTAGTCCAACAGTGATACTCACTTGACTGGCCTACAGCTGGCATTGAGCCATGGAGAAGTGTCTGAAGGCCACAGTGACTCTCAATCTTTTGAAAAGCCGGGAGACTTATCAGTTGTCTCAATACTTGACTGTTATGTTTCATGATCTATAGCTGACCCCAGCTAAAAGGGCTGCAACTTCTGTGAATTGTCATTTGTCGGGATATTGCTGCAAGAGGACTTATGATATGTTAGGATTCCCATGGGACAGTATGTGAATGTTTTAAAGGAACAAACATTGAAAACTGTCCAAAGCGCTCTGCTGGTAGGCTTATGTATATTAGATGATAAAGGTATGAATAATGACTTTCTAATGGTGATTCTGACACAGAAACTGAATTCAATTGATTGCACTTTTAAGGACAAGCACCAAATTTGCCTTTCTGTTTAGGGCTAACACTGATTTTTGTCTCGGATATCTTCCAATCCATGCTAATTTGGCATCATCTTGCTTCTTACTAGTACACATTTGTGATGAAAATAATTCATTTAGTGAATGTGAAATAACGGTAAGATTCTTTACACAAAAAGAATCATTTGCAGGGCATTTTAGGATTTTTACATGAGTTAACTTTTGCCTCCAGTTTGGATCTTTGTCATAAGAAGCACTGCATTTTTGTGCCATCGCAGTTTAAGGTGTACTAGCCTCTTGCCTTGTGTTCTCCAAGCACAATGTAGGAGTGTGCCACCTCCAGTTAAGGGAGAAGTATATGCCAGTGCTGATGCTGCCAAACAACTGAGGGAAGGACCTTCTGTTGCTTGTCTCCCTGGTGTCTCTGTGAAGCTCTAGCAGGTCAAGGGGCATTGTACTGAACCTTGTTCCTATCTATGCTGGTTTCTGCATGGAGAAAATTTCTGGGACTCTGACTTCAGCTTTGGCCTGACGACTCCATAAATAAACCTGCCCTTCTGAATAAAACTTCTCTGTTGTGACTGGGCTGTAGAGTTTCAATAGTCTCTCAAAGGGTGATAGCACGGTATAGGAACTAGAAGTCAAAACTGGACCAGAGCCTTTCAGTTGTCCTTACAATACCTAAAGGTTTTTGGGATCTTGGTACTGTTCCTTGTTTGCCCTGTCACAGTAAGCTTGCTTTCTTGGAGAAGAAAAACTTTTATTGCATCAGGACAAAGGAGAAACATAAAAGACCATTTCACTTTGGACCTCAAAAAAGGTAAAAATTTTTGAGGAGGAGATATTTTTAAATGGTAGTCTTGAAAGTTGTTTCCTGTTACTGGTCAGGAAGTGTAACAGTGTATCTTGAACAAAAGCTCGCCTCAGTCTGAAATCAGATATAGTCATATTTGGGTTAATTGAGCCTAATGGGAATATAGGTAATCTTGAAAGTAGCCTGAAAAATCTGTTCTAGGGATCATTTTCCATGTCTTTATACAGTTTAAACACTAAGCAGGGCCACACAATGCTACTGTTGTAGATGTAGCAAGGCATGTTTTTCAAATGAAATGCAGAAATGTCCAGATTTTTAAAAAACTTCTTATTTTGAGAAAGAATAAGAATAGAAAACCTTAGCTTCATGTATAACTGACATGTAGCTACTCAGCATGGGATAAGCTCTGGTTACAGTTACCTCCATTCTTGGAAAAACTGCTGGTGACCCTTTCCACGCTCATTCCCCATCCCTGTGTGGTTTGGCAGTTGGGGGAGGAGGAGGTGAGGCAGTGCCTTGCTGCCAAGGGGTATTGTGAATGTTGTGTTCAAAACGCTGCTGAATGCTCCACAGATTTCCCTTCCACTCCTGAGAATCCTTTTTGAATCTTTTTAAAAATTCTGGTACATATTGCATGAACTACAAAGCTTATATGAGGACACCATTTGTGGGACCCTCTTGTTAAAGCCGCCGTGCTGTTTTGATGACTTAGCACTCCAGAGACCCCAGAATCTCATGCCTCACTCTTTTTTGCACACACGTGATAAACTATCAGCTTATCACACAACTTTTTGATGTTTGCTGTTTTTCCTTATAGGTGCAATATTATGTGACTTTTGTTGAAACTTAAAGTAAGGAGCTAGTCTGCACAATCTTTCTGCTTATGGAGAAAATTTTTAAAGCCCAAAGGCTTAGAATCCAGGAACAGCAGGGCTTTTCCTTAAAGACTGTGTATTGTTTTAAATTAATCATACCATTTTAAGATCCTGGCTTGAATTTTTCAGAGGTCTGGGGGAAGTTCACAAAAACGAACTTTTCCTGGCATTGCAACAGAGGGTTTGTCAGAACACGCACAGCAAATACAGCTAAGAAACAGAGGCAGCAGCTAGTAGAGAAGGAAATGGGTTGGAGTGGGTATTTCTGTGCCATAGGGCCCAGCTTTGGCTTGGGAAGCTCCATGGGAGAGACATTTGATTTGTGTCAGTAGTCTGGCTGTAACTGGCTTAGCTGAAGCGTTACACTAGCAGGTGTGGAGCCAGGTCAGGAATCTCTTCTGATACTCCTGTACTCTTGTGCAGGTGCACAGCAGGCTGTGTAGGCACACCCAGGGCGTTGCTGCTGCCAAGGCCTGAGAGACCTCTCAGGAAAGAGCCTGTGAACATTGTCAGAGAGCGAAAGCTGCTTGTCCCATGCTCTGTGCCTTTCTGGAGAAAGTTCTGTTGAAGTTTTGAATGTTTTTAAATGGTCTGAACTGCAGATGACTCAGATGACAGTGTTTCTTCATGCTGAAGAGTGGTGGACCCAACTGCTCTTTCAAGCCATGCAGTGGTTCCCTGGTTTAGGCACTGCTTGAGAAGTCCTCGATGTCAAATAGTGGTGACCTCAACATCCCTAAGAGAAAATTATTTTATGAGACGTAGGTGAAAACATATTTTGGTTTCTTGCTGTCTAAACTATGCAGAACCTAACAGGATTTTCTTTCATTAGCTGAACAAACTAAATTTAATAGTTAAATTGTGGTCAGTGTCTCAGGCATTTTGAAGAACTATATATTAACAACTCTGATCAGAATTTCTACTCTTTTCCCTCATCCTCATCATATACTGCATAAGAAATATGTAAAAAGAAGAATGTTAAAAAAGATCCATAGACTGTCTTTCAGTAGGAATGCTGGCAGCAAGTTTTAAAACATCTGTAAATCATTTCCACAAATATTTCTACCTTCAAAGCTTGTCTTGGGGCTGACTAGTAGGGGAAACTTCAATCACAATGATCTCAGTCAACCTGAAAGACCATGAAACAAATATTTAAAATTGGCACCTAGGTTTGAGTGCACAACTTCAGGGGCTGATTTTTCATACTTGCTCAATGTTCATCAGCAATGTAGGAGATCTATGTTCATAGTCACTACTCTTCTGTGCTCCCCATTGCTGTGAAAGCCCTAACTAAAAGGCCATTTCTACTTCCTGTTATTGGTGTTATTTCATGTGTATAAAGTAAATGCCAATCAAAAGGGAATCTTGACTCTCCCAAAGCCCAAAAAGGCTGGCGGTTGGGGCGTAAAGAATACTCTTTTCTATGGTTCAATGTAAACAAAATAAAAATGTCCTGGCAGGAAAGACTGAGACCTACATGCAAGAATAGCCAGTGCTTAGTAGTGGAGGCAATGATCAGATATGCAATAAAAAAATTAGGACTTAAGTGCCCCATCTGGATGAGGGAAAGCAAAGGTATTTGAATGATTTCTAATTTTGCATGGTAGTTCTATCTTGGGTCCCAAACAATTTCCAGTGATGGTTTTTTTTTTTTTTAAAGCTGACACATTCCCCATGGCACTTTTGTTTGAATCAGTTCATATCTTTTGATTACAAAAAAGTTTAGCAACAGGATTCCAGACTAGGTCCATTTCTAATAGGAAGTGTGTAGGGTACATGTCTGAAACCACGGTGTCTGAATCTTTGGATACTTGCCCGCTGCCGTTATTTAAACAAAAACTTAAGAAAATGTATGCATTTTTAGACCTGGGTTGGAAATCTAGTTGTGATATGTTTAATTTGGCATTGGGCAGTAAACAGAAATAATTTGAACCTTCATGCCAATTAGATCCACTATATGTTGGCTGCAGATTAATAGCTTTCATTCACAGCTTAAAATAAAGATAATGGACCTTGATTTTTAAACAGGATTTTGGGAGTGATCCATGGAGCTATAAAAAGAAATAAGCTAAAATTACTCTTAGATTATCGTAGAATACTATACTTGCAGGGGCATGCTATCTGCTTAGCCTCAAAGCACGTAACTGATAAAAAGGATGTAAATCCTCCTCATGTTCCTAGTATCAAAGTAATCCACTTCAGATGTACAGGGGCATTTACCTTAAGTTAAGAAATACAGTTTTCTGGACTAAGCGTGTTTGAAAAATAATTATTTAGAACAATCTAAAGTAAAAGATTACTATCCAGGAACAATTTATTGACCATTCAACAGAGAAATTAAAATTCCAATCCATGAAAGGTATGTTACTTTGATGTTATGCCTGTATTGAAATATGCTACACCTGCTTCTGTGCACTGCACAAGGCGAGTGTTTTCTGATCTGCACTTGCCCCGCATATGGTATGTTTTGTATTGATGGTAATGACAATCACTGAATAATGTCATTATTGAAATGGTCATCAAGATTTGGAGTTTCTTGTGTAACTAGCCTTTCACAGTCTTGAGAAATCTTGATGATTTTCTAAGTAAAGTTCCCCTTTCCTCCCTTTTTCTTTGGAAAGTTTTGAGATATTATGTTGTTTCTCTGTGATGCAATCCCCAATTCCATCTTATGAATATCTGGTTCTGTAAGGCAAAGGACACATACCATGAAAGTTTTTCTGCTTAAGAGATTATTTTAAAATGGATCTCTTGTCTCCGAAGTGTAATTCATTATACTAATTGTTTCTAATATATATTGCCTGAAAATCAGAATCATAAAGTTTTTCTGATTCCTGTAAGAATCTGTGATGTTTAGTTACAACTTTTTGTTTCTGTAAATGTGTGAGTGCTTTGCATCATTTTCGTTTTTACTTTACGTACACAAGTTTGTGAACTTGTGTCTAGAATTCATTTGCCCTATTAATTTTTATATGATCAGTTATGTTCAATTTTTAAATTAAAAAAAATCATCTGGGAATACAATATATTTATATGTGCTTTTCCCTCCTTTTTTCTGTCTGCTTATTTTCTGAAGTACAACTCCATGAAAATTTATGGTAACCAAGGAGTCCATTAGCTAGTAAGCAAACACTGTCCATCTCTCTCAGATCCTAGAGTCAATAACTGATTATATTACAATGAAAAGGGCCAGTAATGCAAACACCTACTTAATCTACTTCATGCAATGTACATGCATTGTAGAAGCTCTAAGTGTTACGTAGCCTCTGTCGAGGCAGAAGGAGGTAACCAAGACACTTCCTGTCTTCCGTAGTTAGCAATGGCCTTTGTCTGATGTTTCTGAGATGTTACCTTAGCTTAAAGTTTGATTTCTCTGTTTGTACCTCACTGATTGCTGCTATTACAGATAAGAAGCTTTAGACCTGTAAATGACTGTGCTGGCCCCATTCTTGCTGCAACTCTCATGTCTTAGATGTTGTGTACCGATAAATGCTTTGCATTGCCTTGAAGAATATTGGATGCTGATGATATGGCACTGAGGTACTGATTATTTTAGTGGTTTGCTAAGGAAGGAGGCAATTTTTCATGGATTTGTATTCCTAATTCTCCTAGGTGATTTCAAGCATTCAGTACAAAAGTACCTAGGTGTATGGAAGCCTGCTGCTCTCCATACACTATGCTAAAACAGAGGTAACTTCTTTTCTACTTCTCGCCACATCTTGTGGTTTCCTGCTGTTTTCAATAGATCGCAAAGGGGGAGACTAACTAAGGATAGGTTTGGCCTTCTAATTTCTAAGAGGGCTTTTGAGGTGCCAGAGTACTTGCTACACGAACACCTGCTCCCCGCTGATTTAGGAAAACTTAAAAGGAACTGAGGCTATTTCCTTCCCTCGACACTGCCTTTCCCTGCACCTGACATGTACATTGAGAAAAATTGCTAGCAGCATATGCAGTAATCCCTCAGCACCTGTTACCAAAGACTCCTGGTGTTTAATCTTGCCTTTTACTGTTAGGGCAGTGGAAATAAAAATGGTCAGCATTAATCTTCTGACTTCTAGTATAGTTGTGACTGCTAACTATAGTATAGGCAATCTCATGTTGATTTACCATTTTGCATATTTCTTGCTTCCCTTAAACCTTGACATAAGAGTTCTGATTTATAGTGTCTCTATCTTGGCTTGCAGAGAGAGAAAGATGAATTGATGTAGTTGCACTGTCTATAGCAGAAAATTATGTGCACCACCAGTTGTTTTTTCCCTCTGTTTTTAACACCATCAAACTAACCTTCACTCAAAGAGATCATAAATCCATAGTCACAAGACTTTTTCCTAAACACCTGCAAGTTCAGAATGGCAAACTTTTTATTCTGATTACTGCTTTCCTGTTACAAGAAGTACTGTTACAGTGCTGCCCCAGCAGCCTTGAAATTCCAGCTGTGATTTACCCTGTCCGTAGAGTTCTCCACCGCCTGCTCAAAGAGTCAGTGTTTTCTTAACCTTGAGAGCAATCTATTCAACTGCTGAATGGCTTTTCCTTACAATTACCAATGAATACAGACCATTTTAGTTTTCCTTGCTCATAGAATAAAAACTCCAACAAGAAAATGGGTTGAAATGTTGAAGTATTTGTTTATTGCCAAATAATTTAACATTAGGTAGACAACTGCCAGTTGGGCTTGTATATATGCATCCCTGTGATGTGGTTATAAAATATGATAAGACCACAGTACACCTGTACACATGACTAGGTGCTTTGTAGCAAATAGAGATTTAGAACCTCACCTCTTTGCTCAGCTGTAGATTGAACATGATGCCCATCTTATAGCTGCTGTCCATTGGCATATTTCAGTCAAACTATTGGTTTGGTCTCTTCTGAGGAATTCAAGTTCAGGATTACATGCATGCATGGCATGCAGGACAGGGGCTCCAGAGCTTTCTACCATACATCTTGATTTGACGCAACTAGTTGCCTTTCAGAAGACAGACCTGTTAAAGGATAAAACAAGAAATGAATGTACACATTTAGGAAATAAGTAATTACAGGAACATTGCAGCTAACAGAGACAATTTTCCCTGTGAATGCATTTCCTGAGATTTCATGACTTTGGGGTGTAGCTTTAGAAGTTTTCTTACGATTGGGGAATTCTAGAGGCTTTTTCCTTAAGTGTATTTTCTGTTGTTTAATAAAGAATTGACAGTGATTTCTTCAGTCAAAGTGTTGACAGGGTCTGCCTCTTCTATTCAGCTGTCTATTTTCAGGAAATCAACAGAGACTTAATTTCTTTAAGATCTCTATTCTTCTGCTTAAAACTGGTCAATGGATTCAAATGTCCTTTTAGGGTATAGTCTGAAAGATTCACATAGATTATATATTAGTCATCCTCATTTCTTTGAATAACCAGGCTACAAACTACTGCTGAAAACTAGTGAGACAATCTTTGATTTTATTATCCCAACAGTCATGAGAGTCAAGCTAGTTACTCTGTTGTGAGAATTACAGCAATAATCTCTTTGAATCTAAGAAAGAATGCTGAATAAGTGAAAACTGTGGAAAACTAGGCAAAGACAGAAAAGACAATATTAGCAGAAATTATTTCTGTTTCTTTTCTGAATACCTCTTTGTATGCAAATACAGAGAGAAATCAGTCAGCCTTTCACTAGAAAGGAAAAAGTACACAGAGAGAAATTGGACAGCATTGTGTCTCTTGTTCAAGCCATCTGTAAGCAAGCTGAGTTACCAACCTGTCCAGGATGGAGCATATCAACACTGTATGAAAGTTCAAAGTTGCCTATTTCTCCTTTTGCTTTTTATTACTGAAAGAGAAACAAATTAATGTGAATCTAAGCTTTCTCATTGCAATAGCTATTCCTTTTCCAGCTCTCCTTTTCCACCATGTTTGTCCCTTCCCACAGCAGCATCAACCTTTTATTAAGACAGAACTACTTTAACTCAGCTATGTGGTGATGTGGAAATATCTGAATAGTTGTGCAAGGTGAAAGACGTCTGAGTTATGTCCAACTATGTATTACTAAAATGTGCAAGATAGCACTGTTCAGAGATTCCCAAGGGCCTCATGGCCTTTAGTTCAGGTCAGTTAATTAGCCTTGAACTTCCTGTTTGAACCTTGCTTATTCTGATTTATTTTGGTTGTCTCCATAGGACACTACACAATAGGGTGTGTGCTCCAAAGCTGGCATTTCTGTTGGCCCCAACTATTACCTGTCATGAATGAGACACAAACCATCATGAGATAAAGCAAAAGATAATTTCTTGGATCATCGAGTTGTAAGAGTCTTTAGGTTTCACATACTCAGATTCTTGGTTTTGATGTTTGTTTTTTTTTTTTTTCCCTCTCTGCATGCATGAAGGTCAGAAGTGGACTTGCATAATGAAAGCTGAGAAAAATAATCCTATGATTCCACAAGTTGAAGAGCAACATTTTATATTACAGAACTCAGGAAATAATGTTGAGAACTGATAGGAATGAGGAATACATATATCTTCTGAATCAAGCTATGCATGGGAATGGGACTAGAAGGAAGGAAAACAAAATAAAACTCTGAAAAGGAAATAGAAGTATTTCACTAAGTCATGAAATTCTGGGGGGACCAGTGAGCTAATATGCCACTATTAAGGGTTTAGTGGAACAATCCAGGTCTCCAGGAACAATACTGGGCATGACGTCGATCCAGGTCAAACAGGAAAATACCTGTGATGGGATAMAATTAAAAAAAAAAAAAAAATTGCCAATAAGTTTTAGGATTATGGAAAACAGGTGTTGGTCATACTGGCTTGAAGTGTTTTTCCTGAGGTGATTACATGTTTAGTTAATAAAGTACAACTGATACAATACAAGATATGTGGATTTCACGGAGCTATTTGGGTTAACACCCTGTGAATTCTTGATTAATACTTTACAACAATGCAAAACAAATTGGAAATGCATTAAAAAGACTAAACTACACGAAATTATGCATTATGCTAAATAACTCTGCTCCTGTTGAGATTCTGTAGAGATACAGAATGCCATAGGGCACTAACTGGAAAAATATTGTTAAACCTTTCAGGTGGGGTTGGGAAGGTTGTTAATAACAGATTGCTTAGTCATCTGGGCCAACAATAGGTGTTACATCAGTGTCAAATGTAATATCATAAATCCAATAGTAAAGAATGTAGCCCATGCTTACAGAATAGGGGCCTATGTACTGAGAAGCGCTTACTGGAAAGGATCTGTGTGTCATGGTTAATTAGTTGCATATGGGCACACAGTGGGACACTGTGGCCAGGAGGGCTAATGCAACTCTTGAATATCTGTAAGAATAAGAACATATGAAGAGAGACTGGGAAGTTACTTTAACTCTGCATTAGGAATAGATATGGCCACTGCTAGAATACTCTGTCTAGTTCTGATGTCCACAGTCAAGAAAGATGCTGAAAAAATGGAGAAGCCTGAGAGAAGAGACACTAAGATGATTAAAAGCTTGGAAAACATGCCTTCCAACAGCTTGACTTTAGTTTATCAAACAGATTTAGAGAGAGATGTGTTGACAGTGTGCAGGGAACCTCTGCAGGGAACAGAAACATGATACTAGAGGACTCCAGTCTAGCAGACAAAAGCATATCAAGATATAATGGCAGGAAGTTGAATCTAGACAAACTCAGAATCGTAATGAAATGTGCATGGTTAGGAAGCAAGTTTAGGAAAGGGTAATGACCTGCTGAAATGAACAAGAGTAGCAGAGAGTTCTCTTTTAGTGTATGTTTTTTAAATTAAAATTGATATTTGAACAAAAAAGGCTGTAGTTAACCACAGTTCGGGGGGCTTTAAGAGATTTAATGTAGGGAAGATCCATTGCTTTTGCTATGTGGGAAGTTACATTAGAGAGTCATAACAGTGTCACTTAACAATCTGGGAGGACATACTCACTTGTGTGTGAAGGTGCAGCAACAAGGAATAGTATTTCTGCTCCTCTTTCAGAGAGCAATGCTGTAACAAAGCACAAGAAAAAATTGCCATGAAGAAAGGAGTAAACTATTCATTTTCTTAATTTAGCTAGGAGTGATTAACAAGTAAGTCTTTTAATTGATGTTGGTTTTTGTAGATGAACTTCAGAGGTTTTTGGTGGTTTTTATTTTTGTTTTGTTTTTAAACTGCCAGTACCTGGAATTTTCATTTTTGCTTCTTTATGCAACAAGATGTCGGAATCTTTGGTTTTTTCATAGCTTTTCTGGGTGCACATCTGCTTTAGTGGTGCACTGTTTCCTGTTCTTTTGAGATTCCATCCATTTCTTGTCTGCTTCAGAAAGTACATCAGTATATATCATTTTAAAAAAAAAAAAAAAAAAAAAAAARAAAAAAAAAAGGAAAAAAAAAGCCTTCCTGAAGTTATAAAGGCTTTACTTTTTCCTTTGCCTCTTGGGTTGAGGATGTCAGTCAGCAAAGGTGATGGGCGTTCATTGCTGACACAAGTAGATCAGTAAAAATCATATGAGTGGGAAAAGAGCATCCTAATATTTTGACATATAAACTAAGAGGAGAATTTAGCAGCCGAAGCTGAAATAAAAAACATATTGTATCTGAAGGCAAAGGCTTTGGGGCAAATGTCTGTGCTTTAAAATTACTGAATTGATGAAACCAATGCAAAAAAAAAAACAACAACAACAACAACAAAAAAACAAAAAAACCCCTCCAAAACACAAGAAAACACCCAAAACCAAAAAAACACAAAACCCACAACCCAACCAAAAAAAATCCCAGCTGTTCCACTTGATGGCTCATAAAATCTGAATAAAGTCCTTCAAGGGCTTTTTTTATAGGGAGAGACTATTTTTTGTATGTGTAGTTATGGTAGCATCTGGTTCCCATCTCTGGGAATTCACAGAATCCACAGGCACCAACATGCTGTCTGCTGCAGAGAAGTTCTACAACACAGATAAATGCTTCAGACAAGTGCGCAGTACATAATGTAATTGTCTGCAAGCTGGAAAGATGTCGGGGTTTGCTGGGAGGAGGCAAAATCTGAATCAGTAAAGTTTGATTAACATAAGCAATAGGAGCAGCCTTGCATAAAATTTTCTTTGTTCACCTGTGAAGAGTGGACTGATAAGCTAGCAACACCTGAGTCAATAGGATTAATCAGTCAGAGAAGGTAAGCAAGGCATACCTAAGGCAAGAGGAGGCGGTGGATTTTCACAGATGCTAAATCCTTCACAGAGGGTTCAAACAATGGGATGGGTAAACTAATTGTCAGCAAATTTGAGCAGGAAATATAAAGGGCCTTTTATGAACAATCACATTGGATTTAGTAACTGTTGAATGACAAAGGAAAGCAGAATTTGTCTCAGTTATTTCTGGCTCATCACTTTGTCATTCTAATGCCTTATCCTTTCTATAAACAGGATTTGTGTGTAAGAAGTAGTCACATTGTTATCTCATGTGAAATTATATTACATCATGGTAAGGTTTGTAACACATTATTGACATCTGGTATCACAGAAAGCAAAATCTTCAGGATGTCTTGAACATGGGCACAGACACAGCACTGATTTTTTGGCTTATGTTGCGCTCAGCACATTGTTTTTGCTTAAAGAGTAGTATGATAGAGCAAATAGAGAGGACATGTAAAAATTTTGCTTCTCTTATGGCTGGAGATGGAGTCAACCTCAATAAGAGTCAAAACCGAAATGCATTTAAGTACAACTCTGTGCTTGAATGAAGCTTACCTTCATGCCAGGACACCTGCTTATGCACATATATATCCAGAAGAGGTGATAACAGATATCCTTTGTGCCTCAGGGAACCACCATTGTACTGTGTGAATATGCCTGACTTTTGTATAATAACCTAGAGGTTAGTGCATTTCTCCAGGAAACTGCAGAACTGGGTTCTAGGCATCCCTGAACCTGAAAAGAGTCAAAAATGACAGATCATGCAACCCAAAGGAATGTCTTTAATATGTGAGGGTGGAATAGATCCTCACTCCAATAGTGTCAGCTGAGGATGCTCCACTGTGTAGGGAGGAGTGTGGGATCCACAGGGCCACTGGCAGTGAGTGAGAGGGAGCAAGGAAGCCGTTCCCTGGAAAGCAAGGGCAGGTGCTGCAGCTGCCATTCTCTTCCTCCAGCAGCCACATCTAAAAGAAAAGAGAGGTGCCAGTCATTATGTGTGACTTTATGACTACGCCCAGAAAGAAATTTGGGGCTGTGACTCCCTTTTCCATGCAGGTGCCTAGTTCTGTGCTACAAAAGTGCTGTGGTCTAGGAAAGAGACATTATTTCAGAAATGTCTGTCTTCAGCACTTCCTGTGGATCAGCTTATATGTTTGTGACATGCCAAGCTGGGGTGATGTTGAGCCAAGTGCCTCAATCTTACTATACTCTGTGTGTAGAAATTCGGTACCTAACCTGAGGTTTTGACTTTCCCATTAATAGAGTTGCTAAGAAATTGCCATGCCTAAGGATGGCATGGATCTAGGCTGAAGTTTACACCTGAATCTGAAGACTATGTTCAGACTAAAAGTTTCAGGTTTAATTTGCATTAAAAATAACAAGTACGTTGTGAATACAAGAACCATATATTCCTAGAATAAAAAATTCAAAATTGCTGAAGAGACCAGGTTTCCAAGAGCACTGAGATGGGAATGATTCAGGAACCTCAGTCCCATTTTCAGAAATTATTGAAGTGCTTACGAGCTTAAGTAACAGTGACTAGCACTGGAATCTAGATTCCTGCACATCTAGGTAACTTCTGAAATTGTACCTGTGAAGTGATTACAACTTTTTCAGTACTTCCAGGAGGCAGATTTTATGGCTGTGTTCTGACTGAGATTTATCTCTGGTTCTGCCATAAAGCRCTATTCTTGAATTTTGAAAATTATGTTTATATTTAATTCCTAACAAATAACTACACTTAAACCCCAAACACATTATACAATATGTTAGCTCCAAGGGACAATATCCTAAATGAAAACAGATCCTTTTCTTTTCCTTCATGCCAGCTCTTTGTTTAGCAGTATGGCATTTGCACACACATATCCCAGATGTTCATGGAAACAAAATTCCTCTTTAATTTACAGCAGAATCTGGTTTTATCCCTTGCTGGCTTTGTATTTGTCAAACACAGAAATGTTTAAAGCCTTATACTCAGATATGCTACAGTAGTATTTTGCATGCCTCTTGAAAGCTGATGTTTGTAAAATCACAGAATAATTCAGATTGGAAGAAACACCTGGAGGTCATCTAGTCCAACTCCCTACTCAGAGCAGGTCCAGTTACATTGGGTTGCTCGGGGCTGTGTCTCTTGGAGCTTTGAATATCTCTGGAGTTTCTACAACTTCTGAGTCCCTGTTCCAGTGGTTGGCCATGTTCGTGGTGGAAAAAAAAATTCTTTATGTATAATTTGAATTTCCCATGTTGCAATTTGTGTCTTTTGCCTCTCCTTCTGTCCCTGTGCATCTCCAAGAGTGAGTCTGGCCGTATCTTCTCTAAATCCTCTCATCAGTTGTAGACAGCACTAAGAGCTCCCCTTCACCTACTCAAGGCTAAGTAAATCCAGTTGTCTCGGCATCTGCTCATACGTTACATGCTCCAGCCCCTGACCATCCTGGGTGTTCATCTCAGTGGACAAAGAGATCATTGTCTCATTGGAGAGAAGATCATGGAGATATGCCTTCAGTGAGGTACTGTTCTAGAAATGTAAACTGCTTATATAGGATATCTGACTACTGTGCAATTCAGCTTTTGCTGGGACTAGTGTTAGAGATCACGCTCAAAATCTGAACTTTAAGATTCAGGTTTTAATCTCTGACGCTGCCTATATTTTCCATTGCTTTTACCTGAGCAATAATAGTAAGGAGAGACTGAACTGATTATATAATTGGTAAGAAGATGTGTGATTTCAGATTTTAGATGTAGTAATTTCTATAGCTAATATTTTCTCTGCTCTTCTCGCAGTGAATATGGGTAATACTGTGGAGCACCCATGGCGGTTCATTCGCATTTGCTTTGCAAAGTCTTTGGCTGGGAGTCAAACAGCATTGACAGCCCAAGCCTCTGTTTCACGTACTCAGGAACTATTAAACATTGACGTTTCATGGAAAAAGCCATCATCGCGGACTGTGCTGATTTGGGCACCAGATGATTGTGTAGGCTGCAAAAGGGTTTCTCCCTGGAGAGCTTTTTTGTGCGGGCTGCTGCTGTGGGATAAGGGGGGGATGAAGGCTCAGCCAATGCCAAGGTCTTGTCAGGTGCTGCAGGGCTGGGGGCTCCCCATGGTGGGTGGCAGAGCAGGGCAGGGCCAGGCCGCCAGGGCCTGTCCCACCACCCAGCCAGGAGCAGCCGGGGGCACCAAGGCAGCACGGTGCACTGGGCTCCTCCCTGGGGACGGGCTGAGGTCAGGCCGGGATGTGGGCCCATGGGGAGGCCCGGCTCAGCATTGCCCATGGCAGGACAGGGCTGTGGAGAGCTGGAGGCTGGCTGTGCTGTGGCATCACTGGCGCAGGGAGTGATGGCCCCGGGGGCTGACAATGGGGTCCTGGTCTGTGGGCAGGTGGGGGGAGCTCCAAGGGGTCTGGGCAGGACCTGTAAGGCCTGTGGGTGCCCTCAGAGCCCTGACAGACCTAGAGTTGGGGCTGGGGTTAGGAGAAGGGCAAAGTCCGGACCTGCAGTGGGTGTGAGGCTGGCAAGGGGGTGCGAAACAACAGTGCAAGCTGAGAAGAGGTTTCTCCCCTATGAGCTTGTTCATGTGGGCCACGGCGCTGGGGGAGCTAAAGCTTAGCCAAGACCTAGGATTAGGGTTAGACGGCGAAAGCCCAGAGCTGCGTCTGACATGGGGCTGAAAAGGGGCTGCAAAATCACAGAGCAGTCTGCAAAAAGATTTCTCCCTCAGTGATTTGCAGAGAAATTTGGCTGAGGATCTGATTAATACAGGGGAGGGGAGGAATTGCTGCATTGCCTGCAAAAATTACCAGACTGTAAGCATCTATCAGATTTTCAGAGCACATCTCAATCCTGTGTCTGTAGCATATGAGAAACAGGCCAATAATTAGACCTGTCTGAACTGTAATTTTTGTTGGACTGCTCAGTTTGTTCAGCACTCTTTWTTTTTACACTGGAACTAGTATAATTTCAAACTTCTTTGACTCCCATTATGGAGGGTCAGCAGAGATGAATACAGGAGTGACATTCATCTCCATGAACCTTACTGTATTGGCAACTAACTAGTACTGCTCTAGTTTTCTTATTGCTTCGGCTACTAGTGAAAGGGGAAATAGAGAAGAGTCAGGAAATTCAGCCCAGGCACAATTCATTTTGCATACAAGCCACAGAAAAACAGCAGCAAGTGCTAATTATGGTTTTTAAGTTGAGCATTTTCTCTTTATGTGTCTGTTTGCAAACAGCAAATTCCTTCCACACCCACATAGTTGGAGACACGAAGATGATACTGGAGCATGCAAATACATACTTGTCTATAAATTGACTTCAGACTTTCCTCCTTAGGATGGGTATCACAATAGGAGATTGTTTAACTTGCTCAGTGATTCTCTCTTGACTAGCTGGATCTGCCTAGTTTTACCCAACACCTTCTGGCCTGGCAAGCACAGGAAAATAAATGCAAAGTGGTACAGTGCTCACAGAGCATCCCTGTTCACCCTCAATTCTCTTCTTCCCTACTTTAGGGAGACTGCTGTCTTCTGGCACTTGCTTTTACATCTTTATGAGCTCACAAGTCTTTAGACAGTGCCCCATCTTGAGCTGGAATTTTATTCTGGACAATAGTGGGGATAATGTTATTATTTAGAATTTCTCCATGAAGGGAAAAAGTCGTCTTCTCTTTCTTTAGTCTGTTGCTTCAAAGCTGATGTTGCAGTACCTGGTAAGTTGTACTTCCGCCCATGAAACCTGGCTGGCACCATCTCCTCCCTATGCCCTGGTTTCTCAGGAAGAAGTGAAGGAACACAGACTGCTCCCACCAGGCCTCTGGTCTGGATGCCAGCACAAAGGGCTGAGACAGCTGGAAAGATGAACTGCTGGGTTAGGGAGAGCTACCTGGCTTGGCGGTCAGGTGAATCAGCAGAGGAGCTGTGCTCAGCTGTGTGAGGACTAGGGTCTGGTATCCTGTAGTGCATGTATTCTCTGGAAATGCGCAGGGGATGTTCTGATTCTCACTCCCTTCCCACCAGGGAGGATACAGCTCCTGAGAAATTGTAGTCTTCTGGCCATGATATTCCCTGTGTTTTACCAAAAAGTCTGATAAAAGAACAAAGCATGGTCAAGTAAAGGAGAGCTTTAAAAATCCTTAGGAGCAAACAGAGGATGTGGTATTTTGTGTTCCCCTATATAAGCTAGGTCTTGGGGGTTCCAGGGCAAAAGAGCTCTTTAGTCTCCAACTCCTTCCTCTGTGCTTTGATAGGCAGAGAATGATTTTTTTCCTTGGTGCTTCTGCACCACTTTCAGTACATTGACTTGAAGTTCATAGTGTTCGTAGTGATATGGCCAACAGCATTTCATTAGAGCCCAATACAGATGTCTAACAGTTTGATCTTTTCTGATTCATATGATACTCCCATTACATAAATCTTCCTCCTCTGAAAGGATTTCCCACCTCTGAAGGTTTCCTATGGCCTGTGGAGATTCTTCAACCTTTTGTGGTTCCCCAGTCCTCTCTCCCAACTCATCTCACTATTTGCTCCTGTTCTACTGTTACTGTTCCTTGGCTCCTTCTCCATTGGTATTTACTTCCATATGGCTCTTAGTTCATTAACTTTAGGACACTGAGAATCAATTTTTGCTGTGTAATCAAGTTAAGAAATTCCTATCCCTCATCTTCCCCAGATTACTCTTGCCCTGGTTTGGCTCTACACCTTCCCTTTGATTGTGCTGATGAAACTGTGGGCCAGCCCAACATGCTACACTATTCAATGACCAACATTAAGAATAGCCCTCCAGCAACATTGKTTTTTTTTTGKTTTTTTTTTTTTTTTAACCCGAATCATCCAGTGATTTTGTTTACAGCACTGTACTACAAATGGTGGTTTCAGCACAGCTGAAAGGGGCAAGAGGTTGTGGTGGGGGCTAAAATGAGAATCTTGTAGGAGAGAAGAAGGGGTGTTATCTCTAACTTCGTCCTGAGTTATACTGTTGCACCTTCTAAGGCATGAAGATGGAGAGGTACCACATGCCAAAACATATATTATTTCATAAAAGCAACACAAACATTTGGGTGGGTATTTGTATGTCTCAAAACATAAATGCTACCTGTTTAAGTACTGAAGTGCAATAAAAAAAAATCACTTGGTTGTTAAATTGTTGATGCAAGCTGCACCAGAAAGGATGTTAGCCAATTGCCAACCTCCAGTTTAAGATTTGGGTTTGTCTAGATCATAAAGTAACTGAGATTTGAATCCCACAATACCTGATAATTTGTATATCTGTACAGAAAGGCTGCCTTGGCTCTGTTTGTTCAAAAGAATTTGTAAACCACTGTAAACAGTAAAAGCTTGAGAACCGGTGCTTTCAGTCATATGTAAATTCTCATGGTCTTGTTACAATTTATGGTTTCTAAATATGTGCAAATTATGGTTAGCAAACAAGTCTCTAAATGATGGCACGTGAGAGAGAAGAGTGAGCTACTGCCTTTATATAAACGTTCATGGAGCTTATTGAATTAGTCATTATAAATTGTATACGTGTCAAATGTTGAGTTTTTTAATTCATCAGTCAAGACAGTGTTACCCTGATTGTTGCTAAAAAAGCAGTATTTTAAATGATTCCTGTGGTGTGCCTAGGTAGCCACAGGAGGTGTTCAGAGTGGCACTGAGTGCTCTGTGGGATCAATTTTGCTATCATTTAGCACCAGAAATTAGTCTTTTCCTTCTTTCTGATTTTTTTTTTTTCCTTTTTCCCCTCCTCCTCAAATTCAGTTGGGTTCCACCCAGCAATAGCAAAGCCTGCTAAAAAGGCGGAGGTGACCATGTATATGGCAATGGAGTCCTTCAGGTCAAATTGCGCATGTGCTCAGTATTCTGGTGGAGTTTTTTCTGCAGGGATGTGGCCAGGGAACAGCAATGCAGGTTGTACCCCCGAGTCCTCAGGGACATCAGTGCACTTCATTCTGCAGGCTGGCGGGGATTCACCCCCCTTGCCTTGGTGAGGGACACTTGCCTGTTCCTCATGTGCTGTGAGGCTTCTCACTCCTGTTTTGCATCTTCCCCCCAGCTCTGTCCACCCAGCAGCAAGAAGCTCTCTGCTCTGCCAGGTGGGTTTGACTTGCTTTGTCAGGACTGAACAATGAACTTAAGGGTAAATGATGTTTGGTTTTGACCTGCAGCTTCTACAATGCAGTTCTTTGCTGTTTTTTTCAAACTTCTCTACCATTTTGAAAGCACACTGTTGCTCATGGAGATCCAGTTATGCACCCTGTAAAACAGAGCAGCATATTGAAATTAATAAAGATTAATTAATAAAGAATTAAAAGAAGGCAATATAATTAATGCCAATCAACATGAACTTATGGAAAATAGCTCTTGTCAAAATGACTTGTAATCTCATCAAAAAGAAATATCAAGTAGAGTTGATTAAATATAATTGCATTGACGTGAAATTTGGTAGTTGAGGACTCTTAAGTCTACTGGGTGTGTAAAGAGAAGCAATGGCTGGGAACTAAAGAAAGGCTCAAAGTTGAAATAAGGTCTTTACTATGAGGACAGTTAACCATTGCAGATTGAAGACTGGTAAAAGCTTATTAATGGTGATTTCTGTAAATGTGGAATGCAGATCTGTGGCCTGTTACATAAGAGAGCAACTGCGGTGATCATGATGCTCTTTTCTGGGCGTATAAACCAGCAGATCTCAAAATGGGAAGGCACTGAATGTAGGCTGGGGGAGGGTGAGAGGATGGTGGGCACATTTTGCAGAAGCAGCAAGGAAGTTGTAACTGTGAGTCAGGGATGGGGTCAGGAGAAAGAGCCGAGCTGAGAAGCCGTGCACTCTGAGGAAGAGTGGAGCAGTGTATGTGCTTTTCAGTGAAGAGGCATTTATGTTAAAATTTATGAAATATTCAGTTTGCAAGAATGTTTTTCTAAATGCCTCTTAATTGCACAAATTCTCAGTTGTAAAATTATGGGTCTCGCTCTTCTACCTATTGCCATGATGCACAGTGTTTGATATTTGACCATTTGATGTCTTTTCTTTCTTTCTGAGTGATGCTATTTGTATAGAAAGTTTCTGCTGAACATGAACAGGGGACATACCAGTTGCACTAAAAAAATAGAAAAAATCATATATCTAAATATTTGGTTGCTGCCACTTTTTATTTACATTAAATAGTACCTTCTACTACTAATGCACCATTTAAGTCTGTGGAAAGACATTGGTCTGAGTAAGACATGGTATTCAAGCTTCATCACTTTGAGAACAGCTACAAGAAGTGTTTTGCCTTAGGATAAACTTGAGTGAAATTGAGCTTGGGAGAGCTATGGAGATTTCTTTAGGGCACAATTCCTCCCTTTCTACACCCTTATTCTAGGACAGATTTAGAAGCTTGTAATTTACTTCTGACTAACTTCCAACATCATGTTTTAATATCCCTTAAGCATTTCAGTTGCACTGACTAACACAAAGGGGATAAGTAGTCATGGAAATAATCCCTTTCTTCCACCTTCCTGTCTAGTCCTTGCCTACCTGGTCTCGTGCAAAAGGGTCAGTTCTGATGAAAATAATATATATATTTTTTTTTAAAAAGCTTTCCCAACAGAAGTAGTCTCCTGTACTGAATCCTGACTTTGCATCAGTGTGAAGCTAGTTAGATGACCTGCCAAGAACAAACCCAGCATAATTGGTCTGCACTGACTGGGAACTATACAAATTGCAGACTGTCTTAGTGTGGCAAGAGGAATCTGAAACACAAACTGTAACATTTAAAAATGCAAATTGATAGGCTTGCGACATTGTTTTGCTCGGTGTGATTGCCTTTTACTAAAAGGTTCTGAGGAAGGGGAGTCAGCCGGGTGCGCTCTCTGCCAATGCGCTGTTTTTTAGCAAGCTCAGCACCTCAGTGCCACACCACTCAGGATGGTGGGGCGATATTTTTTGTTTGTGTTTTTTTTTCCCCCGCTGTGACAATAAATATGGCTTCTACTTATCTGTAATATGAGTGACCTCATTCAAAGGTTCAGAGAGAAAAAATATATTTGCCTGTCAAACAGTTTAAGTCAGTTTTGAACCTAGAAATGGTGCAAAGCCTTTCTTAATTTCCGTTTTTAATAAATCTAACGGACTGAAGCACCTCAGAAGTATCAAGCCTATCGTTAGCAAGGCTCTTATGCTCCTCTCATGTTTCCAAATGTTGTCCCCCACTTCGCCTCCCTCTGGTCCCTGCCTGCATTACCCGGTTGGCAGAGTGCTTTCCACAAGGACCTCAGCAGAAGTGCAAGAGGGTGCTACTGGGCCTGTGTCAGAACATCAGAGCTATCCTCATTTCTTACTGTGTGTAGTATGTGTAATAGAGGCCAATGGAGATGTCAATTATAAATTATTAATAATAATAATTAGCAGATAAAATTTTACCCCATTTTGATATTGATGGGAGTTTTGCCATCAGCCTCACTGGTCAAGTTTTAACCTAACAAGAGGGCAAACCTGTTTGCCTGTTGTTTCTTAATCCATGAACAGCAATACTGATCGTTTCAAAAGGGAACCATGGCCAAACAAGGTGACTAATGACACTGGCATCTAACAGTGGAAAGGTGTTGTAAAATGCAGTTTATTATTATGGCTCATTCACCATGCTGTGGACTCTGCCGCTGGAATCAAAGAGGAGTCAATGAAACTATTAAGTCCTTCCTTGGTATTACCTCAGTTCACATGCCAAATTGCATGTGTCTCTCTTGCTGCTGAACTTTATACCCATCATGCATTATTGCTGTCATTGCCCTGCTATTAGTAGTTCATGATTCAGAAGACGTCCTGTAAAGACAGGTTTTCTGAACTTAAAAGTATGTGAAACATGCAAGTTAGTCAAATCAGTTCTGAGATGTTTTTGATTATTTTGCCAGCTCTCCAGTTGCCTATACAATATCTGTCCCTTCTTTTTCAACTGAGTTAAAATAATCAGTAGTCAGCTCAAAATTGTACATGGGTTCAATTTTAATCTTCTTTAATCATCATAAATCTTCATTCTTGATGTTTCCCAAGTAAAATCAAGAAAACTAATACTTGTGGTAAAAGGCTTTTTTCTTTTAAATATAGCTGTGGACAAAATTGTACCTCAGGAATAAATGTGCAGTTTGTCCAATGGTATTCTGTACTTGTCTCCAAAAGAAAGGAGCAGAAATGTTCCATCTGAGCTCTGCACTTCAGGGGTTGCAATAAAAACTTATGTTACTCTAACCTGAAAAAGTAAATATGCCGTGTAACCCTTCTAAAGCTATTTCTTTTAATCTGTCGGTAGCGTGTGCATATAGAGATATTCCTGACAGCTGTATCAGCTGCGCTTTTTTAAAAAATATGAAAATGCCAAAGTTTTAAAAAAATGCACATTGTAGTTCATTTTTGTAAATAACTTTTTAGTATGGGAATGCGTTTTCTTTATAGAAAAAAGGTATTACTGAGTTTAGTATTTCTGTTTGATTATTTTTGGTTTTATTTGGAGGTTTTTGAATCATTTCAAGAATGTTGATCTAGACATCTGATATCAGGATAAATAAAAAACTAGGACAAAATTTGAACCAAATTTCATTTCTCTCTGCATAGTATACCCGTGCAAGCACAGACATTATTAGATATGAATTATCATCCTGGAGTTTTGATCATCAGGATGAAGAGGCTGATTCAATCATCTTTGAATCTCACAGTCTGTAAATGGCAAAACATCCTTTAGTGTGGCAGCCCACCCAGTGTGTTCAGGCATTACTTCTTGTCTTTGACCTGGATGAGCATCACCTCAGAAGCACCTTTTACATGAAACTTTCAGCAATAAAGTATGCTTGGGTTTACATATTGGTATACGTGCTTATGCTGGGGGTGTGGGTGTGAACAAATGCATTTTGCTTCTGTGGAAAGTGAGTAAATGTTTGTCTACTTATTAAATTCAGAATTTTTAATTGAACAAATATCACAGATTATTTTTGGCAGTACATGGACAGGTATTAGAGTGTGATCCAGTTCCCACTGAAACCAATAAAAGTCTTTAATAAGATGGAAGCTGGGTCAAGTTCTTTGTAAGGTGTCTGATAGATGTTAGGTGATACTTATCACTTTTAAAGTAACATCAACAGATATTGCACTGCTTTGGATAAAGTAACCTCTTAGCCCAGGGCTTCATCTTCTTTCTGTTTTAACCAACATGGAATAAGTCTTTCTTTACTTGCAGAGAAAGAAGGCTTTAACTTTACAGAAACTTTGTAAAAGAACACTCTCTGAGGCTATAGCTGATAATTAACTGGATGCCAGACAAGGTAGTTTAGATAATAACATAAGAAGAATTCGTACTCATTAACTCCATATTCCTATTAAAATAAAATTTATTTTCTCTCTCTCTTTTTCTTTTTGGCATTTGGATTATAAATTGTACACAATGTCATGGGCCACTAGACAGTCATCTGAGTGCAGCTTGCTCTGAATAAATGATGCTGAACAGCATTAGGCAAGCCTCATTCCTTTACAGAGATAATTTTAATTAAATTTCAATTGACCTAAAAAAAGGAAAGAAACTAATTAAAATTATTAAGAAGTATTTCAGTTGACGTAATCTGTCAGTAAGAAAGAGAGAAAATCAGTCTGCCACAGAGTTTTCTGTCACCGTTTGTACTCAAAGCCTTTGCGTTACGATCTTTATTGACAACTGGAAGGGAAGGAGTTACCTAATCAATAGTATCAAATCAATACTTTTATGCACAAAGTGGTTCTGAATAGCATTAGTGGAGCGCCTTTCTCTGTTAAATAAATGTTAGCTCAGTGTTTTCTTAATGCATGATTTTCGTCACGTATATTTAATGCTGTTGACATAATTCTCTTTACTGTTCTTATGCTCTTCCTAAATCTTGCTGAACCAGTGGCCATGGTAACCCTCACTCACTGTACGTTAGGTTACCTCCAACACTGCCTTACTAGGGCTCGTTGTTAATGAGCATCATTTGCTGGTTCACTTGTACAAGGTCATTCTTAATTTCCTTCTGGTTTTAGTATCAGCTCAGCATTGAAGAATCTCAGCCCTAACATCCCTAGGGTGTTTTTTTGTCTGGGGAAGAAAAAAATGTATATGTTGTATATGTATTTAAATATAAATAATACTTTGTTTAGCATTTTGCTGATGTGTCATCTTATCAGTTTGCTATTTATTTATTTATCAGTTTGCTATTTATTTATTCATCTTTTTATTGTTGAAATATGAAATTTTACCAATTAATGGCTCTGCACTACATGTCCGGGGCCTCCCTGTATACATTCTAGTTCTGCAGATAAGATCTGAAAAATGCTATGGATTTATTGCCATCTGTCTGCCTGTGGGCTACTGTATGGTAAATGGAGTGCTATTTGCGTATGATTATATAGTTCTACCCTTGTTGTTAATACATTAATTGTGCATCATTGTTCTGCTAACTGACAGACCCCTATCTGACTTCTACAACTCTTTCTAGGTAGCGCTGTCTGTATCAGCATGGCTTTCAGCAGAGCCTCCCTTGCAGCTGGGAGGTGACTTACTGAGCAGCAAGAAACCATGTCCAGAACTGCTGAATAGTTGGACATTGTTTGCTTTTTAAAAATGCAGTATCTTGGAATTAAGACTAAAACTATTAACAGTCTTCTGCTTCATTGGGAACTCAATTCCAGTTTTGTGGGCGAGGCTCTTGCTGTTTAGTCAGCTGAAATGGAAATTAATACAAAGCATGAGAATTTGGGCAAACACCTTGTTATTTTAAGGGTCATTTTTCCTCCCAGAATCAACAGATTTGCAAGTCGCCAAATGGGCGCTCACTGTAGAAAAGGGCTGTTTGGCCCTTTTCTATCAGTTTACAAATGTACAATAATTTTTTGTAATTGTGGAGCCTGCAGTTTTTGATGGTCTTAAAAGATTGTAACTTACACCACATGACAAATTTCAGATTTGCACAGCAATTGTGACTGAGAGTACTATTGTTTGCAATATGTGATAGTCACTTACTTTTGAAGTCATGATCAACATATTTATCATGTTAAGTAACAAAGGCTGATTCTCTGTCCCACATGAATAAGGTAGACTGTGCTTTACGTTAACAAACTATATTCTTGCTGGACTTCATCCTTCTCTTTTTCAGTGCTTGCTCTTTGTGCGTATTCCAAATTAGAGCCATTAGCTGTAAAGAAATATGTTTTTACAATTTTTAAGTCCCATTAGCATTACAGAACCCATAAAGCTATGGGAGAGAGAGTTTCTTTGGCCCACACATTCCTGTTATCCTCCAGGAAGCATAAGGCTGTGTGTGCATCCTTTGCACGAAGGCAGGAGGCACAAGGCAGCTCACCTACACCAGAGCTCCCCTTGGCGCTGAACAAGTGAGCCAGAAAGGACACAGTTTTCTTTCAGCTTGAGCATTTTGGGTTGGCAATAGGAGAATAAAATCTTGTGAATTTGAAAGCAGAGTTAATTTGCTCAGGATAATTGAAAGACAGTGAAAAAAGGAACCTCATGCTGCCTCTTTTAGCAACATTTCAGCATGGAAACAGCTGGAGGGTTCAGGGCTTACCAGTCTGAATGATATGCAAAGAAATTAAATGGTGCTCGAAACACCCTGGATAGCTTGTCCTTTTGTTGTACAGGATATTTGTTTGGAGGTTATTTACTGGGCTTCATCCTCCAGCCATTTCAGTCTCAACTCAAAAATTACTTACATAACCATTTCTTAAAGGGAATAAGAAATCACTTTTGGAAATTAAATTCCTAAACAGTGTTGCAAATAATTGGGTGAGACATACTGAGTCCTCTAGTTCTGGCTGGGTCATGGAACTAATTAATAATTCTGTTGCAAATGACATGTCAGCTGGAGAAAACGGCACTGAGAAGCTGGTTACAGGTTAAATATTTCTTATCCCTAAACATCATGACAAACCTGCAGTAACATGAAGTAATCAGGCTGGGTTGTCACTACTTTGTGAGCAATAGAAATGTGGTTTCTGGAGCAAAGAAGAGAAAGACAGACGAAGGGTAATGTTTAGACCTGTTTTTATTGCATCTGAAGAGAAAGCTGCAATTATAACTTAAAAAGTCAAAATTTTCACTTTAATTAACAGCAGAAACTGATTCATGCTTCTTTGCATGTCCCATGGTGGTAGGTATGCCATGTGCAGTCATCATAGTTTTTAGTCAGTGACCTTTGATCTTTAAAACTAAAAAGACTAAGTACAAGACAGTGAAACCTGACTGGTTTGTGAAGTCACGTTGCGGAAAAGTGGCTAATTCTCTTGACAAAGAAAGGGACATGTTTCAGTGTATATATAATGTCTGCTCAAAAAAAAAAAGACTGTGAAAAACACGTCATATTTGTAAGGATAAATAGTGTCTGGAATGGAATGTCTGAAGTAGTGATCCGAGTTTTTAAAGAATAGGCATAAAATGGAAAAAAAATTCCAGCATGCTGCTATTTTGTGCTGTTTTCCATCCATAGATGGTGATGGAATACTTCCACAACGTGCCAGTGTTGGCACAGGAGCGTATACCACCCCATTTCAACCACCATCGAAATAATCAAAATAAGCATTTGATTCAGTGTCAAGTGATGGTTTGGAAAGAATCTTCTCTATGTCCAGAGGGTGTCCAAAGATTAGTTTTAGATGCCTACAGAAAACCCACAAATTCATGAAGGGCCAAGCCATAAATAATAAAAACTGTATTTGTTTCAGGGTTATGAGTCTTTTAAAGACGAAAGAAATCACAGAATAGTTGGTTGGAAGTGCAAAGTACTGTGTTCATTCCTCTTTGTAATGGCTGCTGTCTTAGCATTGAGCTGTGTTAGCAGAAAGCTATTGACTGGGTTTAGTTAGGTCTGGTGGTGAGCGCCAGTTGAACAAGCACCAAAGTCAGTGCTAGAGAAGAGGAGGAACTGCAGAGCTGGAGTCAGGGGAAGGAAGAAAATAATACTTAAAATCTACAGTGAGAGGTGCTGAGGGCTGTTGTCTGTCATGAAATGCCCAGTGTCAGGTGACTCATAAGCATGGTGACAAACATCATTAACCTGTGTCCAGGTGGGATCCTATGGTTCAACCCCGCCTAGGGGTGCTCCTTGGATTGAGGCCTAGTTGCTGCTGCCTGTGATAGAGGGACACCTTGGTTGTATTGGGCACCAGAGAAGCATCTTCCCTCTGAGAGCATAGGTTGACTGTGACCCAAAAGTATCCATAAGAACAAGTATATTGTTCATTCACTCGAAGATAAATAGCAAGAAAGGAGATAGAACAGCAAAAGGTCCCTAACTGTATTCTTACTGAGATCTCCTTTCCTTGCAAATCTTTTAAAGTTAGCGGCTTATCCTCCTACTCATAAGACACAGTCCACGCTGCTGCACTGTTCACGTGATGATATTAGGATCTTGCTCAGGCAGCTGCTGCCATTTCTGTCTAGCTTGAGGGCTTTCATGCATTGGCCTCCCCTGCATCCTACATTCTGGGTTTGCCGAGGAAAAGAACCTGCATCTGAGAAGACTGGCATTTCTTCAGTAGGTAGCTCCTCTCTTCTCTTGTTCTGCTAAAGAACCTGATGTTGTTTCTAATAACACCTTACCTCTGTTTTGTTTCCTGCTTCTTGCATCTTACAGCTTCCCCTGGTTTAATTCTGTAGGGTCAGATAAGTTCTGTCTTGATCTACCTTCAGTGTAAAACTGATATGCAGAAAATTAATAGTGATCTGATCACCCTTGTTCTCTGCAGGACAGCTGTGGAGAGAAATGTTTCCTGTAATAATGCACTCTGTACAAAACAGAATGTGATTTTAAAGACTGCTCCAAGTATTATGAACAGAGGGGTCTTGATAGCTGAAGTTTGAACTCTTGTGTTGCCCTTCTTTTGGGTGCTTTAACCAGATAACCCAACTAATTTTAATGTAGTTTTTAAAAAAATGAAATATGCTGTACTATATATTTGGTACCTCTCTCAATGACAGCTGTCAGGTTCCCAAGACAATTCAACAGAGACAATAAATCATTCTATCAGCCTGCTGCAAGGTGGTGCCTTTGGATCTGCGTGTGTTGCTGGAATTGTACGTGAGCTAAAGTACTTGAACTGTCTGCGTGAGCTCACGTTTTTAGTTTCCATTGAGCAGATGAAACCAGGGATACGTATGCACTGCCTCTGTAGTTGTCTTATCTTGTGGCTCTGTAACAGTTTCACACTGGAGTATCTGTGTTCCTGGTGTTCCCATTCTCTACTTAGCATAAGCATGTTTGAGAGGTAGAGGAATAAAAGCTAGTTGCTTTTATAGTATTTTCTTAGTGAAGCAGACTCTGCATGACTCAGTAAGGCACTACTTATTTTTTTATACCTCAGGCTACTAAAACATGGACTTACATTAAGCACTTGTTGGAGTTCGTAGTTGGACTTTAAAATGTTGAGCATGTACCTCAGTGATTTCTGAACTGGGATCTTTCAATATCAAAAGTGTTCCTTTCAAGGGGGAGCACCAAGTAAAAAAGAGCATCAGGCAATGGTTTCACAAATTGGTAAATTTGTTTTAAGGCCATCCAGAACCAGATGAAAAACACCAGGTAAATGGTGCAAATCAGTGAAATGACATCAAGCCATTCTGCCAGTTCATGTTTGTTTAAGGAATGTGAAGGGCTAATTTGCCCTTGTAGGATTTTTCGACTAGATTAAGTATAATCTGTCCTCCCAGCATTCACAGAAATGCCAGCATGAACACTCTATCTAGTGATTTAGCTAGGTCAAGAGAAAGACAATTGTATGCTTTTCTCCCAGTTAGAGCAAACTGTACTGCTGGGTAAACTGGGAATATGCAGATGTGGTATATTAAAGGTTGTAGAACCATGACTGTAATTTTTGAGGATTAGAGTAAGAAAATATGGAGGCTCAATTATGATGTACTTCATAGAAAAAAATAACTTGATGAGCTGACTCAAACTTTGTGTTGTTCACCCGTTCCCAGTTGGGACTGCATGCCATCCTGGTGGTACACACCCACACAAGAAGCTGGATATGTAGCAAAGCCCAGGCTAATAAATCTGCTGGGCTTATTAGCATGGGCTCTACAGTGGCACCACAGGAGGCAGCAGGAGGGATGGAGGGGTAAAAGGATGCTGATGAATCAGCAACGTGACTCTTGTGGGATGAGGAAACATCTGTGAAGCTTTTCTGAAAAAAAAGGTGAGAAAACCAATACCGTCATGGATATTTGCTGACATTATGAACTTTCACACACCATTTTGTTTTTTCTTTGGTGTGGGTCATGGTCTGCTGCTATCACAGTAGGGGTGTTTAACAAGTCCTAGTAAAAGAGAACTGTGTTTGTGGAAGCTGCTGTGCAGATTTGATAGGATGTTAGGATGAAGAGGCAGAACAATCAATATGCTGAGACATACTGTTAGGCAAAAATGAAGTGAAGATAAATATATTTTTTCTCTTTGATACAGAGTGAATCTTTGTACTGGGGAGCTCAGCTGTTAAATGGCTTGCATTTTACTTCCAGGATAATGTCTACTTTTGACCATGATGGTTTCAGAACAATCTCTCTAATACACTAGTCTTACACAGTAAGACACAGTGGCTGCAAAGGCAGTGCTAAGGAATTGGTAATCCTCGCTGAATTGCAGTCCTACTGTGTTAGTGGTTAGCACAGTGCTTTTGCTATACATTTTTTCTTTTGTAATATATGCTTCACTGGATTTTGAAAAATGCAGCAAAAGCTTTGAAGACAGATAACACAATTCCTTTTTCACAACACCACAAGCCTGCATTGTGGATGCAAGAGGCAATGAAGTATTCAAGCAGGAAACACGTTTAGTGGATAAATGGGCAAGAGATCTGTTCAAATGTATTTTTAAGAGTTGTCCAGAAGAAGGAGGATGATAATTCCATAGTACTGAGACATTTATTGCCGTCAGACCCTATCCTACAGGGTCCTCTACTTCTGGTTGTTCTCAGTGGCTGTTTGACTCACCAGCCTTATAATAGGCCAAATTAGTTCTGAATAAGAGTATGAGAAAGTGCCTGCACTGCCACATAGATTTTTCTGGTACTCAGCCTTGCGAGTTCAGCATAGACAGCTTGTGTGGGCTAGGCCAGAACCTCACAGAGAGGTTGCTGAAGGTTGGGTTAGCAGTTTCAAACTCCAGAACCAAAACTGTCAGATGCAATTTTTTCTATTACAAGGCTATAGTAATTTTATTCACAGTTTATTTAAAACATAACTTAAAGACTGCAGTTTGATTTCCAAAGTCGGAGACTAAAATGAGGATGCTTGATCATTTTGTCAATTTACAGAACACGTCAATTATTAATATACATGGAACAAAGATGTAGACATAGAAAAATATACTTGTACACTAACTGAATTATTCCCTTCTGAGTTCTTTTTGGTGGGAAATTATACAAGATGTAATGAAGTCTTGGAGTGAAAATCAAAGAAATGTCACCCTGTATGATTGGGTGTAATGGCACCAAGGGAGCCTGAAAGTATTGTCTCAATTTATCATTTACAAGACAAGCACCTTGCATTTTAAATGAAGCAAGAAAGCCTTCAGAAATGTTCTTTCAAACAGCTCCACTTCTGCATTTGTTATTTTCATAGTATATTTGAATTCTTGGCTTTTAAAATATCCTTTTGGTTGCATTGACTCACTGCTGGTCAATCATATTTTTCCAGCTAAAAAAGGAAACTAAAAGTTCCCTTCCCCATTCCCTTCCATTCTCCACCAAATAAAAACCGCTGACCAAAAATGTTGATTCTTCCTTAAGAGTTTTGTCTGATTGAGACCCATAGAATAAGGGTCAGCATGAATGCCTCTGTTTTTTTTCCAGCTCAGTATTTTCTTATGCTAATATACCTCATATCTCATTGTGTCCTCCTTTTCACTGGTAGTTTTCCATCCTATGGTCCATTATGATAAGAATATTTTAAATTCTTTTGTACTTCTTCATTTCCTATCAGCTACTAAGATACAAAAAGCGTCATGATTGTCTTTTCCCCCTGCTTCCCTCCTGCCTTCGCTTGCACTGGTCTTTATAAAAACCTACTAAAATATGAAGCTAAAATGAGTTATTTTTCTGAAAAATTTCCACTGCTCTTGTGCATATTCTCCCCTTAGATTGCTCCTGGGGAGAGCTGGGATATTTGTTTCATTGATTAAAAAGTCCTGTAGAATTTGGTGGAGGGCTATCTCCTATTCATAGACTTCTTAAAGCAGCTCATGGGATTTAAATGGGTAATGCCTCTCTGCTATAGAATTCAGTTAGTTACATAAATATTTTTTTGAACTCTCCTATGACCCATATGTTGTTTAGAGTAATTTCTATAGAGCTTGTTTAATTTCTTTCAAACTTTTATTAGTTTCACCCTTATTATATTTGATGGGAATTTCCCATGAGAAGAGGATAAAAAACCCAATGAAGTATGACTTGAAAAAAATGCCCTTTAGATGTATACATTCTTTGTAGAAGAAAAGTAGAACTGTGTCCTTAATTGGTAACATAATAAATAGATATATCTGCCTGCATTCTCTTAGGCTTATACTGTATTTGGGAAAAAATGTGAAATTACAAATGTTTTTCAAATTATAAAAAGCTTACTAAAAGATTGAATAAAAACTTTTCTTAGAAAAAAAAATTCATAATGTAACACTGAGGTGCCTGCACTATTTTTCTCTGCTTCCTGAGCTTCAGATTTACGTCATGATATTAAATATGCCACAGTATAAACAATATGTGCTTTGTAAGATAAAACATTATATTGGAGTAAGTGAAAGGCAGGATAACAATACAGACTGCAGCACTGTATCATTAGTATCACTTATTGTTTCCTATACGTTTCAATATAAATGTAAATATAGAGAGTGCCTTTTCTGTAAATGGTGAATTTTGTTGTCTGTTGCACTTTCCTCTGAAATTCTGAAAGCACGGCATACAGTATCCTATCCAGTTTGAAGCTATTACTGTCTTTTTAAATTTAGTGAGAGCTTTGGATTGTGGATGGGAGCACAAGGGAAAGCTTTATCATATGGCTCCTCCATCCCTTGATACAAATACACTCTGTCTCCTGTACTGGTAGCTTATATTGCGCCTTTGTTGTACATTCAAGTAATATATGACCAAGCTACGTCTCTGGAACTGGAAGTGCAGTGTTTTCTGTTAAAATATTTCACATATATTTGTGCATTCCAGCCAGTGATATCTGTGACACAATAGTTAGTGCTTTTCATTGATCTAGGATATGATAATCATATTTTTAGATGCCATTAACATAAAAGCATAATTTGTTTGGCTTTGCTTTCTTTTTAAGAGAACTAATCTAGGGTTGCTGTAACTTTCTTTGCATCTTGGACATTGTGCAAAGCCAGCCATTCGACTGTGCACGTGGGCTGAAGTAGAGGTCAATATGCACGTACTGACTGGTTTGAACTGTAAGTACAGCTTTCCCATATCAGGTTTAGAATTTCCAAGGCAAACCTGAGTACCGAGGTCCAACGACTCAACACTCCTTAGAGTTGTCAGGGCGTTCAACAGTTTTTGATACCTTATAGAAACATATCTAGTAGAGGAAAACACATAAACTTTTACCCATCTATCCTGTGTTTTCTGTTTATGTTGAGACTCCAAACCCTGTGCTTCTCAACACACTTTTTATACAACACATAGGTAATGTTTCCACATAATTTACAGTCCCTTCAAGAAATAAGGTTGCATGGCCAATTAATCTGGGAGGGAAATGAAGAAACTTACAGAACATTTAACATGATAAAACTTTACAAAATCTACAGGTGTAGGAGAACATTAAGATTTCTCAACATACAAAATGAAGTAAAAATGTAGAAGACAGTTTTGTATAGATCCTATATGGAACAACCAAGCACAGAAAGATCAGCAGTTCAATTTACCCACCTTCTCTAATGGAAAAGGAGGCCTTTGAACAAAGAAAAATGCATTGATTGCAAGCCTACTGATACTTTAACATGGGTCAAATGGGAGACTAAAATGAAAATGTGCCCATATCTCTGCTGGTTGAAGTTCTTTTGTCTCAGGCTTTCTCCTTTGACAGGATTTTGTTTCTGCCA
Organism: Phoebastria nigripes; assembly: GCA_035582835.1. Taxonomy (NCBI): domain Eukaryota; kingdom Metazoa; phylum Chordata; class Aves; order Procellariiformes; family Diomedeidae; genus Phoebastria; species Phoebastria nigripes. Next base: position 1,298,687 of record JAYKAV010001577.1, read on the forward strand.
CCTACAGCTTACCCTCAGTACTGAGTACCGCTGAGGATGTGTGCCATATTGCACTACTTGCACTTTCAATGTCATTATTCTTGTGTGATCGGAGAAGCTAGAAATTGAATTGGAAACCTCAAGGGCCTCTAAAGTGAAAAGTCAGGCAGAGACGCTAAGGTTATCACTATCAGCTCTGTGTGCTTAATTAGAAGTTCAGTAGCAGATTATCTACTACTGACTTTACCAGCGTCAAAACCTTCATTAGAAATGAAACTGTGATGAAGAGGAGTGTGTCGCAAACAGAGTCTGTGAAGCACAACTAAGGCCTATTTATCTGGGGCAACCATTGGAGAGAATGAGAGGGGAGAAATGCTGGGGCTGGTGTTACACTGCATGAATGAAATAAGGAATTTAAGTTGGTACTTCTGTGGAGCTGTTGAAACAAGCCTTTTAGGGGGTGGGGGTGGGGGGAAGGGAATGGTTTTCAAGACATACTTTTCAGTTGCTGCCATTTCCTTTTTCCTTAAAACAAAGAATTTAAAGATTGGACAGAAACAATAGGAGTCCAATGTAGACCCAGTGCCCAGATACAAACAGTGGGATCAAGGTGAATAATGTTCTGTGTCTGTGGACCGTAGATGCAATTGGGTGATTCTCCTCACTACAGGGATGCTATGTCACTTTGGAGCCCTTGTTTTAAAACCTAGCTCCCCAGACCCCCGAGTACCATATTTGTAGCTGGCAGCTAGTGAGCTCCATCCTACCTGTTCAGATATGTTCATATCACCTTAAAAAAAAMCCCATCCTGAGCTTTAACTGTGAGAATGAAGGAGTACAGTGTGTTGTGGCCTGACGTTGACAGAGCCCTCCCAAGGCTCCATGAGCAAGTCATCCCAATGTTCATGCAAAGGCTTGCAGACAGRCTGGCTCTGTTAGCTCTGATAACCACAGCATTTGCATTTTCACCCTCAACTGCTGATTTACTCCAGTGCTTTTACATCAGATAACTTATTTAAATAATGCTAACAGACAGGTGAGGAGCAGTCACTAAGAAAGCTGTAATGGCTTAGGTGGGCAGAGGGAGATTTGTAGATAAAGATATTTAAGGAAAGCAGATTTTAGTTAAAAATCATTAACCACTGGATGCAAAAGAGGTGTACTGCCAGACAGTTTTCATTGTGTTTTTTAGTGTCTCTTCTATCTTTGTAGATCTCTGGTGTATGTTAGCAGCAGCAGGAGATTCCTGTTTTCCCTTAGTACAGACTGTTATATAGTGAAGCAATTCTGAACAACAGTAAATGCCTTTTCAAAATAGTGAATGGCAAGAGTTGGGTGTGTGATTTGGATTTCAATTTGGCTCCTAATGCTAACAGTGCTACTAGCTTTAATGGGAGCATTTTAATACAGACCAAAATAGAGGAGATAAGATGTTTCTTCTTCTGAATGAAGCAGTGCAGGTGGACGAAAGTCTTGTGGCAGTGTTCTGTGAGCAGATGTTGTGTAATTGTGTTAGGCAGTGTGAGAAGTAATGGCCTTACTCATTCTCATTGCTGCTTGTTCTCAAAAACCAGCCTTTCACCTGGGTACTACTGAGGTTACTATTAAGAAATGTTGCCCCAAATAAGCAAGTATGTGTTATCCAGCCCTGTTTGGGGATTGCCTTTAGTTATCCCCAAAGTAAAGTGAATTATCCTTGGAGCTGTGGAGATCTAAACTTACTATTTTTTTCCCACTAATTGATTTAAGCAAGCAAACTTACTGGATTCATGAAGTCGTCCTCTGTATGCTTCTGTTCCCAGAGAAGACTTTGCCTACAAATGTATCAAGAATATTAGCTGAAGCCTGTTGACTTGCAGAGAGATTTACTTGTTCCCTTTGCTTGTACCAGCGTGAGGAAGACTGAGAAGAGCAGACAACGACATACCAAGCAGGCAAAAGCCTGTATCCAAAAGCTGTATCATGTCGTGTTGGTGCCTGGATAGCAGCAATGCCCATTCTTTTTTGCAGGTACCTGTGGCCTGATGTAGTGTCTCCCCTCACATGACGGAACATGTTTCCATCCCAAGATCAGCCTGTAGGTTGCACCCGTCATTTCACAATGCCGACCTGTGTCTTGTTCATGTAATGGATGTGCATCAGGCCACGTGACAGGGAGAGGCAGCAGAGCCCTTGGGGAAGAGAGTGGCCAGGAGTTGGCTGATGATGCCAGAACAATTCATCTTCCTACAGCCCACTCCCTGCCCCTGGCCGAAGGCCCTGCAGGAAAACAAGTGTGGCAGGAAATCATCTGTAGGTGGATGAATTGTCTTGACAGCTTGGTCCTTGCCTGCGGTCTGTAGGTGTGGTGTATGCTGATACCCTGGGGATCATTCCTTTCTTAGGCTTTTTAAACTTTCTGGATTGGTGGCAGTGGTGTGATGATGAAAGTGCTGATGATGCTGGTGAGGGGAAAAGTATTTTTTGCTGAACTCCTAATAGTATCAAAGGTAAGTTCAACAGAAGTAATGTGAATAGCATCTGGTCTACGACCTGTTAACATGTTGAATGCCTTAGGCATGTTGGCAGTGCTTTTGATATTATTGCCAGCAGCTTGTCAAAACTGACTTGATTTTCTTTTAGAACCCTCAGAAAAATAGCCAGGAGTACCTTGTGGCTTATGTCACCCTCAAACTCCACCACAGTAGAGACAGGCTTCTGCCCAGTTCTGGGATAATGCTGAATTAGAAAAACTAAGTTGTTACATTCTCAAGCATCTGTGAGCTCATGAAGGTGCATAAAGATGCTCTAGCCCCAAGTGATAGAGTAGGTAATTTCTTCATGCTTTATAAGCATGTTGAGTGGATGCCAACGATGTCAGCTTTGCTGGCATGCCTCTTCCTTCATTTGTTTGTTTATTTATTAAATTTTTTTGTTACTGCATGCTGCACAATCTGTACGCAGCTGGGATTACTAGCCATTTTCCTTAGTCTTAGCTGTGAAAGCAAGCTCTTCAATGAAACTTTAAATTAAATTCTTCCCTTTCCATTGGCAAGTTTTTCAGTTTTTCCATTTAATGAAAAAAGATCCCATATGCAGAGAGGAAAACATTCTCCATGCAAATGTGTTCAGTATGTTTTGTTATTGACCATATTTAGATGGCTCAAAATTTTTTTTGAACATAGATACTTTGCTGTTAAATTTATGAATTTTTTATCATATAAAATATCTTAGGCAAATATTTGAGCATGTTTAAATGCATGTCTAGTGCATTTTATGGTTCATGCCCAGTAAAATTGGGTTTTACAGTCATCTTCTGTATTGCAGTGGATACTACTTGTGCTTGTTGGTGGTGTCATATTGTGACTAATTTGGTTTTCATGCATATTATTTAGCTACCTGGTAACATATGTGTCCCATCAATGTTCTGCGTAGCTCTGCAGGGTTTAAAAATGAGGCTTAGAGCTGTCAGCCTTAGAAGACTGCAAAAGACTTCTGCAGTGAATGAATTTTTTTTTTTCTCTAATGTATTTAAACAATACATGATATCTCAACAGAAGGTGTGGGCTCATAGCAGTACTTGCTGACTGAGTTTCTGTGGCTTCTGTTATGCAGAAGGTCAGACAGGATTGCAGGATGATGCTTTTGACTTTAATACCAAAAAATCTCTTCTATAATATAGCTTCTTCAGAAACTTACTCAACTCTTCCCTTCTCTTTTGCAGAATTTCACAAATTAGGCTTGTATTATTGCATCCCACTGTTTTCATACAAGCTTTAAAAAGGCAGATTCAAGCACAGACTGTGCTTTGAAAGGAGTGTTTGTATGCTTTTTATACATTTGGCAGTTGCCATGGTTAGTTATTATCAGTATAACTCAGTTTACAATATAATGAGCTATTTTTGAGAAAATTCATTTGCTGCAGAGCACGAGTAGGTGCATATTAGCTTGTGCACACGCACGCATGCCAGCATATGCCGGCACATAGCCATTTACACCCGTATGTGCTCCTGTCCCAAACATCCAGTTTTAATGATAAGTTCAGTGAACCAGCCTGTTACTTTATGGATACGTGTTTTGAAAGGAATAACATTGCTTGCTGTATTTGGAAACTGTCCCTATCTTACAGCAGGAGGTATTATGTGGCTCATGAATGCTTCTACCAGCATTTAACATAATTCTGTGTTATAGTTGATTCTCCATTACACAAGATAAGAGGGGAACTGAAACACCCTGAAAAACCCAGATAATACAGTACTAAGGGGAGACAGCTGAGTGACCATTATGCACAACAAAGTCATCCACAATTTGGATAGCTTTGTGCTGGAGCTACTAATCCAATGCTGACTTCTGTGGAGCAGATAGGAGGCCAGGGTTATTTGCTCAGCCCGAGTGTGCTGCTCTTCATTCCAGCTAAGATGATTTCCAAGAACCCACAGATCTAGGAAGCATTGCCTGAGCGGCTCATGTGGAGGCATGTCAGCTTGGGTCTGGCTTGTCTTGTTAGCTCCAGCTGTCCTTCTGTGACTGGGTCCAGCAGGAGCTAATATCTTGTACTGTGCTTCAAGGGCACTCATGGTTGGTGTCATGTGCTTAGTGGAGTACCAGGGCTTGTAGCTGATCTGGGCCTGGGGTGGCAGGGCAGAAAGTCACTTTCAGAGTCTCTGCATCTGTGCTACTGTTGATCTGAGATGGTTAAATTGTTCTGAAATACTGAAAGATTGACTGAACTTACAGAGTGGTGACTAAGCACTAGCAGCTTTGGACTCAGAAAGCCCATTTTGTTACTTGAGCTAAAGGAATTAGTCCATTAACTGTGTATAAGTAATAGGTTTTAATAATTTTTAAATTCAGCTGCTGCAAGGAGAGATGTGATCTTGTGCATTAAAGCAAGTATAGTACATAAAAGATTGCACTTTGGACTTTTTGTAGCATGCCTTTATTTCCAGAGCAGCTGTGAATAAGGCTTGTCTGAAAAACGACGTGTATAGATGTTTTTGAAAATTTAAAACATTTTATTGGTGTCTAAATTTTATATTAGATTTTATATTTTATATTAAGGTTTATTTAAAGAAGAAGTAACCCTTCCTCTCTCTTCCTTTAAAAAAGAAAATAAAAAGAAAGATTTGGGTCAAAAAATTGATGCTGGAAACTAATTGGAACTTTGGTTGCCTCATCAGAATTGTGATTTCTTCCTTAATCTTTTATCTGGGCTAAGTTCTCTGCCTGGACTAGATATTACTGATGGTACAATGCTGTGTGTGCCTTCTGTGAAGGAAAGATGTCCAGTAAAAGACCCCAACCATTTACATTTCCTTAAAGTAAAATTTTGTGTTAGATCTCTTCCACAAGAATTGTTTTTGACCAGCCAAAAGACATGGAAAAAAATTTAGGTCCTCCCAGGAAGAATTTCTCAGTGTCCTGGTTTCAGCTGGGATAGAGTTAATTTTTTTTTTTTCCTAGTAGTTGGTATAGTGCTGTGTTTTGGATTTAGTGTGAGAATAATGTTGATAACACACTGATGTTTTTAGTTGTTGCTAAGTAGCCTACTAGTCAAGGACTTTTCAGCTTCCCATGCTCTGCCAGGTGCACAAGAAGCTGGGAGGGAGCATAGTCAGGACAGCTAGCCCAACTGGCCAATGGGGTATTCCATACCATGTGACGTCA